>OY757936.1:18760171-18777671 GCA_963585895.1 Sepioteuthis lessoniana
GACCTATTTCACCCTAGATCTGTTTGATTAGTGGGTTTGGTGCCGTTGAGTGGTTTTCTGATTTTACAAAGAAGTCATTTTTTGCGTTCTTATTTTAAACGCCATACTGCTTTCTCCAAGTCGGGTGTTATACACATACAACTCCCCCCTCCTCTCTCTCATCAAGGGATCATGAATTCATCTTCCAGTAATATCTACAATACGTACCGTAATAAGCAGCGGGAGACCAGGGTTCAATCCCAGGTTGAGTCATACCAAAGATTCAAAAAATGATATTTGATGTCGTCTTGCTAAACACTTAGCATTATAACGTCAGGATCAAGAGTAAAGTTGAGCAATCCAGGAAAAAGAGGAGCGCTCTCCCCTACACCTTGATGTTGTAGCTATTGAAAAGGGAGCCTTCGGGTCACCCTCGAGTAAGATAGTAAACATTACTTATTATTTCTTTGTATTACGAAAATCTAGAAAAGGAAATCTCGATTATAATACACACTGACTTTTTAGAATTTTATTGCGGCTAAATTTAACCAGTATCGCTATGTGATACTGGTTAATACATAGCGACACAAGCAAATACACCGAACCAAGCCGAAACACTACTGCATAGTTTGGGACGAGCCACCACTGGCATTGGCCTCCATGTCAATGCACACAAGACGGAATATATGTGCTATAATCAAACAGGCGAAATCACCACACTAGACGGAACCCCTCTGAAACAAGTAGACAAATTCACCTACCTAGAAAGCAGCGTCTCATCAACCGAAAAGGACATCGACATGCGGCTAACGAAGGCATGGACAGCTATCGATAGGCTATCGATCATATAAAAATCAGACCTGACCGATAAAATGAAATGCTGTTTCTTCCAGGCAGCGGTCGTATCGATACTGCTGTATGGATGCATGACTTCGACGCTAAGTAAACGGCTGAAGAAGCTCGACGGCAATTACACAAGAATGCTGCGAGCTATATTAAACAAGTCCTGGCGGCAACACCCCACAAGACACCAACTATACGGCTCCTATCACGAAAACTATCCAAGTTAGACGAACCAGACATGCAGGACACCGCTGGAGAAGCAAGGACGAGCTCATAAGTGATGTACTCCTATGGACCCCCACATATGGCCTGGCAAAAGCAGGACGACCAGCTCGA
The DNA here is from genome assembly GCA_963585895.1 of Sepioteuthis lessoniana. Lineage (NCBI taxonomy): Eukaryota > Metazoa > Mollusca > Cephalopoda > Myopsida > Loliginidae > Sepioteuthis > Sepioteuthis lessoniana. The sequence goes on from OY757936.1 coordinate 18,761,330, forward strand.
ACATACATTCAGCAGCTATCTGAGGATACAGGATGTAGCCTTGAAGACCTGCCAGAGGCGATGAACGATAGGGAGAAGTGGCGAGAGAGGGTCAGGGATATTCGTGCTAGCGGCACGACATGATGATGATGATGATGATGATGAAATTTAACCAATATTTCGCATTCTTCAACTTTTTATCGGTAAATACTAACTGAGAATAAGAATTCATATAGTTTAGATTATAACTACACAGACATGTCCACGCAGAAAAGAAAGGAACCCGCAGAGAAAATAAACTCACAATAGGGAAAACAAAATTATAAACAAACACTTATTCCAGTGGATAATTATCAGTGACGGTGTCAATGTAACCTTTATTCAACTTTTTATCGGTTCTTACAGGCTACAATTAAGATTTTATATATATATATATATATATATATACTGTCGTCTGGGGCAGTAGAATACACCAACTGCACCTCTGCAGAGGGGTAAAACACCCCCAATGAGTGTCCTGATTATGACACTAAACAATCAGTAGGTAAGTTCCGGTAATGCTAGAGCTTTGGGGAATGCGGAGTACCCCTTCATTGCCATTGCTCTCTGGTCCACTCTGGCCCTGAATGGTAGCACTAGATAGGGCCCTATCTTTGGATTAAATAAAACAAAAAGTGTATTTATGCTAAACTGAATTGTTTGAATAGTTTTTGACAATTAAACTGCGTACTAATGCTAAATTGAATTGTTTGAAATAGAACTGTTTTGACATTTAACTGTGTGTGGACAAAATCTATACTTATACTAAATTGAATTGGCTGAATTAGAACTGTTTGACTAAACTGAATAGCTTGAAATAGAAATATTTTGACAATTCAAAACTGCGTACTTAAGCTGAACTGATTTGTTTAATTTAGAACTGTTTAACTAAATCGAATAGCTTGAAATAGAAATGTTTTTGACAATTAAACTGTGTACTCATGCTAAACTGAATTGTTTGACATAAAACTGACTTTTTTTTTTATAAAAATGGATTTGGCTTTAAATAACCAAGAAAGGTTGATATGCCATAAAACCCAACCAACCAACCAAAATTTCTTAAGATATATCTATGACGCATTTAACTCAAAGAAAAAGTGAGAGAAAAAAGAGAAAAAAAGAAAAAGAAACAAATAACTGGATGTACAAGCATTTATACAAACACGCAAAAAATATTTTGTTGATACAGAAAAAAAAAAATTAAATTAATTAATAGGAAAATGAATAAATAGATAAATTTGAATAAAAAAGAAATCTCACCCCAGGAAAAAACGAACGAACACATTATCAGTCTCTTGAAAAGGATCACAAAGTCTGAAATTTGTGTTGAACAAACTCATATGGAATGAAACCAAAAAGTACCACATTTAAATTCATTGTAGGTTTGGTTTGGTTTTATGGCATAACAACCATTGTTGGTTATTTAATGCCATATCCATTTTCATACATAGTAACAGTTTTTTTTTAACCAATCCATCATCATCATCATCTCGCGCCATCAGTACGGATCTCCCTGACCCTCTTCCGCCAACCTTCTTTATCGTCCATAACTTCAAGGCTACATCCTGTATCGGCACAGAGTTGGTCGTCCTGCCTTTGCTCGTCCATGCGAAGGGGTTCCACAAGAGTAGGACACTTATGAGTTCGAAAACCAATCAAGTTTAACATAAGTACACAGTTCAAATCTCAAAATAATTCTATTTTTAAACAATTCAGTTTAGCATAAGTGCACTGTTTCGTTTTATTTGATCCATAGATAGGACCCTTTTAGGTGCTACCAACCCGGTTCTAAGTGAACCTGGGAGTCATGGCAATAATGGGGTACTTTGCATTCCCCAAAGCTCCAGTATTACTGGAACTTCACCATCAGATTGTTTAGCGTCAAATCAGGACTCTCATTTGAGAGGTGTTTTACCCCTTCTGCAGAGATGCAGACTGTGTATTCTCTTGTCACGGCCGACTTTTCCCCAAATTCATTTATATATATATATATATATATATATATATACATGATTTGGCATTAAATAACCTACAAGAGTTGATGAACCATAAAACAACACCAACTGATATTCTAATAATCTCTCTAATCTTTTTTTCTCTTTTCTCTCCCCTATTTTTTTTTTTTTTCACTATCCTTTATCTCTTTTTTCTCTTCTCTATGTATGTAAGCAACTCTATATCAGTCGACTGCTGTTACCATACAGAGAGCTGAGGTTATTTAGAACAACGTCAGAAATGTGTGGCTTCAAGAAAGAATTGAATTCACTACCAATGGTCCGCAAAACTAGCCCGTTGGCCATTAGGCCAACTTTGAGTATATCTTTCTGGGATTCAACCATCTGGCCAATAATCTATCTTTTTTTTTTCTTTTTTAATAATAACAGTACTTCGAGTACAGAGAGATAAACCCCGGGCATGACAGCCAATTCTGACGCTTGAAGATATACTTAATTCGACTTCTGTATTAGATTTGCACGATTCTTTTGATTTATTGAAAAAAATAACCCTGATATACACAACTACTATATATGGGTTGGGTTCCAAAAATACGGTGAAATATTGCCTAAGGGTTTGGCAATAGAATGCACTTTTTATAGTTGCACTTTTTCAAGGAAATCAATATTGATGAGTCCATTACTGTCCCAGAAGACTGCTGCGCCCAGAACTTTTTCTTTGGTGAAGAGTCAGAGTGTTTCCATTCCATAGTCTGTCTTTTATACTCATCATCGTAGTGAAAAACCAACGGTAAGACTATCAATATTTCTTCAAAAAAAAATATGCTTTTTCGAATATATTACACTTCCTCCAATAAATTTCCCATGGTTTGTACATTTTAGCTACCAAAAATTTGATGACAATCGTCTGTTCAGACTATATTCAGATTATATTTTAATCTTGTAAAAAATATTTCTCTGTAATAATTTATGGAAAAACATTTATGGAAAAAAAATTCTGAAAAAGAAAATTATTTTACTTAAAAAATTTCCATTGTTGATGTATCATCATTGTTGATTTCCATTGCTGATGTAGGTATCATGCTGATATTGTTGTATAAACTGATGTTTATACAACAGCATTGCTTCTAACAAAGCCTTCATCAGATGATGACTCTAGGTTCAGGTATGGTTTCGGGGCCGAAGCATCATTACCACTCGCGCAACGCAGTATCTCACAACACCACCAGACTTTGTCAGATTGTTGTCGCTCTATAGGATTGCCAGATCCACACTGATGTAGTTAGAATCTTTTGGATCTTTTCCGTGTATTTCTTCTCTGAGGGAGGAAGTCCAAGATTAGTCAACAAAACATTAGTTAAGTTGGCAATAAAACTTCTGGATCTGACTTTTATATATATATATATATATATAAATCAAAACTGGAGGTTCAAAGACGTGGGTGTTCAAAGATACTTCAACTGGCTGTATATGCGTTGAAGATATATATATATATATATATAATTAACTTAAATCGCGACTCGCGATTTAAGTTAATTTTATAATTTGCTCCACTAGTGTTGAGCACTTTTGTAATTGTAGCATTGCAGGATTCGCATAAGGTTTTAGTTTTCTTTTGATCAACTGACTGCGTATCCCTTGATTTTTTTCAAGGGGTCTGACGAGGTTGGCCTTTTCTTTCTTTTTGGCCTATAATATTTTTTCTTTTTCCCCCGAGCGGTTATTTGAGATACTTTTATCTCTTACTCCTGGCGGTTTTTTTTTCTTTTTTCTTCTGGTACCGTGAATACTGGTAAATATTAGATTAGTATATATATATATATATATATATAAGGTGTGAAGAGTAAACTGTCGTCTAAATTCTGCAAAAATGAAAATAGCACTGACATTTCAGTTTATCAGATATATTTACCAAAATTTCACCAAATTATCTTTAAATACAAAGCACACAAAACTGAATATATGTGCTATGATCAAACAGGCGACATTACCACACTAGACGGAGCCTCTCTGAAACTAGTAGACAAATTCACTTACCTAGGAAGTAGCGTCTCATCAACCGAAAAAGACATCAACACACGACTAATGAAAGCATGGACAGTTATCGATAGGCTCTTGATCATATGGAAATCAGACCTGACCGATAAAATGAAACGCTGTTTCTTCCAGGCAGCGGTTGTATCGATACTACTATATGGATGCACTATTAGACGCTAACTAAACGGCTGAAGAAGAAACTCGACGGCACTTACACAAGAATGTTGAGAGCAATATTGAACAAGTCCTGGCGTCAACACCCCACAAGACACTAGCTATACGGCCACTTACCTCCCATCACGAAAACTATACAAGTTAGACGAACCAGACACGCAGGACACTGCTGGAGAAGCAACGACGAGCTCATCAGTGATGTACTCCTATGGACCCCCGCATGTGGCCAAGCAAAAGCAGGACGACCAGCTCGAAAATACATACAGCAGCTATGTGAGGATACGGGATGTAACCCTGAAGACCTGCCAAAAGCGATGAATAATAGGGAGAAGTGGCGAGAGAGGGTCAGGGATATCCGTGCTGGCGGCATGACATGATGATGATGACTATAAATTAAATTCATTCAAAGAAATTACCATTAACTTCAACCACACCCTCTAGACGTCTTCGGAATCTTCTGCAGGTTTATCCGACGGTCTCCTTATTTAAATTGGTACATGCTACAGCTATACCTGCCTTGTTGTTTCGCAGTGTTCTATCGCTCTCTCGCTCAACCTTATGCCATACATGATAATTGCAATCTAGAGAGTGAGGCGGCTAGAAGTTAGGAGTGGTGTCATCGCCGAAATTTTCTCGCAGCCAAGTCTTGGTTCTGGTTTGTTTATTTGTTTGGAATTTATGACATATCAACCTTTTTAGGTTATCTAATGCCAAATCCATTTTAATACAAAGGAAACTATTCAGTTTAGCTCAAGAACACAGTTTAATTGTCAAAAACTTTTCTATTTCAAGTTATTCAGTTTAATCAAACATTTCTGATTCAAACAATTCTATTTAGTTATACTAAACAGAATTGTATAATTTTTGTCCGCACAGTTAAATGTCAAAACTCTTCTATTTCAAAAAATTCAGCTTAGCATATATATACAGTACAGTTTCAATGTCAAAAACAGTTCTATTTCAAACAATTCAGTTTAGCATTAGTACACTGTTTAAATATCAAAACAGTTCTATTTCAAGTTATACAGTTTAGCATAAATACGCATTTAATTCTATTGGACCCACAGATAGGACACTGTTAGATGCTACCACTCCAGGCAAGAATGGACCTCGTAGCGATGGGAATAAAGAGGGGTACTCTGCATTCCTCAAATCTCTAGCATTACAGGTACCTCAACATCAGATTGTTTAGTGTCATATTCAGGACACTCGTTGGTGTGGGGGTCTTACCCCTCTACAGAGGTGCAGTCGGTGTATTCTGCAGCCTCAACCGACTGGACAACTCGGTTCTTGTGCATACGTAGCAGAGCACAGTCCTTTTACAAGAAAGGCACCCTCACGATCCAGGAGAGCACTATCTCCTATAGGCAAATGACCACTGAGTTATGTCAAAGGATATGTGGGAAGATCAAAGGAATCAAAACGTCACAATCGTTAGTAACTTGCCCAAACCCAATCAGGTGATCTTGGTTGTCGCCAATATACGATTATGTCATTGGATTGACACCCCCAAATACAGAGAAATCTTCCTATTATAGCTTCGAAAAAGAATGTCAAGCAGTAAAGCGTGTCGTTTCTAAATTTCTTGGGGAGTGAATCACGTCATAGTGTGGCAGGGACAATATCACCCCGTAATAAGTAAGCAAAATAGATGACCATAGTCGAGAGCAACGCGAAGGCTCCCTTTTCAATAGCTACTACACTGAGGTGTAGGAGATGGCGTTACTCCTTTCCCTGGATTGTTCCACTTTACCCTTGATCCGTACCTTATAATACTAAGTGTTAAGCAAGGCGACATCAAGTAACATCTTTTGAGTCTTTGGTATGATCCGACCTGGGATTGGACCCTGGTTTCACGGGCCATTAGTGAACACCCCGAAATAATGATGATGATAATACTATTATGCCGTAAAACAGAAAATGCCAAGTGAAAAAGGGGCGTCTTCCAATGACTAAACATGTTGATATACCGTAAAAACGTTAAAAGATTAATGTTACAGATTTTATTCAGAAAACGAAATACAATCTTTTGTAAGCGAACAAAATATATCAGATAATAAAAAGAAATTTGAATCAAGAATATCTTGGTCTAAAGGTTAATTTTATCGATAAACAAGACAACATGATTCTATGTAAAGTTTACCGAAATTGCTCAGATCTATTAACATAAACTTAGAACAATGACAATACGGTCAGGGTACCGAAAGATGAAACGAGTGTGTAGTTTTGATATTTCAGAAATGTGTTTCTAATAAAAGAAGCAGGTGGGCAGTTAAGTTAAGTTGGGTTAGAGACAGTCAGGGTGTTGAGTTGGAGACTCGAAGAAGAAAGGAAGTGACGTCAGTGATTGGAACAAAGCATCCGTGCCGTTGATATAAGTACGAAGAAACGAATTACTTACCCTAATAGCAAAGACTACTGTTGTTACTACTATTGCTACCACTGAGAACTGAAATGTCGAAAAAGCTACAGTAATCAAAAAGGGCGAAAACGAAGCAACCCCACTCCGATAACGAAATTACTCGTTCATATACGTGGTACATTCAATAAGTTCCTAGACTTTTTTGTAAAGGTATTTAAAATTGTCGTTGACACTTGAAAATTCAGTATGTTATTCCTATATATCTTATGAGATGACTGACCTATTTTTATGATTTCAGATTCAAAGAAACAGCTACAGCAGCAATTGGAATACACCCTACTAAAGCCTGATTGTCACAGCTGGTCAATTTAAAAAATGCAATCTGGACGTGAGGAAGAACGATATGCAATAAAATTGTGTTTTAAACTTGGAAAAAATGTCACAGAAACGTATGGAATGCTTCAGACTGCTTTTCAACTATCTTGCATGAATCGAGTATCAGTTTTTGAGTGGCATAAGAGATTCAAGGAAGGCAGGGAGTCTGTGAGGGATGATGAGAGGTGTGGGAGGAGTAAGGAAGTCAATACACCAGAGTTGATTGGCCAGAGGATTAGGGTTAGGGCTATGATGTTGAGGTTTTAAGGGAGTTCAGTAAGAGATTCCTTGGGAAGAGGCCAGCACTCTTCAAATCGGGTCAGTGGCATTTCCACCAGGACAATACACTAGTACACAACTCCATTCTTGTCACAGACTATCTGACCAAGATGGGCATCAAGACAGTTCCTCACTCTCCCTATAGTCGAGACCTTTCTCTTAGTGACTTTTGGTTATTCCCTAAGCTCAGAGGCTGTCGTTATGAGACAACTGAGGAGATGAAAGAGGCTGTGACGAAGGTCATTGACACGCTCACACAAGAGGACTTCCATGGGGCCTTGAAGAAGTTGTTGGAACGGTACAGCAAGTGCATTGTAGCTGGAGGAGATTACATCTAAGGGGACTAGACTTTCATGTGTGTACTGTCAATAAAAGACAAGAGACATTCACTGTTTTGCCACAAGAATTGTGTTTATTATAAGTATTTTTAACATTACATAAATAAAGAGACATTCACTGTTTTGCCACAAGAATTGTGTTTATTATAAGTATTTTTCACATTACATAAATAAAAACCTTTGTCCTTTTGAAATCTTATTGACTTGATCATATTTATTTTCTATCAACCCGATTCTCACCCAACAAGCTTGCATGTGGACCGACGGAGAGCTTTCGGAATTCAACGAACCGATAACTACTCGTTCGGATAAAAAAAATTACATCGTGGTTGGGGAGTGAAATCGAATCGACATTTGAAAACGGAGACTTAGGTCTAACCTGAAATACTGGACAATGCAGGACCAGCGGCCGGTCTTGTGGATGATGTCGGCTCAGTGGGGTTAGGATACGGTGTTACATAGACGCTTTGACCTGAGACCGTGTTACAATTTACACCGTGCGAGAGGATTGGCGTTACAATGGTTCTACTTTCCTCATGGAAAATGCCTAACTGAGTCTGATATGCGGCACAGTTGAAAAACCCTGAAATCAGTATATATATATATATATATATATATATATATATATATATATACGTGCAGGACAGGTAGGAATTGACACAGAGTCAATTTTTAAGCCGAGTTAACGGGTTTGAATTCAGATTTTTCCTTCTTCCAGACTGGTTGCCTTTCCGAGGCTAAAGAACCCAGTCTGCCCTACTATTTACCCACAGATCTAGGGCGAATAACAGGTGCTATGTGAAATGCTATCAGTCTCGTCCAGGATTCGAACTCATTACATCACGTACACTTCTTGAAATCAATATAGCGCATGCGCGAAATTGATGATTTAAAATGGTGGCATCGCAATGAAGAGAGGGCATGATCATAGAGTTCTATTTAAAACAGCATTGTAAGGTAGGGATCCAGGGTAAAGGGCGCAATTCAAGGGAAAGAGTTGCGCCGTCTCCTACACTTCGGTGTAGTAGCTAATGAGAAGGGAGCTTGGGGTCGCCCTAGATACGTTTGCTGACTTTACCACCTCACAATCAAACATCAGTCATTTGTTTACGCACAGAAAAATAATCAAACAGTTCTATTTCAAGCAATTCAATTTAGCATGAGTTGTTTGTTTGCTCGCAGTTCCAATTTCAGACAGATCTATTTGACCCAAAGATAGGACCCTATCAGGTGCTCCCACTCCGGGCCAAGGAGCAATGACAATGAAGGTATGGGGTTTCAGAGTAATTTATGTTGTTGTTTGCTATCTGACTCCCATCTGGGTTATTCGATTCTTACTCCACTTTATATTGCTGGTATAACTTCTTGGATATGAAGGCTGTAAAGTAATTATATAAAAGAAGAAGATATTAAAAGATAGGAGACGTAGATATCTTTTATATTTTGCCTTTATTTCTGAGTGAGGAAATTCTTCCTCAATACAAATGAAATGGTTGAATCTCCCAGTCATGGTGTTAAATTGTGTTAGTCATTCATGGGTATATATGTCCAAATTTGGTATTTAAAGCGTTAACAACGTGTTAGATGCTTTGGAAGATATGTCTAAAACCAGTGTTTTCAGTTGTAGTCATTAAGTCCCTTTTGTGGTTTCTTAATTGTGATTCTGACGAATTTATTTTTCGGGGTTTTTAGTCGTGGGTCCTCAGTAAAATAGGCGGCAGCTACTAGTGGAAAAGTTAGCCAACGCGTCGTCTAGAGACGGACACATGATGTTGTCACTCCGCTGGTCAGTACTGAAAGAGAACGAGATTCTTTGTTCAAGACGGTTCCTTTTCTTTGCGCATGGGTCGCCCCTCTTCCCGTCAGGGGCTTCTGGGGGTTTCTGCATATTTTTGATATTTGATAATTATTTTTGATTTAATTTAATTTTTCTAATTTTTTCTATTCCCTACAGGGGTACTCCGTAATCCCCAGAGCTCCAGGATTATTGGGACCTCACCATAAGATTGTTGGTTGGTTGATTGGTTGGTTGGTCTATTTTACGTGGTATCAAGACTTTCCGGGTCATTTAACACCGAATTAAGTCATTTCAATAAAAGTTTCAAACAATTCGGTTTAATATATATACAGTTTTTTGTTTACCCACAATTAAATTTCAAAACATTTTTATTACAAACAATTCAGTTTAGCAGTTTAAACATACAGTTACATATAAAGTAAAGTAAAGTTGGCGACCGTAGTCGAGGGCAACCAGCAGGCTCCCTTTTCAATAGCTACTATACCGAGGTGTAGGGGAGGACGCAACTCCTTTCCCTGGATTGCTTCACTTTACCCTTGATATGTACTTTATATTGCTGTGTGTTAAGCAAGGAGGTATCAAGTACCATTTTTAAAGTCTTTGGTATGACGCCACCTGGGATTGAACCCAGGTCTCCCGGACTATTAGCGAACACTCTACCCACTAGTCCAATGAGCCGAACCAGTTAATTTCAAACAATTCTGTTTAGCGTAATAACTCATTATATTTCTATTTGACCCATAGATAGGATCCAATCAGGTGCTGCCACTCCGGGTCAGAGTTGACCTGGGAGCGATGGCAATTAAAAATTACTCCGCATTCCTCAAAGCCATCAGATTTTTTAGTGTCATATCCAGGAGACTGGTTAGAGGAGTATTACATTACCCCTCTGCACAGATGCAGTTGGTGTATTTTGCAGCCCAAGCCGACTGGGCCGAAAAGAGGCTGTGAAACAGGTTTGATTCTGCTATTCTTACAAGCACTTAATTTCTTGTATTCATACGCTATGGTGTCGGTGTTTTTGTTTAGTTGTATTTAAATCTGCTGTTGTCAAAATGTGTGGATCAATCTTTGAAGATCGTCAACTGCAGAGACAACTCCTGCCACACGAATCAACCATCTGATGTTTTGAACATGTAACCGAAATGCAAATTATTCGATTTACGTTTTTCATTCGAAAAATAATTCGATTATCGGAATTTATCTATTTATTTATTTTTTGTTTATCGATTGACTTTTTTTTCTCAGTTTGGTTGTTTTGGGTTGTGTATGTTTTTTTGTTTTTTTTTTGTTTTATTTTGTTGTTTTTTTTTCGTCTCGTTCAGCATTAAGATAAACACAAATAAAAGAAGGGAGCAATATAAAATAGGGGATTGTTAACTGAATCTGTGAAGAAAGAAAGAAAGAAAGAAAGAAAGAAAGAAAGGAAGGAAGGAAGAAAGAAAGAAAGAGTTGAAATATAAAAAAGTCAGAATCGATAGTTAAAAGGGAAAGAAAGAAAGAAAGAAAGAAAGAAAGAAAGAGATAATCAGAATCGATAGTTAAAAGGGAAAGGAAAGAAAGAAAGAAAGAAAGAAAGAAAGAAAGAAAGAAAGAGATAATCAGAATCGATAGTTAAAAGGGAAAGGAAAGAAAGAAAGAAAGAAAGAAAGAAAGAAAGAAAGAAAGAAAGAAAGAAAGAAAGAGATAATCAGAATCGATAGTTAAAAGGGAAAGAAAGAAAGAAAGAAAGAAAGAAAGAAAGAAAGAAAGAAAGAGATAATCAGAATCGATAGTTAAAAGGGAAAGGAAAGAAAGAAAGAAAGAAAGAAAGAAAGAAAGAAAGAGATAATCAGAATCGATAGTTAAAAGGGAAAGGAAAGAAAGAAAGAAAGAAAGAAAGAAAGAAAGAAAGAAAGAAAGAAAGAAAGAAAGAAAGAAAGAAAGAGATAATCAGAATCGATAGTTAAAAGGGAAAGAAAGAAAGAAAGAAAGAAAGAAAGAAAGAAAGAAAGAAAGAAAGAGATAATCAGAATTGATAGTTAAAAGGGAAAGGAAAGAAAGAAAGAAAGAAAGAAAGAAAGAAAGAAAGAAAGAAAGAAAGAAAGAAAGAAAGAGATAATCAGAATCGATAGTTAAAAGGGAAAGGAAAGAAAGAAAGAAAGAAAGAAAGAAAGAAAGAAAGAAAGAGATAATCAGAATCGATAGTTAAAAGGGAAAGGAAAGAAAGAAAGAAAGAAAGAAAGAAAGAAAGAAAGAAAGAAAGAAAGAAAGAAAGAAAGAGATAATCAGAATCGATAGTTAAAAAGGCAAAGAAAGAAAGAAAGAAAGAAAGAAAAAGAGAGTTGAAATATAAAAAAAGTCAGAATTGTTAGTGAAAAAGGCAAAGAAAGAAAGAAAGAAAGAAAGAAAGAAAGAAAGAATGAAAGAAAGAAAGAAAAAAAGAAAGAGTTAAAATATAAAAAAGTCAGAATTGATAGTGAAAAAAGCAAAGAAAGAAAGAAAGAAAGAAAGAAAGATTTGAAATATAGAAAAGTCAGAATCGATAGTTAAAAGGCAAAGAAAGAAAGAAAGAAAGAAAGAAAGAAAGAAAGAAAGAGATAATCAGAATCGTTAGTTAAAAGGCAAAGAAAGAAAGAAAGAAAGAAAGAAAGAAAGATATGAAATGAAGAGGACAGTCTAAATCGATAATTTAAAAGGCAAAGAAAGAAAGAAAGAAATTGGAGAAAAGTATATTGAAATAAAAAAAGGAAAAACTTTTATGAAAAGTAAAAAATTAAAAAAGAGGAATAAGAATGAATTTTACATAGAAAAGAAAGGGGAAAAAGAATGAATGAAAATTGAAGAAGAGAATCTTAAAAAATAGATTACAGGAACAGATATCTTAAAGAAACTTTCAACATTAATTTTTATACACATGATTTTTTTCTTTTCTTTTCTTTGGCCTTTTCTTATCCATTTTACCCTTTCTTTCTTTCTTTCTTTCTTTCTTTCTCAATTTTTACTTTTTTAAGCATTTTTGTCGTAACCAATCATTCTTTCCTTCTTTCTTTTGTTGCCATTTTACTTTTTCTTTGTTTTTTGTCGTAGTCTCTTTCTTTCTTCCTTTCTTTCGCTTCATTTATTTTTGTCTTAAATTCTTTCTTTCTTTCTTTCTTCCTTTCTTTCTTTCTTTCTTTCTTTCTTTCAATTTCCGTTTTTACGTGTTTTTTTAGCTTTTTGTCATAGCCTTCTTTCTTTCTTTCTTTCTTTCTTTCTTTTTTTTGTTTGTTTTTTTGTCGTAGACTTTCTTTCTTTCTTTCTTTTGTATTTTTTCGAAACCAATCTTTCTTTCTTTCTTTCTTTCCTTCTTTTTTCTTTCTTTCTTTCTTTCTTTCTTTCTTTCTTTCTAATTCTATTTTTTGTTTGTTTTTTGTCGTAGACTTTCTTTCTTTCTTTCTTTCTTTCTTTTGTATTTTTTCGAAACCAATCTTTCTTTCTTTCTTTCTTTCTTTCTTTCTTTTTTCTTTCTTTCTTTCTTTCTTTCTTTCTAATTCTATTTTTTGTTTGTTTTTTGTCGTAGACTTTCTTTCTTTCTTTCTTTCTTTCTTTTTCCTATTTTACTTTTCTTTCGTTTTTTTTTATCGTAACCTCTTTTTCTTTCTTTCTTTTTTCTTTCTTACTTTTTAAAATTTTTTTTATCTCGTTGCCTCTTTCTTTCTTTCTTTTCCCTTTTCTACTTTTATCTTCGTTTTTTTTTTTTTTATTTGTCGAAAACCTTTCTTTCTTTCTGTCGTATGCTCCACCCCATTTCACCTTCCAAATGCTTTCTTTTCTTCTTCCTCCTTCTGCTCCTCCGTCTCTCTCTTCAAACTTTCTCACCACCGCCACCACTGCCGCCACCACTGCCGCCGCCACTGCCACTACAAGTCCGCCTCATCTCGAAACCATTCCTCTCTAGTCCCCTTCCCCCTTCCCTCCTCCCTCCTCTTCCCACTCCCCCCTCTCTTTCCCGATTCCTTACTCGTGATGATCTAACAGTTCCGGATACGGTTGGTTGGCTTTTTCGGGAAATGTCAATGTCAAAGTGTTCTGCAAGAGAAATAAGGAATCGGGCGGAGGTGGGGTTGAAGGGAGGAGAAGGAATAAAAGGAGGGTGGGAGGGTGAGGGTGACAAGAAGCGAGAGCATTAAAAGAGATAGGGAAAATAAGGGGGAAAAAGAGAAAGGAAAGAAAAGTAAAAAAAAAGCCGAGGAAAAAAACGGAAAAAAATCGTCAAAAGCAGTGAGGGGGTGATAGAGACTGATAGGCATGAACAGTATGAAAAAGAAAGAAAGAAAGAAAGAAAGAAAGAAAGAAAGAAAAAGGAGATAGATAGATAGATAGATAGATAGATAGATAGATAGATAGATGGAATTAAAGAGACAGAAAGAAAGAAAAACATAGATAGATAGATAGATAGATAGATAGATAGATAGATAGATAGATAGATAGAAACAGACTGAATTAAAGAGAGAGAAAGAAAGAAAGAAAAACATAGATAAATAGATAGATTGATAGATAGATAGATTGATAGATAGAAACAGATTGAATTAAAGAGAAAGAAAGAAAGAAAGAAAGAAAGAAAGAAAGAAAGAAAGAAAGAAAGAAAGAAAGAAAAGCATAGATAGATAGATAGATAGATAGATAGATAGATAGATAGATAGATAGATAGATAGATAGATAGATAGAAACAGATTGAATTAAAAAGAGAGAAAGAAAGAAAACATAGATAGATAGATAGATAGATAGATAGATAGATAGATAGATAGATAGATAGATAGATAGATAGGAAAAGAAAGAAAGAAAGAAAGAAACATCAAAGAATGAATGAAAAAGATAGATGGATAGATAGATACAGAGAGAAAGAGAGAGTAAGATAATTAGAAATGCCATTAATAAACTGTTCTGCGAAAGAAATAAGGAATCGAACAAGGGGTAGGGAATGAAAGTGTGTGAGTCTGGTGCGAAGTGTTTGCATAGGGCAAGAAAAAGAGAGAGAAAATGAGGAGGATACAACGTAGGAAAAAGAAAGAAAGAAAGAAAGAAAGAAAGAAAGAAAGAAAGAAAGAAAGAGTGAGTGAGGGAGACAGAAAATGATTGTGTCAGACTGTTCTGAAAGAAAATTAAAGATTCGGACGGCTGAGGAAAATAGGGGGGGGAATGGGACGTTAAAAGAGAGATGAAAATGAAAAAGACGAGAGAATGAAAAAAGGAGAGAGTCGAGAAATCAATAAAAAAAATAAAGAAAGTAAAAAAGAAAGAGATAGATAGATGATAGATAGATAGATAGATAGATAGATAGATAGATAGAAACAGGTTGAATTACAGAGAAAGAAAGAAAGAAAGAAAGAAAGAAAGAAAGAAAGGGATAGATAGAAACAGATTGAATTAAAGAGGGAGAACGAAAGAAAGAAAAACATAGATAGATAGATTTGATCAAACTGATATATATATATATATATATATATATATATATATGTGTGTGTGTGTGTGTGTGTGTGTGTGTGTGTGTGTGTGTTTGTGTGTGTGTGTGAATATACATGCGTGTGCGTGTATATGTGTGTGTGATCTGACAGAGATAGATAGATAGATAGATAGATATGAACAATCTGAAATAGATATCAATAGACTGAAATAGAAGAATTGATATGAATCGACTGAGATAGATAGATAGATAGATAGATAGATAGATAGATAGATAGATAGATAGATAGATAGATAGATAGAAACAGATTGAATTAAAGAGGGAGAACGAAAGAAAGAAAAACATAGATAGATAGATAGATAGATAGATAGATAGATAGATAGATAGATAGATAAGAATAGAATATAACTGATAAAAGAAAGAAAGAAAGAAAGAAAGAAAGAAAGAAAGAAAGAAAGAAAGAAAGAAAGATGGTGGAAAAGGAAATGCAAGGCAAGAAGACACAAAACAAATATTCACACTAAATATTTTCAGCAGATTTTGAAAGCATATTAGTGTACTGAAAAATTGGGTAGCACTGATTTTCCGATTGTGGGAGGTTGAATCTCGTTTAGACAGCGAACTAGCAAGCTAAATATGTACAGACGAAGATATATTGATGGATAGGAACAACACTGATAGATAGATAGATAGATAGATAGATAGATAGATAGATAGATAGATTTGAATTAACTGTGATATATAGGTATGGACAGTTTTAAGTGGGATTTAAAACTCACAAATGCATACATACACACACACACGAGCGCGTGTGCGCAGACACACACACACACACACACATACTTATTCACCCATACACATGCGCGCACATACTCACGTAGATATATAAAAAAAGAGAGACAGAGACCGAGGAAAGAGAACTAGTGTGACAGACAGACAGAGACGGACAGACAGACAGGATGACGAAAGAATCGAAAAAGATATAGAAATACTGACTGAGAGTTTGAATCAAAGCAGAAGAAGAAGGGTTGACAAAATGAGATGTGAATACTTGTATGTACGTCTCTCTCTCTCTCTCTCTCTCTCTCTCTCTCTCTCTCTCTCTCTCTCTCTCTATGCACGTGTGTGTGCTACCAATCGCTGAAGAATGGGCGTATATGCGTGAAGTATTTTATATGCAATAATTGGTGATAAATGATTTAGAAGATGATACAGTTATCCGGCATGACGAGCCTAGATAGAGCGAAAGAGAAATAGAAAAAGAACAGTAATTTCTCCCTATCAATTTATTCAATGATCGTGCTTCAGGTTTGGCTTGGTTTTATTTCTTTCTTTAATAGCAGATCAAACTTCGTGGGGTACTTAAAGCCATAAGCCATCCCTATAGAAGAAAAAATAGCTGAACTATTCTGACAATTGTTAATAGGGGATAGAACGGGTCTCACAACTTTCCCAAAGGGAGTTAGTCCGAAAGTTTCTTGGAATAGAACGACTGGAGTTCGAACCCACTCACTAGGAAGAAGCACCTCCTGATTTTGGTCCAGTGGTTAGCGACCTGGTCTCGGCAACTACGGATAGAGG
>OY757936.1:18787671-18846567 GCA_963585895.1 Sepioteuthis lessoniana
TACAGATACTCTCAAATCTTGGCCATAAAAACAAAATTGTAAGTGTTATCTTAAAGTGCCTTTCTGTTATCGAAAAATAATTAAACGAAAGCTCTACCTAAGTCCCACATCTCTGTGACCTCCCTGTATGTTTGTAAATAAATAACTTGTTGGCAGTCTATATTTTTATGCTTTCAAACAATTTAAAAGCACTCTAAAAAACACAAAAAAAAATTCTGCCATGTCAGGTTCCGTGTTTAAAAGATCTTTTCATTCCTAAATTTATTTCGCTGCAATATTCGGCAGCACCTTTCTCAGCTGTTAAAATTCTTGGAAATATTCATACCGATAATTATTTAACACCCTAGTCATGTTGTTGATTAGGAATCTGCTCCAGGAACTGACTCGAACAATTTTTTGTATACTTACTGCAATTTTTTTTTTTTTTTTTTTCTAGTTTTAAAAGTATAAGTTTCATCTAATTCAAAGTTCAGACTTCTAACGTTTAACTGAACTAGTTGTAAAGATAGTTTAAAAATAAATTGAAATCTAAAACTGTTCTATTTTTTCTATTCATCAATCTCACCTACCAAGGAAGAGAATTTTTTCTTCCTCGACGATCTTGCATCATAAACTGGCTTTAAAATCTG
The DNA here is from genome assembly GCA_963585895.1 of Sepioteuthis lessoniana. Classification (NCBI taxonomy): domain Eukaryota; kingdom Metazoa; phylum Mollusca; class Cephalopoda; order Myopsida; family Loliginidae; genus Sepioteuthis; species Sepioteuthis lessoniana. The sequence continues at coordinate 18,788,301 of OY757936.1, forward strand.
AACATGTCTTTCTGCCCACATACAATCTTTCTCTATGTAATGGTATAACTTTTAAGCGAAGTGTTTAATTATAGCCACACACGCAAGCCTTCAGTGTCTGAGACGTCAAAATACAAGTGCTATAGGGCCAGGTTTTTGTTTGTTTGTTTAATTGTTCTATGAAAAAATTGAATAGTATACCATAGACAACTGAGCATGTATGTGTTGGTATGCCGGGCTTTCATTTATTCTACTTACTGTCGTCGCGAAATTCGAAACAATATATTTGGATATCACACCGATATATTTTTGTTGGTGGAGGTGTATCGTTCATCGAAAAATTCATTTGTTATGCATTAAACAGAAAAAAGAAATAAACAGGTGAGAAATGGCCACTAATTATTGGAAGACTAGGGAGTCCAATTTTTTCAATTTTTGGATTGGATTTTTTTAAATTAATATTTTCTCCTTTTCCCTTCCTATGTTAATATATTTTAAGGTTTTTAAAAAAATCTTCCCTTGTAGCTGAATACCTCTTGCGTTGCATTATATCAAACTTGGAATTATTTCCTTGCCAAAGAAGACGAAATTCTTAAATTTTTGTCTCTGAAAAATGGGTCGTTTTGATCAATCACGAGTTCTCTCTAGTCCTGCAAATCAGTGGGATTTATTGGAAACATTTCTACCTTTTCCTTTCCGTCTTTTAATTTCGATTCCGCTTCATAGAAAATGGTTAAGCAATAGACGTTCTTCACCTACAAATCAGTATTTTACACAAGAATATATAAAAGTAGGTTTACGTTTTTCAGTTATTTCGACAAAGGAAATCTTTTTTCGTGTTGATCAGAACTAGTCTTCCCACTGAATTCAACGGATTGTGTGTGTATTTTGTTACAAGGTTTTCATTATAAAGGGATTCTCTTATATTTTTCTTTCCTTCAGAAAAAAAATCGTTTTTCTTTCTACTTATGATAAACAACGTTTGTTCGCTTACTACAAACATGTATTTACCTAGAAATGAAAATGAATTCGTATCATAGGTTTTATACTTTCACATAAACTTTGAGATATGACAACCACATTTTCTTAATTTAAAATCTTACACTGATTTCTATTTAAGGGATCTTAGAGTGTATGTATAAATAAATAAATAAAAATATATATATATACACGCACAATTCGTACAATAGACTTTCTGACGTTCCTATGCTTTTTTATTTGAGATTTAAAAGAATTAATCTGAAAATTCTTCATATTTTGTCGGTTTTTTTTTTGTTTTTTTCTTTGTTTTTTTTTTTTTTTCATGAAATATTTTAATTAAAAAAAAAAACAAGAATTAGAAACATAAAATCACGGGAAACGAACAAATAAAAAACAACAACATCGGAACAACAAAATATTTCAGAATGACACTGGAATTTATTTACAATCACGGACAATTAGCAGCAACAATGTGTTAAAAACGCGGACAGTTATTTATCTACTTGCTTTTTCAAGAGAATGAACCTGCTTCTACAGCTTCCGAAGACAGGGAAAAAAAAACAAAACACACACACACAACTCTTCTCTTTTTTTATTATTATTATACACAATGGAGAGCTACCAATATTCCAATGATACTAGATCGATATATCTTTTACCTGGTCGTGGTAAATGGAGTCGGTTTGTGTCTTTTCCTGAATTATTTTCTTACTTGCCTCCTGTCAATCACCTGCCTCGCTATTTTGAGCTCAGCATCACCGATCCTACCTTTTTTTTTTTTTTTTTTTTTTTTTTTTTTTTTTCAATCTAAATTTCTGGATTGGGTTTTAGGTGTGAACTTTTGAGCATCACATAAATACCAATTGGATTTTCTGCTCTAAAAGCAAATGCAAGTATTGATCAAATGATTCGTGGACATTATTTATTTCAAGATGGATCGAAAGTCTTCAATCAATTGGCTATGTGTGTGTGTGTGTGTCCCTCTCTCTCTCCCTCTCTCTCTCTCTCTCTATATATATATATATATATATCTGGATTGATGTAGAATTTTTTTCTACATTTGCATTCTATTACCAAGGGTCCTTCTGTTGAGAATAAAGGTTTTTTCAACCCTTAAAATCTCATCTGCGTTTCTTAGAGCACACTCGGATATTGGAAAAAAAATTAGTCTTCACACACACACACACACTCTGTTTATATACAAAAACTGAAAACAAATTGTGTGTATGCAATCGCCAGCAGGTTACATGAAGACTCGCATATCTTTTTTAAAAAAAGGGACACAAATATGGACGTTATATTGTTTCTTACATCACACACACACATATACAGGGTGGTTGAAAAGTAACTCCCTATTTTAAAATGAGAAAATAGAAGGGAGATCGACTTTTCAATCATCTTGTACACAATGATCCAAAATCTTTAGTACAAAACTATACTATCAACATCTAAAAGGACTATCGGTTTTGGGGGGGGGTTCACTTTTTATCTAAACTCCTTCTGAAATGACGATGAAAAATATAAATTTCAATATTTTATGGAATATGTTCCAAAACACAGCGAAATGCATTCACATACTCTAAACAACTTTGTCTTCATTATGAACTATAAATGTCTCTTTCTGATTTATAAACTTACAACTAGTTTTCATTGTAAAACAGGTTCATGATTATTCTGAAGCCTTCTATTTAGGATGGAATGAAGTTTTCTAATAAGCACTTCATCATAACGATTTGGATGATTAAAAAAAAGACATTCAGAGCGGTGTAGAACTCTCAATCTTTCTGTTGCAAATTAGACTGGAAATTGCTATATTCTCAAAATTGGAAAATTTTACATCTCGTGCTCCGATTAAGACGTTGCTATTGTATGCTGTTTTTGATGGATTTGTCTCGCGTTCGGACACACACACACATATATATATATATATATATATATATATATATATAATTTCATAGGGCACATTAAAAACATTTCACCTGGTGAGCTAAATATCAAATTACCCGTGGCAATAAATGTTATTTATAATCCGAATTTGGAGATAAGATATTTCATCACACGTCAAGAATACCGTATATTTGAAACGCCAGTCTAACTTTTGTCGCTTAGTAGAATAGAAAATAAAAATAATTTGAATAGAAATTAAAACAAAAAATTTAAAAATAATCGTCAACGCGTTACCTTAAGCTTTGCAGTTGATCAACGTAAATGCAAATTAACTTTTTTTAAATCAGTGTTTTTTCAATCATTCCTGAATTCTGGTTTTAAATTTTTATTACAAACTAAATCCTTAACATCGTCTTTCACTGTTTGAAAATAACCATGATGATGTTTGTCAAAACGAATCTTTGATCTTTAATTGTTGTAAGACGTAAGAATAATAGCAAAGATGTAACTATTTTAAACACTTGACTCTGCTTGGCATGAGAACGAGACAACCAAACAAACGTCTGTCTAATAAGTAATGTAGATTTTTTTTAAAAAAAATCTAAATGAACGTTTTTAGAGGAGAAAATATTTGCGCAAGAATCTTTTTAAATGGCGATCTTTTGCTAGATCTGAATAATGTGATATGACAAGTTTATAGATAAAACAATTTTTTGATTATTAGATTTCAAAATGCCAGATTTGAATTCAACACATTACAGCTACTACTGTGGCTGTGTGTTAAACCCCAAAAAAACTTTTATTCGGTATACGTAGGTTTTTTGTTTTTAAACCTGTATGCATTCAAAATTGATAACGTTTTCATCTTAGCACATCTTCAAATTTTCTCTAAAGCCAACTAAAAAGATTATACTGCCTTTTCAAATTTATGCAGTGAGTACCTAAATATTTAGAAGTTCTTGTATGTGTACAGCACACATGAATTCAAATATCCCTGAACCTCCTATACACATATACGTGTGTGTGTGTGTGTATAAAAACAATTGTTGTAAATTAGTTATGTTTTTGATTTAAACCATATCTTCAAAAATTAGATTAGTAAAGTTTGAGTGTGAGTGTTTTTTTCCGTTGGACATGTCATAAGAGACAAATTAATATAAAGTTTGTGAAAATGTCAGATTATCCATTAATAATAGTTACTCTCACGAGCCGTTGATCGTAAACATTCCAGATCATCAATCAGATTTAACACAGAAAACATCTACATTAATGACAAAAGTATGTACAATATATATATATATATATATATATATATATATATATATATATATATATATATATATATATATATATATATATATATATAAAAGAGAAACTAGTATTATACATACACCATCTCTCTCTCTCTCTCTCGTATACACTCTCAGGTAAATATGATTCTAATGATATTCATACATATTTCACAGTAAACCAGTAAAAAAAAAAAGTCCTCAGAATCGCACGTTAAGTGATTTAACTAAGAATAAAGCTATTTCCAGTTAAATTTGCAAGGGAATAATTATGAAATCTTCCTAAACTGTCATCGATATCATCATGGGTCACTTGCAATGAATTCACCTGTTGTCTAACACACACACACACACACTCGCATATTTATGAGTGTGTGGGTCTGAAAATATCCACACACATAAATTCTTAAAGTATGTATAATCTCAAAAGATTAGCAATGTTTGAACTGAATTATCATATTTTTGAAGAATTTTCCGCATTAGATGTCTTAAGTATTAAATAATAAATAGGTATATATATATATATATATATATATATATATATATATATATATATATATATATATATATATATATATATATATATATATATATATATATAAGACAGGTGTGAGTACATTGATATGAATTTTAAAATAGCTTGAGTTAACTCGTGTTCATATAATCCACCAAATACCTTTTGTTTTTTTGTTTGCTTTTAGCGTTTGGGGAAGTATTCATTGATAATTAATTGAATACAATTAAACCAGTCACAAAAGGTCAAAATATTTACTATACCCCAAACTTTTTCAGTGATAATAGGATTGGAACAAAACGGGTTTGTTTGGTCGGTTTTAAACGATTAACCAAAACTTGGAGTTCATGTATTTAATCGACTATTATTTACGTAACTTGATCAATATTATTTTTTTTAACCCAAGATCTTTATTTCAAAATTAGATGAACTAATACTTGTAACAGGTCCACGATATTTATATTGCTATTGAGGAAGAAGTGAAGGATTCTGATCAACATTTCATAATTATCTTCATTTATTTATCGATAATTCTGAAGATAAAAAGAATGGTTTTCTGTGCGAATGCAGACCGTCACAAAATTATAATTCGTATTAAAACTGGGGTGGAAATTGCTTTATTCTCAAAGATCTCTTTTTGGTGTATTGATCTAAAAAAATTTTTAGTTGGATCTATTTTTTCCTACCTTGCTACTGTCACTCTCACACACACATACACACACGAAATTAAAATATACAATTTTTAAAAGTATTTTCATTCCGAACGAAACTTGTTCGGTGGTTGGTTGCGCGGAGATGTTTACAGTCAACATTGTCTGCCACAAGGTTTTATCTAATAAGTTAAGAGCTAATCAAAGTCTTGCGAGATGATAATTACTGCAGATTCAGAATGTCTTATACTACTAAATCAAGACAAAATTAATTTTTCTGCTTGTATATGCCAAGTCTTCCAGTAGCGGTCCAGTGAAAAATTGATTTTCCCGTTCGGTTTACGTCAAGCCTTTTTCAAAGTTCACTCACCGTACAGGCATTTTAATTATTATTTAAATTGTCTACATCGCTAATCACAATGTCCGATGATTTTACTGGACTAAGGGTGACAAATTTCTGCCTAAAATTTGACCTTACGTCGCTAAACTAAAAAGATTTTCTTTAAACTTTTCTCTTGCCTCGACTTTTATTCAATGCCATGATGATAGACAGCTATCACTTAATCTTGCGTGTGTTAGACACTGTCTGAGTCAAGTATCTAATTCTCGTCAACGCGCACAGTGCTTCGTCATCTTCTAGTTCAATGCTGAGAGGAGACTTGAATTCGAGATGTTGTTGTTGTTATTATTATTATCATTATTCTTTAATCAATCCATTTATGTGGTAGGGTTTTACTTTTAAATCACTTCAGGTCTGTTTCATTAGCAGTTTTGTGATTTGAAACGGAAATTAGATACATCGTTCTGAATACTCGATGCATGGAATGTTTTTTTTTTGTTTTTGTATATTTTTTTAGAATTCCTTTTATTGTTTCGAAATTGTTTAGTAGTGTATATTAAATTTTCTAAATACGAGAGTTTTGTTTCAATAATTTAAGCCGTTTTTAATTAAAAACAAAACAATAAACGTACTTTCGAGTGGTTTGAAAGGGGTAGCAAATTAAGTGAGAGACTAGTACTATCATTAAAATGTTTTTTTATCGGCTTGTCCACCCACTGAATTTTTTTCTTTTCATATATATATAAAGAAAATTAACTCGTAATCATAAAAACTAGGGGTTTTTTTTCCAATCATAAATTATTTCTTATAAAGCTTTTAAGTCTAAAAATAGATTTACTATTGAAAAGCAATTATACATGTTTTTGTAAAAATAGATTTTCATTGTTATGCTGTATTGAACAAAACAAAATGAAATTCTTTTTTATTAGTGCTACGAATTTTAATTTAATTTTAATAGCTTAGACACACACATAGGAAGTGATTATTTTCCTTGATTATTGATGTCAAAGTTCCTTTTATTGTCGAGAAAAAGTCATAATTTTCTTAAGAAAATTCTTTGAAATAACAAAAAAAGGATTTTTTTTTTTTAAAGAAATTTCTTTATTTGATATTCTCATTAGTGATTAATTCTTTGCTAATGGCTTATAAGCATTTGTCTGAAGAAAATAACCACTTCATGTGCGTCTAAACCAATGAAGTTACATTAAAATCAATGGCAATAAAAAAAAAAAAAATGGTTCAGTTTTTTAAACCACTTTTTTGTTCAATGTAACTTATATCTCGCTAGGTCATCTTTTACTTACAGAATTCATTTTTCATACTCATAGAATTTTTTTGTCGAACTCAGGTTTTCTCAATATTTTGGACTAAAAATAACTTGATATTCTAGTGTTTCTAGTAACCTGTTTGCTCTGTTAATACTTGAAGTATACCATCTTCGCAACACATAACAGTGATTTTTCTATTTATTAGATTTGGTAAAAGGAATGCTTATAATAAATCTATCAAATTAGTACCGAGATTTAAAAAAACAAAACAAAACAAAAAAAACAAACATCTGAAGTATTTTCCCATCTAATTATTCTTTTGTTTTATTATTGCATCTTTCAAAAGTCTAAACAATTGGTAAAAACAGATGAAATAAATGTACGTTGATTGAATATTTCAATTCCAATGGCGAACGGTGTAGACATTCGTTACTGTCAATGAAGCAGCTGTAGTAGCAGTAGCAGCAGTGCAGACCTTTAGCGCCACTACTTAGATAGCTATAATTTTATAAGTATTTTAAAGTAATATACAGGGTGAAGAAAACGGCCAAGAAAGTCATGAAAATACGCCTCCGTAGTAATCACCAGGAGTCAGCTGATTTTAAGAAATCAAAAGCATGGACTAAAAAGAAAAAAATCTCGACCACTTTATCGAATGAGCCTCAACCCTTCCACCCCCTCCTCGTAGCAGCAGCCGTATTAGTTGTTAGCTGCTCAATAACTCTGATGGAAACGAGTGTTTTGCTGCTGTCTGAGTGATCGAAAGATTGAAACCCGGAAAATATTTCCACACACACCTCAACGAAGGATCTATGTTCGAGTCTGAGATAGATGTTCGTTCGCTCACGACTTCTCTACCGTCGAATGAACCCTGAAAAAATTTCCAGGTAGGGAGGTGTATGAAAAGAGCTCCTCTCCTGGAAAAGCCTTAAAATTGATTCCCCTCTATCAATACCTAAAGATTTAAAGGCGAGAAACCTTGTGCTTTTCCAAACTGTATAAAATTGCTTTATCTTTCTTTGAAAAATTCAGTCTAAACGTTTTAATTTTCTTTCTTTGCTTCAGACAATTGGACGTTTTGTTAAGAGTAGTCGAACGTTATTTTCCGAAATGTCTTTGGAAATAGGATCAATGGAATATCTCTGGTTTGGAATATCTTAGAAATATCCGAGCGAACGATTGGATTTATAAGAGATTTTAAGGGTTTTCCATTTAAAACAAAAACAAACCCTTAAGTGTTTATCAAGACAGATATATTTAAAGGTTATTTTAATTCTGACAATAAAAAGAATTTAATCTGTTTGAGGAAGTGAATTCCCAAAGCCAATCATTCGTAAAAATTGAGTATGGCTTCCTTCAAGTGAGTTGATAGAAATAAAGAAAAAGCTCCTTTGAACAAAGTTTTGTTTGTTTTTTTGTTTTTTTTGGGTTTTTTTTTTCTTTATATTTTAAATTCTATTTATTTCCTTTTTGAGAGAAGGATTTGAAATCAAAAAGATAAAATAAGGATTAACACATCCAATCAGATTTATTGCTGATAGTTTTTTTTTGTTTTTTTCTCATTGTCTGGATTATTCAGTTAAAGAATAATCATTCCTAATAGAACGAGTTTCCTTATCTTCGGTATTTTTTTCCGGCTGGAAAACGGATGAAACTTAAAATAACAATCAAGACAAAGATACTAGTCCAAATATATCAATCTAGAGGGATATATATATATATATATATATATATATATATATATATATATATATATATATATATATATATATATATATATATATATATATATAATTTTTTTTTTTTTTTTTTTTTTTTTTTTTTTTTTTTTTTTACTGTATTTGTTATAAGATCAAATAATAAAATTGGATTTTCTTTACTCTTGAATTTTCTTTGAAAATGGTGGTTCGTGAAAACTAATTTTGTTTAAAGTAGTAATGAAGCTGTAGCTGTCAAAGAAACCTTGAATATTTTTATTCTAATATATATATTTTTATATATTAGTTAAATCTTTCGGCAAGTATATCGTTAGACTTTCTTCTTTTTTTTTTTTTAATTTTTTTTTTTACACCTAACATAGATTTCAATTTTAACTAATATCAAAACTTCTTTGCCGTGTTTCCTCTATAAAAAAACAAAAAACAAACCTTGAGTTTTAAATATAAATGTTCTTTTGGATATCTATCATGAAATGAAGAACAAACCATTCTTTCACAGCCCCCCCCCCACACACGTCTATAGATTTGTGTAAACAAACACATGAACAATTACACATCTGCATATAAACGTACTTGTGTGTGTACACACACACACACACATATATATATATATATATATATATATACGCAAGAGTTGTAATATACTAAATATTTTGCTTAGATGTGGCACAAGGCCGAATGAATAGGGCAGCAACAGACAGTGGAACTCAATCGTGAAGGTTTGCTAGTCATACTTGCTAACTATTATACAACTGAGGTACACCCACTCATTTGTGTGTGTGTGTGTTATATATATATATATATAAAAAGTGAAAGGTTGTAGAAAGTACTTTGAAATTTTCCTTCTCTGAAAAGTGTATAAGGCATATTAAAAATAAAGGTTTTGTTCGTTTTTATTTCGAAGTCATTATTAGGTGCTAAGTTTTAATACTTATTTCACAAGAAATAAAGTAATCGCCGAATCTAAACCAAAATTCTACCCCTCCTTTTCTTGCAATCAGTCTTTAAAATGTTACACGTATGAATATCATGTTGAACATTAAGGTCTGTTTCATTCGTAATGCTGAGGTCGTAAAAACATTTTTAAAAGTTAATCCTCTTGACCAATTTCCTAAACAAAAAACAAGGAATAACCGAATTCACTATTTCCACCTCGTGCAATCTACATGTCCCTTTTTCTTCGTGTTCCTTTCTAGTCTTAGTTTGACCATTCCCTAAAAAGACAGTTCGTTAATCTACAGTCCACGATATACGCTTTTCTCTGGGTTTGCGCTTCTCCATAGAGAAAAGGGATTTCTAATATCAGTTGTATTAATCTTATTAATCTTATTAACTGAATCAACTTCATTTTATCCCCACTCTTTCCCGAGAATGGATTTGCTCTGAGGAAAGTTGTATTCTAAAGCATTTGAGACAAGGTTACTTACCTTTGCCCGGGGTGATATGAAAGAATAAGTTACGATTTCCATCTCCCAAGATCTAATATTCTTAAAAACTGAATATTAAGGAGTCCCTGGAGTGCAGTGGCTAATGTTTTGATTGGGCGTCAACAACGTAGAAACTTGGTTCGAACCTCGGCCGCACTACTATTTTCACTGTTGAAATAATACCTTTTGGAAAGCTATGAACCCTGCTTTATCTCTCCCAGCTATTCCTTATATAGTATCAAAACTGTAATATTATAATGATGGCATTGAATAAACAACAAAAGTTGAAATGCCATTAAACAAGGGGACCTAGCTAACTGATCGTTAAACAAAAAATAAACAAGCAAAAACACATGCGTAACATTAGTAAAAGCACTTCAAACATTGTACTAAAAAGGATTCTAATGTTGAGAATTGTATTTATCTATAAAATTAGACAATCTATGGAATTAATGGGTTCGCGTGGGTATCGGCGATCCGGGATGATATTTATGCTTCAATTTAGAAAAAAATGAAATAAGCATTTCCAATTCATCGCCATCATGTTAAGAATTTGGTTGATTAAAAGTAACTTTCGATGTGAACCTAGACACCCATCCCACCAAATTATCGATCATTTGCTAACTGGACTGGAAATTGCTTTATTATATCAGAATATTCAAGCCTATCGATCTTAAAAATATCTTGCTATAACATGTTTTTTTTATCCTTTTCCTTGACTAGAGATTTTTAGCGAATGTTTTAAACTATAGCAGATAATGTGTGCCGTTTATAGACGCTTTTGAAGACTTAAATAATTTTTTTAAAAAGAATTATAGATTCTGTAATGTTAGACTTTAAGTATTGTGAGAGGGATAGAAAAAAGGCAACTTTTTTTTTCTTTCTGGAATATTTAATCCCACGAATGATTTTTTTAAACGATAAATCAAGTATCGACCTATACATGAATTTATACGATAACAAAAATGAATAAAAGATCTACATCTTATAGCAGCTTGAAAATTTCTTTTCGGAAGAGGCACACTTAGGTGAACTTTGTCTTCAGTGGTAAGAATTTAAAAATCAAATAAAATTTTAGTGTTAAATTTTACATGCAAAATTGTGACAATTTCGAATCTAGCAATGACTATGCGCCCGTAGTAAAAAAAATGACACCATTGCTAAAAAAGTAATCTATTCAAAAAGAACTGTAAATTGAATTTTCAGTAAATTTATACTATCAAAAAAGAAAAAGTTTCATTAATTTTATTGGTTGGTTAATTTTTTAAAGATTTCTAAAATAAGATTTCATTTGTTCCACTAAGTTCTGATAACATTTTTTTTACATATAAGTTTTCTAGGAAAACTGTTTCTGATGGTATAAGCCGAATTCTGGAGTACACCTTCATTACTACAAGAAAACGAGGCCAGAAAGGTCTAATTATTTATAATCTCGTGTTGGAAGGTTGCAAGGGGGAAGGTAGTTACCAACGCCTATTAATAGGTACCTCCACCATCTAAAAAGACACTTTTAACAGAGACTATGGTTACCATTGTCTCAGTTGTTTTTACTGACCAAAGGTAAGGGTGGAAAACTAAAGAGATTGTCTTTTTAACAACCCCGATTCAACAACCAGCTCCACCCGGGTTCTCCAGAGTCGGTAATTTTTTTTTCCGACTATACCATATAACTGAAGAATTATTTGTATTAAGAATATTTACTTGAAGCTATAATTGTTTACTAAGAATTAAGTTACTTGAAACCAAACAACTGTGAGCAAATTATTTGTATTAGAAAGAAATACTTGATCACATATACCTGTAAACTTATCACATATACCTGTAAACATATACCTGTAAATTTATCTGGAATAGTTAAAGGTAAAAAAATTTACCAGGATTATTTACTTGAAACCATATAACTATGAAAATTATTTGTATTAAGAATACTTGATATCGTATAACCGTATGCAAATTGATAAAAGGTTTTAAGGAATAATATATATATATATATATATATATATATTATTCCTTAAAACCTTTTAATTTGCAAAATTTAAAAACATAGAAATAAATAGTGAAACCAGGAAAAAAAACGTATCCAACATATACACTAAAAAAATAGGTAGCTAATTAAATGGTATCGAAATTGATATAAGCATTAATATTTCTCTTAAAAGTTGATTATCGAACTTAACATGAAAAAATAAACTAAACAAATAAATAAAAAAATTAAATTACCGTAATTATAACTGACAGAAGAAATTTGAAAAATTAAAATAAAACGGAAATTCAATAAAACGAGGAGGTAACTCCTAAATCTCCCCCTACACCCCACGTGTTTATTCTGGTTTAATTTTAATTAATTATCCAAGTCCTGTATTAATTTTTTCATGTTTTTGGTTCACACCAGAAACTGAAAATACGGGATGGAAATAAATTTATAATCCTGAATTAACCGGTCTTTGGGTTTTTTTCTTAACGAGATATATATATATATATATATATATATATACACACACACACACACGATTACCTATCCCGTAGATATACATTAATCCTATACGAGTTTGCATGCCGTTAAAATCAGTTCTTTATAATGGGAGAAAATATTTCTTTCTCTCTCATACATATGTATATACATAATTTCTTTTTTAGTATGTAAATTTGAAGATTGATTTTTAGCATTTTATATGATTGAATTGTTTTTGTTTTGTCTTTTTGTCGGTTAGTATCAAATCCGCTGCCATATCTCTGATCAGCATCACGCTCAATCTGTGTTTTTACGCACACTTCTACATATAACATATTATTGATTAATTTTAAACAAGTTTACGGTATTGTTCATCGTAGATTTAGCAATTAAAAATACCGAGTATCTGCTTATCTACATCTACCTTGTAAACCTATCACAGCAACAGTGATCTGTCTGCCTATCGTACGGTTCTTGATCGATTGTAGTACTGCACAGATCTATTTATCGATTAGTTTACCAGCTACACAGATCTGTGAATCCCTCTAGGTGCAACAAAAATGTCTGTCAATGTTGCACTATGTACGCGAGTGACAGTCTATTTGCTTCACACTCACGTTTATCGATCCGTGCTGCATATCTATCAATTTATTTCTATCGGATCTCTACCTGCGACTACCTATATCACACACGCACACACACACACACACATAGTTCTGCTACAACCAAACAGTATTGAGTTCTGGTATTTATCTTTTTGGATCTATTACTGAATCAATAACCTTGTCTTTAGTCAAAAATGCACTCACTGTATTTGACATTCTAAGTGCTTTAGTCGTAGTGAAGAGAAAGAGCTTATTGCCTAAAGTTTATGTACACACACACACACACACACACTTATATATATTATTAGCCCAATGGATAGTGTCTGTCAATGGTCCGAGAAACCATGGAGCAATCCAGGGAAAGGAGTAGCGCCCTCCCCAACACTTTGGTGTAGTAGCTATTGAAAAGGGAACCTTTGGGTCACCCTCTACATAAGTAGCCAACATTACTTACTGTGTGTGTATATGTGTATGTATATATATATGTATATGTGTATATATATAGCTCGCGTTCCGAGATGAAAATCGTTTTAGAATTTGATTTTCTAAGATATTTTTCGCTTCGTAAACATTTTAAAGGCTTTTTCTTACTTCATTTTGGAATAACTTACATGATTTACATACATCAAACTAAAATTTTCAATACGGAGGAATACTAAGACAATTTATTCTAATTACATAATTTAAAAAAAAAGATCTATCTGGAAACTTTTTATAATTTCTGTCAATTTTGTGAAACTAATTCTTCTGCATATTGTGTAATAAGACTGGTAAACGTAACTAGTGTGTCCGAATCTCACTGTGCCACCACTAGCCAAAGCTTCGTAAATAATGGATACGCTTCTGGGATTTTAAACACACAAGACTATTTGAGTCCCTTGTCAATAAAGTTCTTTATCCAAGTAATGGCTAATTCCTTAATTATGAACATAAATTTTCAGACAATTTCGAAACAAGAATATTGGCAATGTTACGAAAAAAAAAAAAAAAACAAGAACGAAAAATATAACTAAGTTTATCTTTTGGGTCTTTTTGATTAACGTTTCTCAACGAAGTCCTCAGGACGGTGTCCTCGTAGTGTAATTGTTAAAGCGATGGACAGCAGAATCGTAGTAAGCGAGTTCGTACTCCAGTCGCGCTATTACGTTCACTTTCGGGAAAGGTATGAACCCCCTTATCCTCCCAGCTATGGGTTAAATAGTACCACTACTGTTCTTCTAGGAGAATGGCTTTGGTATTAAATAACCTTCAAGGGTTGATATGCCATTAAACAAAGAAACCAAACCAAACTGATGTCCTCGATACTCTTCCAATTTGCATTCGATGGATCGACTTGCTTGGTAAATAACTCTCTCTCTCTCATAGATTGGACCAGAGATTTCCAAGGTATTCACGCAAAATCCATCATGTTAATGTGTCCAAATCCCAATGGCTATTGAATGCAATCTTATATAACTAGAGTTCACGTAAACAAACAATCTCTTAATGTTTATTTTCATGTTTATATAAAGTTTGAAAAATCGTTGGAATGCTGACTTTGATGACGACTTGTTGATATAAACGACATTCAATTGAACAATAATATATTACTTGTAATTAAAATACTTTAGAGGTGTATAAATAATTTCTTGACCAAATGAAGATAAGAAAAAAGAAATTTTATAAAAATTCAATTTAAACTCAGTTCATTTCGACGTATGTCGAATATTATTCACATAACTCAAATATTATACAGAAAATTTCATATCAAAATACACCTAATAATTGTGTCCAGCTACGGACGCATTTATTCACTATTACACACATGCATCCCACATGTCATCAGCTTTTTTTTTAGTACACAACACAACTCGAAACTTCACCAAGGTCAATAAAACAAGAGCAGTAGTTCTCTTATTCTATAATGTTGACCCGTGCCATGTTGATAGCTTTGAATTCAAATCATTGCCTATACCACTATTTGTCCACATTTGAGAATTTAAAAAAATGTACTTGTGCCTTGTTTAAAGGCTATTGTACGAAGTGAAATGCATTCCGCTTCGAGGTGTATTTGAACTCTAACTGCTGATTTTATTTCCCTTGATAAAATTTAGTCCCAATGATATAATCACTACATAGACATGTTTGGGTTTCGGGTCATGCCAAATATTGTCTTAAACTATTTTCTGAATAGATATATGCTAGCTTAAATAATGTTTGCACCAAGGCCATGATCTTAGAAAATCCTGTAAAACCTTTAACAATAAATGTAAATAAATGTTATTACTACAAGACAAAGAATATAATAATCAATGCCTTACGCACCTCTCGCTATTTAGTATAGAACATTTTCTTCTTTTTTTAAAACAAGATAATTTAGACACTAAAAATTATTTAGTAGAGAAAGATTTATTCGCTCTCATCTCTAGCTTTAAACAGAAATAACCACAGGTTTGGCAAACTTTAGAGATGTAAACTTGCTTCATAACCGGCTCATTGGCCTTGAGTGTAGAGTGTTCGCCAATGGTCAGGGAGACCAGCGTTCAATCCCAGGTCCCGTCATACAAAAGACTTTTAAAATGGTACTTGTTACCTCCTTGTTTAACTCTCAGCAATATAAGGTACATATCAAGGGTAAAGTGGAGCAGTCCTGGGAAAGGAGTAGTGCCCTCCTCTACACTTCAGTGTAGTAGCTATTGAAAAGGGAGCCTACTTGTCACCTTCGAATACGGTCGTTAACTATACTTTTACTTGCTTCATAATTAAATTTTATACCTGGAGGTCTTTTCGCAATTAAACAAGTTTTGTTTTGAAACTGTCATTTTAAACAAAAATGTTGCATGACCTTCATTGGCCAAAGAATATTTTGATCTGTGATAATAATCTGATCTGTCTAAACTATGGTCATTTTTAATGAAGTTGTGTTATTTCCTTTCTCCTTACGAAAGGTAAAAAAAAAAATAATTTTTCAGTTATTTTGTAGACTCACCGACTATCACAAAAACCCTCGAAATTTTTAAAACTTTACTGAAGAAATTGAATTGTTTTCTCTTTGCCAGAAATCAAAACACCAGAAAAAAAAAAAGCAAATGTTAAAAACTTATATACAAACTAGACGATCCGTGAATCTGTCGAGTCCCGGTTATAATAATTTATAATGCTGATGCTAATATTTGGGAAGGATTTCATTTATCGTTTCATACTTACCACTATTGTTATTAATCTTACATATGGCAAATTACCCGCAACATGGGACACCCAGTGAGAAGAGAAATTACTAATAATTCACATCGGTTGATAATCGTTGCACCAATTAAGGTGCTCATATATCTATTATCCTGAGAAATTTGATTTAAAATCATATTCATCACAAACCTCACAAAAATAGTTTCTAACTGGAATAGAAATTGCTTTAATTCCCCCAGAGAATTTCAACTTCATAAAGACTTATCTTCGAAGTACCTTTTTTGCTGGCTCAGAGTTGTGTATCAGTAACAAGAACTCTAGTATTGGAAACATGAATTAAAAAAAGGAAATCAAAGAGTGGAAATTTACTAAGCTTTTTGCTTAGATGTGGCACAAGGCCATATGAAAGGGGCACCCAATGAGACTCGAACTCACTCGTGTAGGTTTGCTAATCGAGCTTGCTAACCATTACACCACCAGAGGCGCCTAAGGAAATCAAAGAGTGTCTTAGGCCAGTAACCGAACTCCTTTTTTTTCTCAAACTTTCCATATTCGGCACAGGTTTTGCTAAAAAAATTCTTTTCATAGCAACGGATTTCAGAAAGTACTTGAAATTATATCAACTAAAATAACAAAATGAAATACGTGATAAGAAGCTGAAATAAGTACCAATGACGTTTGGAAGTGTGATAGTTAGATTATGATTAAACACTTCAGTTAATCTTAAACCTCTTACTTATAAGTAGTATTCACATAGTAGCTTGTCAATCATTACCTACAAGCACTGTGTGTGTGTGTGTGTGTGTTAAAGGGAGATACGGTTGTTCGGTCTGTGCACACGCACACACGAGCACAAACCTGTCTCTCTGTATGACATGAGGCAGGCAAACTATACTCAGGACTTTTAGGATAAAAAAAAAATACCTATTTCTGTCTTCACATATTTTTTGTTCTGGATTTTATACAAGTTCTATTGCTGCTATATAACCATAAGTTTATTTTAATCTTTTATTAAAAAAATTGTTTGAGTAATCTAAAGAAAAACAAAATTTAGACAATTTTGGTATGCTATTTTTCCTCGTCATAAAGCACCTGTTTCGTCGAAATTTATCTACAACTTATACACAATTTTCTATCAACTTTTTCTCAATTTGATCAGGGCAATTTATAGAAATTTTGAAAAAACACCTGCAGTACTAGAATAAATAAAATCGGGCATTTTTTCCAAAATTTCCATCAAAGACGAAAACTATACGCATAAGACGTTCGCGTATTTTGAGATATATATATATATATATATATATATATATATTGATAACCCTTCAAAGGCAATTGATTAATATATTCGCGGTGTAATGGTTAAAGCGATCGACTTCAGAATCGTAGTGAGTGAGTTCGTACTCCAGTCGCGCTATTACGTTCACTTTTGGACAAATACCCTTGGAAAAGGTGTGAACCCCTTATCGTCCCAGCTATGGGTTAAATAGCACCACTACTGTTCTCGGATGGTTTTGGCATTAAATAACCTTACAAAGGTTGATATGCTATTAAACGAAGAAACCAATCTTAGTTTGGCAAAGTAATATAATAATGTGGATTATTTTGAGAGGGTCTTTTGGGGGAAATATTTAGCCCCTTATAAATTATTACATCTTTCCTGGTGCCTTGTACTCTCACACACACGCACACATATATCATATAAATACGATGCCTCATTATCGTGTTATGGTTAACAACCTTGTCTCGCCTTTAAGTTACTGAGTTTAAGAACATTTGGTCTCCCGTACGTAGCCTTGTGTCAAACCTAAGCTCTACATAGGTTTTGGGGTACTTCGCTTTGTATAATGTTTACCGAGATAGTCTCGCTGACTAAACGTAATTCGCTATTGTAGCAAGCAAAGCTTAATAAATAGCTATATTTCTCATTGGAGAAGGCTTATGTCACGCTGGTCAAGCAAACTGCACTGCTCTATGAAAAGCCCATAAGAACAAATAGGAGAGAACAAAAAAGTCAGTTCTTTGTAGATAAATGGTATCCTATGTGCTTACAAAACTTTTTTTTCACTCGACCCAAACAAGAGAAATCTTAACCGTTTATATTCAACTACATTTTACCTTCATTTTCACTCAAATTATATTGTCTGTCGTTGAGAGGGATATGATGTTTCAAAAGATTTCTAAAGTTTGTGTATTTCTGTTTAAAAACAAAACCTACACATACAATTATACCCGTGTATGTATATATATATATATATATATATATATATATATATATATATAATGTGTGTGTGGTTACATTGGCTCCAAAAATTAATTCCCTAAGCTAATGATTGCTTTACCATGAATCAAAACTCAACCAAAACACAAAATCGAATTGTATAAAAGTATATACATAATTTCTATATTTTACAAAGGGATGGTGAGGGTTCCACATAGCGTTTGGCTATCGTGCTGGACTACGATATCGTAGCAAGCGAGTTCAAACTCCAGTCGAGCTATTAAGTTCATTTTTTGACTAATGCTCTTAATATAGGTATGAATCTCCTTATCCAAACCCGCCAACTCTTGGTTAGATTGTTCTAATATCCTTCTCCAAGTATGACTTTGGCATTGAATAACTCACGAAGGTTGATATGGCATTAAAAAAAAAAAAACAAAGCAAACCAGTTCCATGTGAAACAATCTTGCATATCAAATATATGGAATGGTAGAATTAGATCTATTTTAGAGTGATAGTACAGAGCGTGTATATATATATATATATATACACACTTTCATCTCTTGTGATATACTTTTCACTTCTCTCATTTACCAGTCGTCTTGTGTACTGGTTTGTTTTCCCAAAGTAACTGCGGTATATGATGTTAATTCTTCTATTCATAAAGGAGTGAAAAATTCTAATCAGTATTTATCTCTAACAATAAGAATTAAGATTTTTTAAAATGTTCGGTGCTAGTCCAGACCCCACTAAATTCAGTTTCAAATTGGACTGAAAATTGCTTTATACTCTCAAAGTCAGGCTTTTTTTTTTGCTTTTTTTTTTTTTTGTAAATTTGATAAATTTTACTGTTATGTATCCCTAAGGTTGAGGTTAAGTTTAATGTCTGTGTGATATATATATATATATTTTATGCTCATACATAAGATAATTCATTCTTTAATGCGATTATAGATTTTTAAAAAAAAAATAATTTTCATTCTAACAAAGTTGAAAGTGAACAGAATGAAATCCAATCGAAATAATCATTAAAACAATTTTTTTTTTTTTTTTTTTTAAGGGTATGAAGGTGCTGGGGACTGTATACGATTGATGGGATAAGCGATAAGAAATATTTCGACTTCTTAGGCGAAAAATAAAATTTCTTTCAAAATTTTATTTCGAGTATAAGCGACATTTATAAAATAAGGAATGCATTTTTTACACACACACACACACATATATATATATATATATATATATATATATATATATATATATATATATATATAAAGCTCAGAGCAATGTTTTATTCATTGCTAAGACGTCAACTGCAATAGTTAGTCGTATGTCGACTAACGTATAGCGCATTCCTGGTATCGGCATAATTATGTTTCTGTTAACATCACTGTTAAAAATATTGATCTGTGCGCATGGGCATCTTTGCAAGTTTTTCTCTCCCTCTCTCGGCATTTTCTGGTGCTCGTCTTTAACGTAGGTCTCCTGTGTGGATTTGTCGGTTTCACCTCTAGTTTTATTTGCTGTACAGTGAATGTGGCTCAAGAGCTGCATTAAAACAATTTTTTATTTGTACATTAATATGTTCTTAATGTACTTTTGATAGTGTTAAGTGTGTGTGTGTACGTCTGTTTATAGCGTCTGTGTATTTAGATTAAAATATTGGATTTGTCTGTAAAGTAAATTTTGGAAAGTGAGACGTTAAAAAAAGAAAAAAAAAATTGATATCATTTGAGATGTACTACTTGGTGTTTTATAGATATTGATATTATTCATAATCTAATCACTTGGCCAATTCTCATTCAAAGGATCTCAAATTTTAACAGCCTGTATAAAAATCAATTCCAAATCATCAATATAATGTTTAAATGCCTCCCCCCCACCCTAACGAGAATGGCATTTCTATACCCTAAAGGAAACAAGATTTTGCATTGTTTATACGCGTATATGGGTTATATATATTGTGTGTGTATCTGTGTGTCTATACATATATATAATGTGTGTGTGTGTATATATATATATATATATATATATATATAATACAATATGTATGTGTGTGTATATGTATATATATATATATATATATATATATATATATATATATATATATATATAATGTGTGTGTGTGTGCGTGCCCATCTCGGTGCGGGGAAGAATAAATCTATTTTTCCTGAAAAAATTACAAAACAATCTTTCACACAGTGAGATATTAACTTTTAAGTCGACTTTTGCCCCGCCCTCCAAAAAAAAAAAAATAAATAAATATAAAAATTGTGACGGTGATGTTGAAAAATATTTGTCAATGTATGACCCCCTGCAAATGTTGCTGTGCCCCGAAATTCCTTTCCATTCTGCTACAGTTTTCAAAAAGAAAAACGCTGTGTTTTTTTATCGTAGATGAAATGTCCATTGTTAAAGCGCGGATATGGATTTTTGTACTCGTGGGTATTTCAGCTTTTATGATAAGTAGATCTCTTCGTTGGATTGTATTTGAATAGTTTTGTTACAAAGCCTGATTTACTTGATTTTACATTGAAACCATCACAATGGACTTAAATATTGATAAACAAAATTGTAAGAAAAGTCAAAGTATATTCACGTGTGTAGGATACGGAAACAATAATACCTTCTGTTCATTTTGATCCGAAAAGTTTTAAATACGCAGTATGGTATGTTTGCCTACTAACATGGGGCTGTAGAATACACCGACTGCTTCTTTACAGAGGGATAAGACCCTCCTCACAACGAGTGTCCTGGATATGACGCTAAACAATTTGATAGTGAGGCTCCCCTACAGATAGAGCTTTGGAGAAAGCAGAATACCCCTTCATTCCTATCGCTCCCAGGTCCACTCTGACCCGGAGTGGTAACACCTGATAGGGTCCTATCTATGGGTCAAATAGAACTAAACTGCGTACTGATGCTAAACTGAATTACTTGAAATAGAACTGTTTTGACATTTAACTGTGTAAACAAAAAAAACAATACTTGTACTAAACTGAATTGTTAGAAATAGAAATGTTTTTGATAATTAAACTGGATTGTTTGAGATGAAGCTGTTTATTTGTATAAAAATGGATTTGGCATTAAATATCCTACAAAGGGTGATATGCCACAAAACCCAATCAATATATAATATATATAATCATTTACTGAAGTAACTCTAATCAACAATGAACGGTTTTGTTGTCGGAGATTAGAATACATCGACTATCTCCGCGGCCGAGCGTCAAGATCATCCTCCCAAAGTGGTGGTGGTGGGGCGTCTTCAGTATGAATCTAAGCTACATCTGGAGTTCTAGGGAGAGTCAGGACCCCCAGGCCGTTACTTTCTGGCCTATTCTTTCCCAAAGTGGTAGCAACTGTTAGTCTCATTTAATGGCCAAATAAATGTTCAAAAATTATTTGTATTAGATAGGAATAGTTGAAACCATCAAACTGAGTGCGAATTATTTGTATTAAGAAGGAATATTTGATTTCCTGCAACTGATTGCACACATTTCTTTTTTTCATAGAGGAAAATAGTTACCTGGAATCATGTGTATAAATTATTAGTATTAGATTAGAATACTTGAAACAATATAACACTCTAAATACTTTTATAAGGTAAATCGTTTTGATTATAATCAAATATCAAACAAGGATTAAATTTCCGGCTTCAAATAAACTATAAGGGGTTGATATGCCGTAAAAACAAACGAAAACTTTGCAGTAAAGTTCAGATCTCTGAATCAAAACAAGAAAAGAGGATTACTCACTTTCGACGATTACAATAAACTACTTATATATTTTAGCTATATATATATATATATATATAATGCATGTGTGTAAGAAAAGCTATTTATTCGTCTTAAATTTTAAAAAAAGAATTAAGCCATCGGTATAATTCGCTGGCACAGTTTAGAACATTTGTCAATTACGTAGTCGTTGTTGTACAATGAGGTGGTTTCGTTTACCTGCGTGCGTGTTTTTTTTTTTTTTTTTTTGTTTTGTTTTTTTCTTTACAAATATAGTAGTTCTTCCCTACCGATATTGTCGACTATGGTTAGGCGCCACTTGCTTCTACAAATTTATCTCCCGACCAATCTCGCTACATATTTACTACTTGTTTTCGTACACGTACACAACGGCATACTAGGTTGCATGTTTCGAATTGTGGGCGAAAAATGCTTCCTCTTATCTTTCTTTGTGTCTGTCTCTTCCCCTCTCTCTTTTGTGTGTGTGCGCATATATATATATATATATATATATATATATATATAGTGTGTGTGTGCGGGAAATGACTTTTGAAGAAAAAGAAAATTATAAAAAATATTGTTTCTTGAAGACAGATATATAAAATATCTGGCGAGACTGGTGAAACGTTGCCTGACTTGGCAGATGATAAAATTTCTAAAAACCTTTGGATGCCCAGTGTGTCTAATAATGACTACCCCTTATGCGGTGTTATGGTTAACGAACCTTAACCCACCATTGTTTGTGTGTTCAATTCTCATTGGGTGCTCTATTCCTTTGGCTTTCGGCCACAACTCAACTTAGTAAATAGACAAATGATATATTGTGTGTGTGTGTGCACGCACGCGCATGCATATATATATATATATATATATATATATATAATATATATATATATATATATATATATATATATATAGTGTGTGTTTGATTTTTGGATACCCAGGAAATCGTTCTTCTCTTTAGTTATGTAGTGTTGTAAACATAGTTTTTTTCGCACACAATTTTGAATTTAAAAAAAAAATTGCTCTGAGATTTCTTTCTTTTATCGATTAAAAAGTCTTTCGAAACATTAAATGGAATTTTTATATTCGTCTTCATATAGAAAGTTTGATTTTTTTAATTTTTTTTTTTTAATATACCCCACTAACAAGAATTCTCAAACATCTGTTTGGGTTTTCTTATTCAAGTATTTATTAAAAGTTGCTCTCCAACTATGATCGGTCTTTCCCTATTTTCCCCAGAAACATTTTGGGGGTAAAATTCCGTTCTTTCAATTGCCCATCTCGAAAAAAAAAGAAATTGTTAGTCTTGCTTAAACTAACAAAAATGCAAATAAAAAGAAATAGCAATTTTTTTTTCGTTTTTTATTTGTTTGTTTTTGTTTTTTTTATAAAGAACATACGTTTTGTTATAGTCGACCATCTACAATTATTCACTATAACTTACTCGTTAAATATGTGTGTGTGTGTGTCTGTCTGTCTGTATGTCAATGTGTGTGTCTGTGTGTTTGTCACTGTTATTTCCTACGTTCTTTCTCATCGATAAAAAAAAAAATACTTGTCTTTTTGGCTTATTCTAATTCACTTTCACAAACAAATTTGTGAGGTTGCTTTGCGTCCATGTCGATAATTTGCGAGCAAGAAGCTTTTCCTCTGCTTTTTGAGTGCATAACGTCATTTCCTCTTCTCTTTAATCGCAATTGTTTTCCTTTCTTTTCTTTTTTCATTCACGTTCGTTTTTTTTTTCTTGTTTGGTTAATATTAATTCTCTTTCATTTTTTTATTATCGTTGGTTTTTATTTTTCATAATCATGTTTTTTCATTCTTTTTTTTTTTTTTTAATCTTTCCTTCTCGTTAGTTTTAGTGTTTTTTGCTTCTAGTTTGTTTTTTGTTTTTCGTTCGTTTTTGAATCACGCTCTTTTTATTCTCGTTCGTTTTTTCTTTTTTTATTCCCGTTTTTTTGTTTTTTTTTTGGGGGGGTGTCCTTTTTCATTCCCATTCGATTTTTGTTTTTTGGGGGGGTTCCTTTTTCATTCCCTTTTTTTTTCGTTTTTCCTTTTTCATTCTCGTTCGTTCGTTTTTTTTGTTTTTCCTTTTTCATTCCCGTTCGTTCGTTTTTTTTGTTTTTCCTTTTTCATTCCTGTTCGTTCTTTTTTTTTGTTTTTCCTTTTTCATTCCCGTTCGTTCGTTTTTTTTGTTTTTCCTTTTTCATTCCCGTTCGTTCGTTTTTTTTGTTTTTCCTTTTTCATTCCCGTTCGTTTCTCTTTTTTTTTTTTCCTTTTTCATTCTTGTTCGTTTCTTTGTTTTTTTTCCTTTTTCATTCCTGTTCGTTTTTTGTTTTGTTTTTCCTTTTTCATTCTTTAATGCTGTTGGTTTTCTTTCCTCGAGTTTTTTTTTTTTTCCTTCTTCGGTTGACATTTTTTTCTTTCAAAAAACCCGCACACAATTGGATTAGATGCTTGCAGGGGAGTTGTAGTCTCTAAGGTGCCGCTTAAAGCTGTGTTAGTGATCGCCAAACTTTTTCTTGGGTAACTTTTTCTAATCCGCTTCTGGCTTAGCCGTTGAATATGATTTTACGCAAAAGAACAAAAAAAAAAAAAAACATTTTTTTTTTGTCGATTATCTAAAAGTTGGATCTCCAAATCCTTTTGTTCTAAACGTCCATTAAAAGTGTAGCAACTGTTTTTGGTATACATTCTTTTTCATGAAAATGTCTTTAATATTCGGAGAATAAATTCTTGCAATTAGAGTGGCTGATACTGACTAAGGTGTGATGGAATGACATTTGTATACGTGCAGTTGGTGATAACCAAAGGGGATACAACTATTTCGTCTCTTATGTTTTTAAAAGACAAGGTTCATTGAAGATTTATTTTTGAAACGCCTTTGGTTTTAAATACATTATACAATAGATTTGTCTTTTTCTGTGAACATGCAATTCCACATTTATTTATTCACAAAATGGTATCTCCACACACGACTTTTTACAATAACACCCATCTCTTCAAATAAATATATATATATATATATATGGCTTACATTTAGTTTTCATTGAAAATATATTCTAATTAATGCGTGTACGAGTAATGCAGTCAGTGTGTGTGTGTGTGTACATTCGTCTGTAGTGTGTGTGTGTGTGTGAGCGCGAGCACACACGCACGCATCTGAACTGTAGTGACTGCTTGTGTGTGCGATATTGACTGTGCGTGTGTGCAATGTAGTATGTTTGCCAGCGCGTGCAATGTAGTCGGTTAGTAAGGTTGCGTACGCGTGTGTGTACTGTTGTCCGTTTTAATGTGTGTGTGTGTGTGTGTGCGTTTAAAGCTGTATGGTTGTTTATGTACGTTCAATATACTCTCTGTATTAGATATACGCGTGTAAATACTAAATACTAAGAGGTCTATAAGAATTTGAGTGAAATGATAAAGTGCTTTCTGTCGTTTTTTAAGTTATAGAATAATTTAGACCTCGTTTCCATTGCAAATAATCCCATTGTTTTTTTGGGTTTTTTTAAAACCAGCGACTGGTGTTAATTTACATTTCTTCTTATTCAGGGGGAGGTAATAACCCCATTTTGAGCTTAGATGAAAACAAGCACCTTTGAGGGGTCTCTTTTTCGACATACCTTTTATTTAGCATTAACTTTTTTTTTTTTAATTTTTTTTTTTTATTACCAAAAGTTGTTCGAACGCTTACGAAAGAATACAAAAATTTTATTTATACATATCTGTGCGATAGAGGAAATAATTTACATCTTTGATTACTGTGACTGAGTTATCACCTCTTGTCAAGGAACCACCGAGGCGACAAAGTGACAGTCCCGCTCGCTGTAAAATTGCCAATGTATAAATGATTGAGTTTTCGTTTACCTGCTATTTTCAATCCGTCGATTGCATGAATTGAAACCTCTGAGCTGGTATCTAGGCAATTCACAACCTTTACAGACAATGCCGATAAAAGACTATTTCGACAGCGTATAGGCGACCCATGAAGATTTTTGTGTGGCAGTTCAGTTAACATACAATTACCAACATTTATTTACACACAATTTTCTTTATGCTTTCATTCGTTTTTGATACATAAACTTCAATTTAATCTGCCCTTTTTTTTTTTTTTTTTTTTTTTTTTTGAAACGCTTTCTCCCTACTTTACCAAGTCATTTGACTCTAGGAAAATCGTTGGGTCTTTCATTTGTGCCGTCGCCCATCACCTCTCCGATGAGAAAAAGCAACGATTACTTTCTGCTTCCTACTCTTCCTTCTTTTTCCTCCACTTTATCTTCCCTTTTCTCTTTCTCCCCCTCCCTTTCTTTCTTATCTATATCTCTACCACTCTGTCGATCTCTCTTATTTACTCAATGCATTCTTTGCCCTAATCAATACACAAAAGTAATCGATATTATTACTTGCAGTTTCGCATGTACATCCAAATACCATTCTCTGTAATTCTCTCTCTCTCTCTCTCTCTTTCGTCTGCATGTGCGTGCCTTTTGGATGCATCTGAATATTATGCATTGTATGCGTGCAGGCTGTAAAGAAGGTAAAACGCGTCAAACATGCAAGTGTATGAATACATACATGCGCGCGCACACACACACAAATGCATTTTTGCAATGTTTATTTATTCTACCTGTGTAGCGTTTCTTATTCACGTAGCATACACATTCATTTTCATACAATCATTCTTATCAAATGAAGATTTGTGTTCACTTATCTGAATAAAATTGCGTACAATGTACACATCTGACACACACATCCTTTTGTGCTCACAATATTGACCGAGTGTGTAGGTGAATAAAGAGTTTTATATATACCATTGTTTCTTTATATAATAGCTCTATCCTAGATATTTCGCACTCTCCATATTTCGCACTTGGTTCGACACATACCCACAAAGTGATTTAGTGACAACCAACACTGTTTATATATATATATATATATATATATATATATATATATATATATAAGCCATTGGATTGCCGTATTTGCGTCATATTTGTATTATTACTTGCGAGTTTTTCACACAGGTATTAGCTGATGGTCTCTTACTGGAGTCTGATCAAGTGACAGCAAGCCTGCTCAGGTTTCCAGGACTCTTCTCAGTTTTCTGTCCGATCTCAGTTATTCAGTAATTTTAGTGGCCTCGATTCGTCCTCTGATGTCCAACTCTTCCAGACCCTTTCAGAGCGACAAATTACAATTAGTATCACTGTCGTCATTATCATCATCCTTATTTTTATGAAGAAAACGAATAAATTTACCCGACGTATCTATTTAAGTTTGAAAATTTCTTTATCCGGTAAGTGTTGGTAATTTATTCATCTTTATTTTAAACATAACTATTTTCATCATTAAGGGTTCTCGTACTATTGTCTTCATCTTTGTTGTTATATCCACAACGTTTCGGCTGATATGTCCTCCGGCCTTCTTCAGGTGTTTGTCGAACTTGGGAACCTTCACGAAACTTCGAACTACGTCCTTTATTGAAACCACGGGGGTCGCCTGTTCTGATTCCGTTAGCCATAACCGGATACAACGGTTATAGGCGTTGGTTCCCTAAGCTTCTAAGGAGACAATCATCTGGAGGTTGCAGGTTCAATCCTGACTGCAGGTGAGTAACAATACAGGAATGCTTAACACTTGTACCCGGTTATGGCTAACGAAATCAGAACAGGTGACCCCCGTGGATTCAATAAAGGACATAGTTCGAAATTCCGTGTAGGTTCCCCAGTTCGACAAACACCTGAAGGCCGGAGGACATATCGACCGAAACGTTGTAGAAATAACAATAAAGACGAAGACAATAGTCCGAAAAACCTTAATGATAAAAATTATCAAGCTTCGTCTCAGATATTTACCCAAGTAACTATTATATTGGATCTGCGGTATTTTTGTATCGGGCAGAATTTGCTACTGTTCGCACTAACGTTACAGTTAATGAAAACGTTTGTTTAAAGTTAGATACGGACTCAAACGCGCAATAATTCATTTTATGGAATTAATTTAATCTAACAACGTTAGAATTTCAACCTTAGAAAAAAAATGTGTGTTGGCTGCCACCTACAAATTAAGTTGTCAAAATCATATACACAAATATCTACATTATAAAGCTGTGTGTATGTGTAAGCTCTTTTTTGTATGGCGGTATTTCTTTTCTTGGTGTGTGCGTGTGTGTAAGCAGTTGTGTGCAGAAAATCTGTTACGACATAAAATCCTTGAAGTGACGAAAATCCACCAATTTCAAACCTGTTTTCGCCCACCCCGTTTTTTTTTTAATTTTTAGTCTCATTACTCTCCAGCCTTGCTCTTCCTTTTATTCCCGCTCTTTTCTGCATTTATTTGCCTCTACGACATCTAAATAATTTCAGTCCTTGAAGTACTCTTTCGGTTGAATAAAATACTTCTCTCTTTACTTATCTATCTCTGTCATCATCGTTAATCTTCTCCCCTATCGTCTCCTACAACCCTTACCTCACCTGATCTTATATTATCACAGGCGGAGTAGAGGGTTGGGTATGTTGGGAGGGGAAGAATCAATCATTTCATGTTAGTATGCTAACTACATAAAACCAATTTCCTCTTCTCTCTCATCTCTAAATTAACTTCTCTCTCTCTCTCTCTCTCTCTCTCTCTCACTCTCTCCTTTAATTCATTTATCACTCTCGACTATGATTCATTCATTTCTCTCTCTCACGACTATAATTCCATCACTTCTCTCTCTCTCTCTCTACTGTTATTCCATCACTTTTCTCTCTCTCTCTCTCTACTGTTATTCCATCACTTCTCTCTCTCTCTCTCTACTGTTATTCCATCACTTCTCTCTCTCTCTCTACTGTTATTCCATCACTTCTCTCTCTCTCTCTCTACTGTTATTCCATCACTTCTCTCTCTCTCTCTACTGTTATTCCATCACTTTTCTCTCTCTCTCTCTCTACTGTTATTCCATCGTTTCTCTCTCTCTACTGTTATTCCATCGTTTCTCTC
Source organism: Sepioteuthis lessoniana (assembly GCA_963585895.1). Lineage (NCBI taxonomy): Eukaryota > Metazoa > Mollusca > Cephalopoda > Myopsida > Loliginidae > Sepioteuthis > Sepioteuthis lessoniana. Next base: position 18,817,512 of record OY757936.1, read on the forward strand.
TCTCTACTGTTATTCCATCGTTTCTCTCTCTCTCTACTGTTATTCCATCGTTTCTCTCTCTCTCTACTGTTATTCCATCATTTCTTTCTCTCTCTACTGTTATTCCATCGTTTCTTTCTCTCTCTCTACTGTTATTCCATCGTTTCTTTCTCTCTCTCTACTGTTATTCCATCGTTTCTTTCTCTCTCTCTCTACTGTTATTCCATCATTTCTTTTTCTCTCTCTCTACTGTTATTCCATCATTTCTTTCTCTCTCTCTCTACTGTTATTCCATCATTTCTTTCTCTCTCTCTCTACTGTTATTCCATCATTTCTTTCTCTCTCTCTCTACTGTTATTCCATCATTTCTTTCTCTCTCTCTCTACTGTTATTCCATCATTTCTTTCTCTCTCTCTCTACTGTTATTCCATCATTTCTTTCTCTCTCTCTCTACTGTTATTCCATCATTTCTTTCTCTCTCTCTCTCTACTGTTATTCCATCATTTCTTTCTCTCCCCCCGCTCTCTCTCTTTCTCACTCGACTATAATTCCATCATTTCACTCTCTCTCCCATCATTTCACTCTCTCTCCCATCATTTCACTCTCTCTCCCATCATTTCACTCTCTCTCCCATCATTTCACTCTCTCTCCCATCATTTCACTCTCTCTCCCATCATTTCACTCTCTCTCCCATCATTTCACTCTCTCTCCCATCATTTCACTCTCTCTCTCCCATCATTTCACTCTCTCTCTCCCATCATTTCACTCTCTCTCCCATCATTTCACTCTGTCTCCCTCCCATCATTTCACTCTGTCTCCCTCCCATCATTTCACTCTGTCTCCCTCCCATCATTTCACTCTGTCTCCCTCCCATCATTTCACTCTGTCTCCCTCCCATCATTTCACTCTGTCTCTCTCCCTCCCATCATTTCTCTCTCTCTCTCTCCCTCCCATCATTTCTCTCTCTCTCTCTCCCTCCCATCATTTCTCTCTCTCTCTCTCCCTCCCATCATTTCTCTCTCTCTCTCTCCCTCCCATCATTTCTCTCTCTCTCTCTCCCTCCCATCATTTCTCTCTCTCTCTCTCCCTCCCATCATTTCTCTCTCTCTCTCTCCCTCCCATCATTTCTCTCTCTCTCTCTCCCTCCCATCATTTCTCTCTCTCTCTCTCTCTCCCTCCCATCATTTCTCTCTCTCTCTCTCCCTCCCTCCCATCATTTCTCTCTCTCTCTCTCCCTCCCTCCCATCATTTCTCTCTCTCTCTCTCCCTCCCATCATTTCTCTCTCTCTCTCTCTCTCCCTCCCATCATTTCTCTCTCTCTCTCTCTCTCCCTCCCATCATTTCTCTCTCTCTCTCTCTCTCCCTCCCATCATTTCTCTCTCTCTCTCTCTCTCTCTCCCTCCCATCATTTCTCTCTCTCTCTCTCTCTCCCTCCCATCATTTCTCTCTCTCTCTCTCTCTCCCTCCCATCATTTCTCTCTCTCTCTCTCTCTCCCTCCCATCATTTCTCTCTCTCTCTCTCTCTCCCTCCCATCATTTCTCTCTCTCTCTCTCTCTCCCTCCCATCATTTCTCTCTCTCTCTCTCTCTCCCTCCCATCATTTCTCTCTCTCTCTCTCTCTCCCTCCCATCATTTCTCTCTCTCTCTCTCTCTCCCTCCCATCATTTCTCTCTCTCTCTCTCCCTCCCATCATTTCTCTCTCTCTCTCTCTCTCATCATTTCTCTCTCTCTCTCTCTCTCTCATCATTTCTCTCTCTCTCTCTCTCTCATCATTTCTCTCTCTCTCTCTCTCTCATCATTTCTCTCTCTCTCTCTCTCATCATTTCTCTCTCTCTCTCTCTCTCATCATTTCTCTCTCTCTCTCTCTCTCATCATTTCTCTCTCTCTCTCTCTCTCATCATTTCTCTCTCTCTCTCTCTCTCATCATTTCTCTCTCTCTCTCTCTCTCTCATCATTTCTCTCTCTCTCTCTCTCTCTCATCATTTCTCTCTCTCTCTCTCTCTCTCTCTCATCATTTCTCTCTCTCTCATCGCTGTTATACCCCTCTCGCTCGTATAATCTCTCATCACTGTAATGCTTTCTCTTCACTCTCTCTATCTCTCTCATGCCGTCTTACTCTCTCGTTACCGTTACCCCCCTCCCTCCGCTTTTTTTCCTGTCTTTTCCTCGTCTTTTATTTCAAGGTTTGAAAATATTTTGTACCAGTCGTTTCTTAAATGTTTTACATTTCAATTGCAAAAAATTTGAAATCTTTTACGTATGACACTAGGATTCTATGGATAATCTTTTCATTGTGAAGGTGGACATACTTGAAAAATTTGCATATATTCTTAGTAAAGCTTCAGACCCTGGTACATTTTTCTTAAGCTTTAAAAATCAAACCTTTCGGATATCTAACATAATCTAACATCAATAAAGTACGTTTTAAATTCTGTTTTGTTTGTAGGGTCAGTTGTTTTTTGAGTTTTTTGGGGTTTTTTGTTTTTAAATGATTTCAGTGGCTTCTAAAATAGTTAAAAATTTTGTATAGTATAATAAACTTTTCCTCCAGTTCTCAAAGAACTTGTTTTCAAAATCTTCATTAGTCGAATTTATTTATGTATATATGTGTGTGTGTATATATATATATATATATATGACGTATTTTTTGTCAAACAAGATTTTCTCTTATTGTTTTCTTAAAAGCTTTTCATCTTTTTAAAGAAAACTTGTATATCTAGAAATCTGAAAAAAAAATTTTACGAAGACTATTTTTAAAGACGAGATTACGTGATTTTTTTTTTTTTTTTTTCTTTTTCTTTTTTTAATATTTAGAAGCTACGATAAAAGAACTTTTAAAAATGTATTTCGTAATAATTCGCTTTATTTAAATTCTTGACAATTTAAAAAAACATCTTTTTAAAACTAAGAATATTTTAACTGGCGTCTTGGGCCGAAAAATTATCGACACTTAGAATTTCAACCTTACAAAATTGTTAACAAAAACACATATTTTTTTCCAGTATTCGAAACCTTAGCTGTATATATCTCAGTAAGGTTTCTGGGGGCTTAAGATTTGAGGATGATTTTTCCGTTGATCTTTGTGTCTTTAAAAAAAAAAAAAAAATCTATCATATATATATATATATATATATATATATAATATAGAGAGAGAGAGAAAAGATCTCTTTAAATATCCTTCACTGTGGTGAACATGTTGGATTTATTTAGCTTTAAGGATAAGTAGATGACTTATGTCCCACGATGAGATTCCTTGTAAGAGCGATCCTTGATGATATTAATGCTTCTATTTAGGAAGGAGTAGAATATTCCGATTCTCGATCTTGTTAAATCAAGAGTCGATTAAAAATGACGTACAGCGCAAATGTAGAACCGACAAATTTTCCAGTTGCTAACTGTACAGGAAATAGCTTTATTCACTAAATGTACTTTTTTAATAAAAACATTGTTGCTTTTGCTGGACTATAGTTGTGAGAAAATTAATATGCAGATTAAACCGTTTTTAATTTTTTTTTTTTTTCCTTCTTGGAAAACCGCTTTTGTGCCATACAAGAATAATAGTCAAATTTACTCGTGAAGAGGTCAAATTTTGAGGAAATAATTTCTAGAGTGGCGGAGGTTGGCGGGAATGGAATCAACTTCTTCTTTCCTAATGATTGAAATAAAGAACTTGGAGAAAACGAGGTCTTTGGAGATTAATCATATATATTGAGTATTTCGCTATCAAACCAAAAGTCAACCTCGACACAAGATCGACTTCATTTATATTTCATTATTTTTCACGAGAATAATAAGGTTAAGAGGGTTTCTTTTAAAATCTAAGCAAAACAAGTAAAAATACATTAAAATCGCCTCATGACTTGGCTTTCGTGAGTTTTATCCGTATAAGGCGAGCCATCGTAACAAAAGACGAGGAAAATTCTGAAGGTAGTCGGAACTAAGAAACGATTGTAGGTATTAAATTAGGGTTTTGACATTAAAAAAAAAACACAAAATACCTCTCGAAAAAGGAGAATACTTAATTTATTTGATAGATAGATTGCCACTTTCTGTATCGCTCTTAATTTCGAATTTAGGCGACTTGTTTATCGGATGAGCTCTGATACCTTCCACAGCTGCGACGTTTGTAGCTGTGATAGAAATGATTTTATAGTCTAAATAGTTAGGCTGCCTGTTCGAGACAGAGGCAGCAATTATATTAGTTACAATAGTCATAAGAGTGTTGAATTGAATCGAATCTTCAGTAAATGACACAAAGCTTGAATTTCTCGACTAGTGGATTCGATAAGATTCTTAGTAATGAAATACCTTAAACAAGAGATCGCTGAGTGACAGCGCGTAGAATTAAAGATTGTTTTCATTGTTCGTTACAAGAATTTCTAGCAGAAGAGAAACTATTGTATTTTTTATTAATTTTATCCTTTTTTTTTTTTTTTTTTTTTTTTTTTTTTCATTCGTTATTTGTTTAATTCCAAAAATAATGAAATATAAATGAAGTCGAAGGAAAATGAAGTTAAAATAAAACTCTTATCGACTGCTTTCGTCTTTGACTTCTTTCCTTTTTTTTTTTCAAATTTTTACAGCACCATTCTTGTGTTCTTCGGGAGAGAAGAGTAGCAGTCGGCAAAATACAATATCGAGTTGCTTACCTTTCTTTTCCTTTCTATAATATTTTTCCTGCCTCTTTTCTGCGCTTTCTCTCTCGCACGCGCGGTTGTGCGTAACTTCTTGTATAATCAACATTGGCACAATGAAATAAGAGACAAGAAATATATATATATATATATATATATATATATATATATATATATATAAGAGAGAGAGAGTTCGATTTCGTTAAATATCTATATAATGATTTGATTATAAACAAAATTTTTGACTATCCCGCATATTCAAGTAATGAACGACTCCTAATCTTTAGTCACAAATAGGTGTTATATTATTTGTCATATTGCTGCTAATGAACGATGATAATCTTCGATATTCACAAAAACATCTCTCAAATAAATAACCCTTGTTTTGAAATGAAAATTTGTCTTAAAAAGTAGTTCATGTCACGACTACTTATGGCTTACATCTAACTTCTTTGTCACAACATTGCATATGATTTCTCATTTGATAATCATACTGTCTTTCCTGCGACATCCACTATTCGTTTTTGCTCACAGATGAACTTATACGATACTATTGCTCGTGGATTCTTTAAAAATTGGTGGGTGGCAAAAGGAATTAATATTTTCCTCCCTTATATAAATTGTGACTCAAAAAAAAAAAAAAATTCACAAGCGTGTGTGTGTGTGTGTGTGTATGTGGTCCAAACTTCTCAAATAAAAAGTAATTTTTTTTCTCATTATTTTTCGAAAATCGATTTCTTTTTTTCACTTCGAAAACTTATATGTAATTTCTTGTCTCATTTTCGACATAATCGTTTGCATAGCAACAATGATGTAAATAATAATAATAATAATGATTATGATAATCACTGATTTCATTTATTTGATAAATTTAACCACGAAGAATATTTTTCAAGCTCTGGGTGACTTTTTAATGTTTCATTGTCTACATATATTATCCCCTGTTAGAAAATTACCTTTGCAAATCTTTCTCGTATGATTTTTTTAATTTTTTTTTTTAATGATGAATGACTATTATCACGATCTTTGGAAGGATAGAACGTCAAAAGATTATTGCCCAATAACGAATTTCTTTGTTTGCAGGTACTTTTTGTGTGTATGTGTTATCTATATTATTTAGGAAAACAGACCGACATTATGTAAAAACTATTGAATTTAGTATCTAATATTTGACCCAGGTGAAATCCTCCCCAAAGAAGGGTCTCTCTAAAAATCCTCCCACAAGAAATCCTCCCACAAGAAGGGAGTCTCTCTAAAGATAATTCATGCAAAGCTATATTGCTACGCGATGTAAAGAAAGTTCCAGGATTTAAATTTTCACACACACACACACACACACACACACTGCAAATTTCTGAGTTGAAGCCTGATAATTTTTATCACTTAGAATAATCGGAATAATTTATATTCACAACATTTCGGCTCATGCGTCTCTTTTGCTTTCTTCAGGTGTTTCATGTCGAAGATAAGACTTCACACAGAACTTCCACGGAGGTAAATTCTTTTAATTCCAGATACAAGTTTAAGCTTTCGGAAATATTCGAAGTTCTGTGTGGGCTACCGAGTTTGACATGAAACTTCTGAAAAAGACCGAAGGACGTTTTGGTCGAAAACTTAAGAATGTAAGGATGAAGACAATAGTCCGATTACTTATATATATATAATTTTTTTTTTCCTAGTAGAAATAATTATTCACTAGTAAATATCGCTAATTATGTTTATAAGTGGCTGGAGATAGAGATTTGGAATAATTAGTCTTATAAGTTAAGACTAGTGTAAAAAAAAAATTAAAATTGATATCATCAATGTCACTCAAATGACTATTTCTCAAACCTTGTGGGGTTTGGTTTCTTTTTTTTGTTTTGTTTTGTTTTTATCTTTTTTTTTAAGAAGAATATTTACGTACGAAATAATGAATAAAATAAGTTAAATTTCATTTTTTTTTTTTTTTTTTTTTTTAAAGAAAATTTATCTTTTTTATAGTAAAATCGTTTTTAAAGTTTAACCTGGAAATATACAGTACCTACCTATTTTATTTTCATAATTCATCTCTCGTAAAAAATCTTGTTAGGAAATAAATTATAAGAATAAAAAGCAAGAAGTTACTTTTCAAAAAGTCTGCATATTTGGAAAGGGATTTTTCGCGGCGTAGTGGTTAACGTGCAAGCCAGCAACATTGAAGAAAGCGAGTTCGAACTCCAGTTGCGCCATAAACATTCACATTCTGACTAAATACGCTCGATAAAAAAAGGCATAGAACACTCCCAGCAATGAGTTGAATTACCCATGAAGGTTGATATGCCATTAAAAAAAAAAAAAACATTCAGAAAGAAAATAGGCAATTTTTTTTTTCAAAAACAAGATTAATCCATACTTCCCAATAAAAACAAAAAATAAACAAAAGGACCCCCTCCCGCAAAAAAGAGGGTGTCTTGTGTATGAAACTAAATTGGCTCCAGTTCTGGAGGAGTACGTACCTCCTCATTGCTATGGCGCCCAGTGATATAACCTGTTTGTATAGGGTCACATCTGTGAGTTAAATATATTTAAGAATTATTTGTATTTGAAAAGACCGTGGGGGAGCGTTTAAGAAATAACTTTCCAAAGAATAAGAATATGAACGTACAATTAACGCGATTCCCTAGTTTCTTAGCATAAAATGACCCCAAATGGGTTGACATGCCGTTAAAATTAATCGCTTAAACCCCCCCCCACACACACACACACACTAACATATTCTCCGATATTGTATAAAAACGAGTACATAAAATTAAACCTAGTCCCTCGACCATGGGTAGGATGTGACATAAGATCTTTTCTGCGAAGTAAAGCCGACTTGAATTCAGATTTTTCCTTCTCCAAAACCAGTTGCTTAACCAAAAATGAAGGAGTAGGTCTGCCCGATCTGCGAGGTGGAAAATTGTAAAGTGAATCGTAAATAGTATTGTCAATAATTTGACCTCGGATCGCCGATTTCATTTTTAACGACAGTTACGCTAATCAGATCTTCTGACGAACCAATTGATCTTATATTAAATGCGAACAAGAGTTTTTGTATAGCATTGAATACGGTAATTAATAATGATAATAATTAGTAAATATATTTAACAGCCTTTTCATTCAGTTCTTTTTCACGTTTTGGTAAGTAACCAATGCTATGTCAACAAATGTAATCACACTCAACGATTAAAACATTCCTTCTTTGATGTTGATCGATCAGATAAGTTATTATTTCATCGCTGTAACTCATTTATAATCGACAATGTTTATAAAAAACAAAAAACAAATGCTAATCCTATTTCGATATCGATCTACTTTCAATCTAATCGGTTTTTCGCACTGATCAAGTTTCAGTTGTTGATCTGTTTCTTGTTTTTTTTTTTTGTTTTTCTCTTAAGTCAGCTGCCAACTCCGGCCATCGTCTGATTATTCTGATCGTAAAGTCTTTAAACAGCAACTTATCCACCGTCTGCACGACAGGCATTGACATTACTCGTTTACCTGTGTGTTCAACAGTTTAAATACAGCGTCTTTTCTTCCACGACTAGTTTTGTATACCGTATGTAATCGTGTAATGGACGAGGGGATTGTTCATTACTCGAATATATAGGGTATATTAATACGCTAACTTTATTTATTCCAGTCTGTTGTTTGATCAATAACCAACAGGAATTCGTGAGCTACCTAAGCGGGACCCTCGTGGTGTAATGGTTAAAGCGATGAACGCGAGTTCGTACTCCAGTCGCGCTATGACGTTCACTATCGGGCAAATACCCTTGGGTATGAACCCCCATATTCTCCCTCCAGCTATGGGTAAATAGTAGGACGGACTAGGTTCTTCAGCCTTGGTGAGGCAACTAGTCAAGGAGAAGGAAAACTCTGAATTCAAAACCTGTTAAACTCCGCTTAAAAATTGACCTTGTGTCATATCCTGCCCGAGCGGAGGGGTTGGTAAATAGTACCTAAGCGGGACCCTTGATGTTTTAGTCAAGATATGGTTCAGCTGGAAAAAATTGATGGGGCTTTAGTAGACTGGCAAAAGGCTACGTCTCTGCGAGGGAACGCCAAGCCTTTGATTTGGTTTTAGATGTAAAAACTGCAGTGCTCAGAAATAATGATTATACAAGACAATTAGGAAAAAAATGCTATCACGCTTATGAGAATACCTTCATGATAAAACTTCAATCTTCACATGTTAAGTATCCCTGTCTACCAATTCTAGGAATCCTCCCAACTGGTGATTTCTTTGGAGTTTTTATTAGAAATGCGGAAATCACCCAGGAAGACTCTAGGGAGAGTGAATTGGTGTACTTTTTTTTTTTTTTTCTTTTAGAGTGAAAGTTACTGTTTGAACCCGTTCGTGGTAAATTTTCAATTGATAAAATTATTTGACATATCAACCTTCTTTAGATATTTAACCAATAGTTGAGGAGACAAGATTGTCAAATTAACATTCTTAAGAAAAATGAAGTTTTTTTTGTTTTTTTTTAATTATTAAGCTTTTTCAGGACTTGCATATATGACAGTTTTCCATAACTTTCCGAGGGTACCAGCCGTAAGGGGTCTCGCTCTCTCATATCGTCGTTAGAAATTAACTCGGCTATGCGCGTTCAGATCCTGAACTAGGCTGTTTACATTCCACACGTGTGAATAGCCTTAGAAAAGGTATGAATCTATCTACAGGTAAACAGTGGGGAAGACTTGCCTCTTTAAGCTTACTTTGACAACCAATCTAGGAGAAGGAAAAACTGAGCTTGGAGTGTAGTGATCTTCGCCCGTCTATTCCTGTCCACGACACGCAGCATGAGTAAATTACCCACCCCCACAACCAAGGAATGTCTTAACTATAATTATAACTTGCTTCGATCCAATTCTGGATTTCTTACCCTGCGTAGACGGATACTTCAACTAGTACTCATAAAATAGGATTTTTTTTTTAATGATCATCTTTTTTTATTTTATTTTTATTTTTTAAGTCTAATATTATTATGAATCGCTGTTAACAAAAGATTTCTATTAATCTAATCTACGAACGTTAGTTAACTCTTGGAAAAGCGGCTCCAAGTTAATCAAAACGAGATTAAATTACGTGGATTCCTAACATTTTCTGAATGTTCAGTTCTTTAATTGCTAATCCAATCCTTAGCGGAATGTTTCTTGGAACCAATTTTATCTAATCTTGGGTGGATGGTGGGTGGGTTTTAGCAAAGATTATGCATTTAAGTTCTGGCTTCTGTTACACAAATATTTTCCTGTCGAAGTTTATCTTATTTCGCTCCCACCTCCCCAACACACACTTTTCTCTAAAAAGAAGAAAGGCAGACCTCCACGACAGTACCTCGATTCCTCAATCGGAATAAAAATATCGGGAAAAAAATTCAACCATACAAATCACGGAAGATTTCATCGAAAGACCTTTTGATTTTTTTTTTTTTTATCAGGTGAATTTACAGGTGATTTTGTTAAATGCATTGGTTCCCAACCAAGAGCAGTATGAAAATACTGGATTCGCTGGCTGTACGTGATGTCAAATAAATTCTAATATTGGGAGCCGTAGAAGTAGTTTAATAAACCACATCAATTTATCTTTCTCTTCAAGACAGAAATATATTTTTTCATTTTTTTTATTATCTATCCCTTAAAAAAAGATTTTTTTTGTCCGTCTCCTTTAACCCAATAAATAACGACATCTCTAAAATACGCTATGTCCCTTGGGGATGCATAAGACCCCACTTCTGCCAAAGAAGGGAGTTCCGAGTATGACACTAAACTAAATCTGATGGTGAGGCTCTACTTCTAGGAAGATCCACTTTGACTCTAAATGCAACTGTCTATTAGGCTCTCAGCTGTGTGTCAAATCGATGTTTAAAAAGTGGCTGAACGACATAAGCCGACTGCATCTCTGCAGGGGGGGGTTAACCCCCCCTCTAATACATGTTCTGGATATGGCACTTAACAATCTGAGGGTGAGGCTCCAATAATTTAGGGAATGTAGAGTACCTCTTCATTGCCATTGCTTCCAGGTCCACTCTAGTCAGGAGAGGCAGCACCTGATAAGTTCCTATCTATGGGCCAAAAAGAATTATTTGACATTTAAATTGTGCAAACAAATGACTTAAGCTAAATTAAATTGCTTGATGTAGAACTGTTTGATCATTTAACTGTTTAAACAAATGACCGATGTTAATTGAATTTTTAGTGATATACTTAGAAGCATTTCAAATTGTTGACCATTGTTTACAAATCATATATATCTAATATATATATATTTGTGTGTGTATAAACCGGATTTGGCATTAGATAACCAACAAGGGTTGATATGTCGTATAATTAAACTACTTCAAGATGTTTGTACAAAAGCAAATGCCTTTTAAAATCCATGTTATGCTTTTCACTCTTTCACTAATTCTTAACATGTACGGGTTGAAATTTGAACGACTGGAATTTATCCGTTTTCGACTCTAAATGAATCTGATTCTGTAACTTACATTGTAGGTAATTGCTTGTTCACACACGTGTGTATGCGCGCGCATACCGGTGTGTCCATTTATAGTGCAATGTAAATACTTTAAATTGGTATTCGCACACGCGTTCGTGTCTGTCTGTTGTATGTCCACGTATTTTGCAGGCCTAATCTTTAAGTAAAACTATTAGGGTCGACCTCTACACGAGTACTGATTTTTAATCTTGGCTTCAAAAATAATTCCAGAAATGAAGGATTTTAATCTTCCACAACATAGACCGATACACGGGTATGTACGGTTATTGATATACTTTAAAGCATATTCACTTGTTTAGAATTTTCATAAAACAACACGACCCGTTAAGCCGTTGGTTTCCCGTAATACCGGCAATCCATGATATTGGTATCACCTCTTTGGAAATAGTTGAAGGATTCTTTACAAGTTAAATCCGTTATGTGGAGAATTTGGATTATCAAATGACCTTCAGTATGTGTGGCGCCCCCATCCCTCTCTATTCAGTTGCAAATTGGACTGGAAATTGCTTTTATTCTCAAAGTATTTTAACGGTATAAATCAATAGAAATTTTGCTATGATGTACCATTTAATCGGGTTTTAAATACATTGAAAGAAGGGAAGGCTGATATGAACGCACACACACCTATGTGTGTGTGTTTTCATATCCACCAGTTTCCATCTATTTCTACATCTGTTTATATATATATATATATATATATATATATATATATATATATATATATATATATATATATATATATATATATAATGGAAAAAATCTAGTGATATACAGATGTCTTAAAACATTTGTGCTTGCTCCTCCTTTTCGGATTTGTTTGTTTCCTCGAAAAGTAAATAAAATTTTTACCCGAAAGGGTTTTTATCTTTTTATTTTTTATAATTCGATTGTGTCTGCATTTTTTCTTTCACATTTATGAACACATATCTTTAAAATTGCGTTTAATATATTTCAGATAAGCTTCACTGAAAACAATTCCAGTACGACTTTAAAAAAATGGTTTTCAAGTGACATCGTCTGCTAAAATATGTTTACAAATATATATGTCTACGTAAAAATTCAATGTATATGCGTGTGTTTCTCCAAACGGTATACGACCAAATTAAGTTAAAGATTAAGCCAAATACGAACGAATATTGGAGATTAAACTGTGAAAATGTATAACATTTCCTCCAGAGATTTGCTTGTGTGATAGACAGCAAAGCCAACAGCTTTATATATTAAGACCATATGTAGGTAGACAAGAAATCTAGTACGCAAGTAAATTCAGTTAAAAAAAAAAAAAAAAAAAAAAACTTTCTCTAGAGAAATGATACATTCACACGCAGGCAGAAGAAAATGTGGCCGTGTTTTTGCTTTTCTGAAATTAGCTAACATTTTAAAAGAAGCATATATATATATATATATATATATATATATATATATATATATATATATATTTGTGTTTACCGTCAAGTATAAATTGAGATTCATTTCGTCTACGAAACCCAAGGCTATCAAAGCGGTCTATCAAAATCCGATGAATGTTTCACATCTTTCTTGCGTTCTCTTTCTTTCGTTTTTGTGTATGCATGTAACACAACATATCACGCGCTGCATTAATTGGTCAGTCAGCTATTCTTTGATGTTTGAACTTTTTTCTTTTGTCATTGTCTATAGTTTATCTCAGGTCAAAAGATAAACTACGCTTTTACATATATATATATATATATATATACAAAGGATCGTTTTTGTCTAGTTTCATATTCCAAAACATTAATTATCGATTTAGAGATTTGCTTAGGCTGGTACACTAGCCTCTAGTTGTCTACAGTACCTACTTTGTTCTTTGGTGGTTACCCATAGAAAAACTAGTCAGAGACACTGCTGCTTAAATTTGTTGACCTGAAATGACTGTAAGCTTAATAAATGGAAAAAAAAAAAGTATACATGGATTTGGTATAAGGCTATTAGAATGAGAGTATTTAACTCGTTATTCGGTAGTAATTGACCTATAAAACGGGCTCATCATTCAGTACATCAGAGTAAAGGGTTCAAGATCATTGATCGACTGGGGCCATTTTCCTTTTCGAAGAACGTCAAAGATTTAGTAAAATAGGATAATATATTTGATTTTTTTTTTCTCGTTGTCATAAAATTAAAATATACTTTGTTTAGCTTGGGTGTTCTCAACCTCTCCCGCTGATGTCATCTCCGTATAACTATTTTTCTTTCTCTCGTTTTATTTTATACACGCAACTACTTCCCAAGTGAAAAATTCGCAGTTTATTCCATTAGCTCAAAACATAAGTGATTAACCATCTATTAGCTGACCCTGTGCCAGACCAAGTTAAGCTGAGTAAATTACGATAATAATGATAGTTTATAAAATTTCTATTTGCAACATTAAAACCAATAATACGATCTACCATTTCGTACGCAGTAATCGGTTCACATACATATATACACACACAGAGGATTTGGCATTAAATAGCCTGCAAGTGTTGATATGTCACAAAACAATCGTTACTGCCAATTTTATTTGGTGTTCACGATTATGATTGAGAACACCCCGTGAAACTGGCAGTAACACGAGGAAAAGGTTTGAATAGGAAATCTCTTTAAATTCGTTTTTTAATCGACGGTTTCAACGCGATTTTAAGGCTTTAACATGTGCCATATATATATACGTGTGTGTGTGTGTGTGTGTGCGCGCGCGCACACACGTCTAACTCTTTCATACAAACTGAATGTAACACAAGGTCTTTTTTTTTTCTTGTTAAATGAAGTTTAACCGATTTGAATTCGGTTTTCCTTCTCCTAGATCAGTTGCCATTCCTATTTTAAAGACCCTTGTTTGTCCAACTCTTTATCTCCAGCTTGAGGGAGAAAAGTTGGATGCATATTTCCCCAAGGATGCTAGTGATATGTGAACAACCTCGTTCAGGGTTTGAACTCCGGTCGCCGTGTTAATTTCAAACAACGAAAATCATTACGCCACGGCCATGTCAGTGTTTCAATACGCTAACAAAAAGAGCAGTGTATTATAAAACCTTTTAACAATATCATTATATTTCTCATCAAAGTTTATTTCGGGCGATTTGATTTTTTTTTTTTCTCTAACTTGAAATTTTGCAGATGATAATTTTTTACGATTTCGAATATGTATTAAAAGTTTACGGAAAATCAGTCTTTTCTCGCTTATTTTGTCATGTAGACACTCGTATACGCATTAATTTGGTTTTTTCGTTTTGGATCCAAGGAGATATGGAACAATTTTCCGAAAATATACGAACTGTACCGAACAGTTGTCGTCTTCACCTGAGTGTATCACGCGAAATTTAGAATAAATGAATGAATTTAAAAAAAAAAAAAAATACCTCACTGAATATTTTAACAGACTTTATTTATTCTGAAATTCATTTAAAGTTTTAATTTCCTTTTTGGTGTTGCAAGTTTGTTGGGATTTTTTTTTTGTTTTATTTTTGTAATATATTTTTTGTTGTTGTTACTCAACATCTTTTCAAGAAAATTTTAGTATTTTTTTTTTTTTTTCTTTTTTTTTCTTTTTTTTTTTTTTTAAGATTTTGAAAAAGAAAATGGATTTTTAAAGAATTTTTTTCTAATCAAAAGTCTTTAATTTTTTTTTTATTTATATTTATTTATTTATTTTTTTTTTTTGAAAAAATGATTTTTGATATTAAACACGTCTTAGTCACTGTAACTTCCGTTCAGCTTTTGTTTTCTTTTTTCTTTCTTTCTCTTTTTTCTTTTTTTTTTTTTTTTTTTTTTTTTGTTCTTTGTTTCCTATTTCATATTTGGTGTCGACAAACAGTATCACATTAAAGTTATCTTTTGAAAAATGCGATCGTCTCTACGTTTGTGCTTTTTAAAATATTTTTAATTTTTCCTTTTTAAAAGATGATGTCATTTTTGTTCGTTTTTGCTTTTGCTTTTTTTTTTTATTTAATCTTAATAATCTGTTCACATTCCCCGTGAAAAGACCTTTTAGAATTCTTTTTAAGAAAACAAAACAATAGACGTGATAACTACTATGAAGGAACTAAAAGATGAAGACCTAGTGTTAACGGTTGTAGTAGTTGATGATGTAACATTTTATAAATGGATAACATTACTTCGGTTTTGTAAGGAATTAAAGAGTTTTAATTCAAAACAATTCTTTAAAAAAAAATACAATAAAAAGTTCTTTTAGAGGTTGAACCATAACTGATCGTTCATTTTTGCCATCTTCATTAAATAAAGTTAATTCAAGGGTCTTATCCTTGATTTATAACGAATTTCTTCTTTAAAATCTACCTTTCTCATATTTTTATTTAAGTGATTACAAATATCTGTCCTCTAAAGGAAGGGAAAAAAATCTAATTGTTGTTCCAATAAATTCTTTTCAATAAATCTTCTATTTTTAGATAACCGCAGTAAGAAACTCAGAACTGTTATGTTCAGTAACTGAAGAATTTTTTATCTCCTTTTTCTTTCGTTTCATTTTTTTTTTTTTTTTTTTTTTTTTACTCGATGCATCTTCTATTGACTAAAAAGCCTACAATCTCTCGCTTTCATCCCCCGCTCCCTCCTGAAAGATTCAATGCCTTTATTTTTCACCTACCAAACTAACTTACAAGTAGACTTTTAAATAGAAAGTCGGCTTTTATTGTTCATCAATTTTACACTTTGGATATATTACAAATTTCTTTAGCCTTTTGTCAACGTCTTTATTAATATTCACAACATTTTGGCCGATCATTGGCTTAATGATTAGTGTTCACTAACGGTTCGGGAGACCAGGGTTCAATCTCAGGTCGAGTCATACCAAAGACTCAAAAAATGTTACTTGATGCCGCCTTGCTTAGCACTCAGCACTATAAGGTAAAGATAAAGGGTAAAGTGGTGAAATCCTGGGAATGGAGTTGCTCCCTGCCTTACACTTCGGTATAGTAGCTATTGAAAAGGGAACCTTCGGGTCACCATCGACTTAGGTCACCAACTTTACTTACTTCCCCTTTGGTCTTAAGGTTCTTTTTAACGTTCTCTGGATGTCGACTCGAACCCTAAATTCAATCTGCTCTTCCTAAAAGCAAATATTATATTTGTCCTTTCTGTTATTTCATCAATGTTTTACTCCGTTTCAAGTTTGTATTTAGTCTATTTGTCATGAGAATTACATCTCTTAAAAACATGTGCATTTTATTTATAGCTTGTCAATTCTAAAACATTAGCTGACACTTGAAGAAAACTCAGCTATAAATAACTGAACAAAGATAATACAAACCCGAAAGAAAAAAAAATGTATACATATTTCAATAACTTATGGAAAATTAAATTAGCCTCTGATGGACCCGGAAGATTTCGCGTAGGTTCCGTATGGACTTTCGATGTGATTACTTACAATCCAACTATATGACCACCTTGCTGTAGAATATGCAGACAGCACTTCTGCAAAGGGGTAACACACCCCACTTACTCAATTTGGCAACCTGAGGATTTGTAATTTACGAAGCTTATTGCTTCTATGTGGCACAAGGCGGAATGAATGCGGCACTCAGTGAGGCTCTAACTCATTCCTGAAGGTTTACAAGTTTAGCTTGCTAACGACTACACCACCCATAGTGTCTGATGACTGTAGGTGGCAACCCGTAATGCCTGGTAGCTGGATCCTGATAAAACGTGACCAGCGTACATTGTGGTAAAAATGATTGGCAACACACCACTTCAGACCTTACCTGGGCTGGCTAGGCGATTGGAAAGGTCCTATAAAATCCATCGGCTTGTCATGTCAAGACTTGTCGTATATGATTAAAACGCTCAACCCTTTTTATTTTGTACGTACTAGTGAGCGATGTCTTAGGGTCAACTGCGTCGAAAGAAACAGTTAATGAAATCTATTCCTGCTATTAATACACATGAAATCGGATATAAAAAATGGCTGTAAATAACCCATAAGGTTTTATATGCTATGAAACAAAATAACCAACTTTATTAAATGTATATTTAATCTTGATTGAATGAAAATTGGTTCAAGGGTTTGTCTTTTCAGTTTCCTCCTGGATATCGACATCTATTTTCACTGATTAACGTTCTTATGAGCTTTTAAGATATATATATATATATATATATATATATATATAGAGAGAGAGAGAGAGAGAGATTTTCTTGTTATAAATAATGAGGTACTTTCTCTTGTCTGTGTTCGAGACAGTGATTGTGAAAAGACTAAAAAAGGGAAATAATTGGGGGGGGTGTAAAATACTAAGAAATACAGATTAGATTGAAGTATAAAATGTTAAGTGGAGCGAGTAAAAGTGATAAAATTGTGCCGTCTCCCTAATTATCATATATACCCAACCCCTCCGCTCGGGCAGGATATGACACAAGATCAATTTTTAAGCGGAGTTTAACGGGTTTGAATTCAGTTTTCCTTCTCCTAGACTAGTTGCCTCTCCAAGGCTGAAGAAATCAGTCTGTCCTACTATTTACCCATAGCTGAAGGGAGAATAATTGGATTCATACCTTTCCCAAGAGTATTAGTGCTATGTGAAATGCAATTAGTCTCGTCGAGGATTTGAACTCGTGTCGCCGTGTCCATTTCCTACGATGATAACCATCACACCACGGGCACCTCAGGATATAATAATAAACTGCATCTGATAATGAAGCCTGTCTTCGAGCTTTGGGAAATGAGTGCCTCTTCATTGCCATTACTCTCTGGTCCACTTACGTTGAGTGTTAGGCGACGTTCGGGTTCTATCCATGTGCAAAATATTGTTTAATCACTCAACTGTGCAAGCAAATAAGGTCTTGCCCAGTCGACTGGGGCTGTAGAATACACCGACTGCTCCTCTGCAGAGTGGAAGACATCCTCCCACCAACGAGTGTCCTGGGTATGACACTAAACAATCTGATGGTGAGGTTTCAGTAATGCTGGAGCTTTGGGGAATGCAGAGCACGCCTTCATTGCCATCGCTCTCAGGTCCACTCTGGTCCGAAGTGATAACATCTGATAGGACCCTATCTATGGGTTAAATAGAACTAAACTGCGTACTTATGCTAAACCTAATTGTTTGAATTAAAACTGTTTGACTGAAACAAATGTTTTTTGACAAACTGTGTACTTTCATTTAAAATACTTCCTTATGCTAAACTGAATTGTTTGAAATAGAACTGATTTGTATAAAAATGTATTCGGCATTAAATAACCAACGAAGGTTGATATGCCAAAAAACCCAACCAACCAAATAAGATCTGGCTAGTTTAAAATATTACCAATTGACTATTCATTTACAACTAATATATAACGGGATTTGGCATTAAATAACCTGCAAGTGTTGATATGCCATAAAACTCAGCCAACCGTAACGGAATTTCTCAATACTTAATAGGAGGAAAAGTGTGTGGTATTGATTTTATAAGTAGCTTTGATATATAAAAAAAGATTACACTATTTCAAGGTCCACTCACACCCGGGTTGGTGGTATATGTTGTGGTCCCATCTATGGGTCAAATCGATGTTTTAACGTTATTCGTATTCCATAGAACCGGGGAATACACTTAACAATCACACAAAAATCTAAGTATGGACTTAAAATGAACCCGATTCATTGACCTTTACGCATAGCATAACTCGAGATGGGTTGATATGCCGTTAAAATCAATATAAAACTTTCACCTATGCCGGAAAATCCTCTCGCTGCTTTCTACCAATAAAAAAAAATAGCTTGAATATTTGTCCAGTTGGTTGGGGCTGCAGAATACAGCGACTGCTTCTCTGCGGAGGGTTAAGACACCACCCCCACCAATGTCTTGGATATGACACTAGCCAAGCTAATATTGGAGTGTTGGGTGGGGGGAAACAGTTAATGAATTTTGTTTCTGCCACTCAATTAATACACACGAAATCATACCCCTTCATTGCCATCGCTCTCAGGTCCACTCTTACCCGGGTTGGTAGCACCTGATAGGGTCCTAACTATGGGTCAAATAGAACTAAACTGTTTACTTATACTAAATTGAATTGCTTTAAATAGTACTGTTTTTGTATGCTAGATTGAATAGCTTGAAATAGAATTGTTTATATGAATAAAAATGGATTTGGAATTAATAGCCAACAATAGTTGATGTGCCACCAAACTTGATTACTTTCGTAAAATTTCCTCGAAAAAGTACTTGGTTATTCTTTACCGCAGTTTAAGAGGAATATGTATTTGTATATCGGGTTAGTTATTACAAAGAATTAAGTCATAAAACGTTTCAGGAAAACGTTTTTGATGACAGTAATATTTTCCTTATTTATTTTTTTATTCCGGTCTTCAGGGAAAATACCGCTTTATTTCTGTTATATAGACATCTCGTAGGAATGTGTTCGCCATCAATTTTTGGCAATAATTCGTTTACTTCTTATCCAAGACAAACTTGTCTGTTCGTCACTCGTGTTTCTCTTGTGTCTGTGTGTTCGGTGTACATTATTCCCTTTGACTGACTGACTGACTAGCAGACAAACATACTAACCAAGCAAACTTCCCTCACCCAATCTGCTTCCACCTCAACTGTTCATTATAGTCTATTCTTTTCTGAGACTTTTGAGTATTTCAAAAATGCACGGCCGGACTCTCACCAATTTAGCTGTTCGATCGATTGATCGACTCGAATTCAATTAATTTTTATCGATTTTTTATTTAATTTTTTTTTTTTTTCTCGAGTGAATTGTGAATTCACGATTCTGTTTCCTTTCTTTTTTAAAAAATTCATTTCGAAAATGGAATTGATCCTATTTTTACCCCATAATAAAGTATTTACGCTATTTTTTTTTTTTTTTTTTTTTTTAAATAAATTTCAAATCCTAACTATTTAGAATTATCAAGATTGGCTAAGTGGTAGTGTTCGCCAGTAGCCCGGGAGGCCGGGGTTCAATTTCAGGAGGATACATACCAAAGACTAAAAAAAAAAAAAAAGTACTTGATGCCTCCTTGCTTAACACTCATTTCAGGTACGTTTTTGGAGGTGCTCGTGGTGTGATGGTTATCGTCGTAGAAAATGGACACGGCGCCACGAGTTCAAATCCTCGACGAGATTGATTGCATTTCACATGGCACTAATACCCTTGGGAAAGGTATGAATCCAATTATTCTCCCTCCATGGGTAAATAGTAGGGCAGACTGAGTTCTTCAGCCTTGGTGAGGCAACTAGTCTAGGAGAAGGAAAACTCTGAATTGAAACCTGTTAAACTCCGCTTAAAAATTGACCTTGTGTCATATCCTGCCCGAGCAGAGGGTGTGGTAAATATTAAGTACGTTTCAAGAGTAAAGTGGTGTAATCCCGGGAAAGGAGTAGCGCCCTCCCTAGTGTAGCAGCTATTGAAAGGGGAGCTTTCGGGTAGCCCTCGACTACGATCGCCAACTTGACTTTGACCAGGCCATTGGCCTAATGAGTTGAGTGTTCGTCAATCGTCCGGGCGACTGAGGTTCAATCCCTAGACTAAGGTCGCCAACTTTACTTTTTATATTATCACACACTTGGGGTAAGTACTTAGAGGAAAATTGACCAAACTTCATATTAGTGTTTAAACTTTCGTTATAAGTTTACTTTGTTAAAATATGTATTTACCCAACCCATCCGCATGAGTATGAAATGCCACAAGGCCAATTTTAAGCGGAGTTTAACAGGCCTCAATACAGTTTTCCTTTTAGATTAGTTGCCATACCAATATGAAAGAACCTGATCTGCCCTTCTATTTAGCTAGAGGTAGACTAGCTGGATTCATATCTTTTTAAAGTGTATTCTTGCTTTGTGAAAATACAAGCAACCCCTGATCATTGCGTCCATTTCTCTCAACAGCAAACAATGTACCACAAGTGCTTCTAAAAATTAGAATCGTGTAAATGTAATATTATTTGTAACTAGATGACTAAGGATCCAATTGGTTTCCTGTTATAAATGTGGTCCATAATTATAGTGGTGCCTATATTTAGGAACAAATGAATAATTCTTACTAGAATTTCATGGGAGGATATTATTTTTTTAAAATTTTTAGTTCAATGAAAAACTTACAAAATTATAATAACGTTGCAAATTGGAGTGCGATTCTCTAACCTCTTGATATAAAATAACTCTTAGAGAGTTGACCTGCTGTTAAAATTAATCATCATGGAATATAATTAAAAGTTAGCTACCGTAGTCAAGGGTGACCCCCCCACAAAGCCTCCCTTTTCAATAACTCAATACTTCAAGGTGTGAGAGAGGGCTGTTCTTTTCACTTGGTTGCTCCATTTTACCCTTGATATGTACCTTATAACGCCGAGAGTTAAGACAGAAGGTATCACGTATCATTTTTTGTGTCTTTGGTATGACTTGACCAGGGATTGAATCCCATCTTCCGGGTCATTGGCGAACACTCCACCCACTAGACAATGGTAATTTTTGGATAGATATGCATAAACTTGGTCATAATAATTACTAGATGTAGTCTGGTAAATGGCTAGATTGGGCGGGATGTGGTAGTGATGGTCTACTTTTGGAGCTTTCAAATTCACTGTAGAGTAACCTGAAAGCCATTTTATCTATCGTAAACAAAGCAAGGACTCCACAATGTCCAGGATTCAGTGGTGGGTGGGACTAATCAAATAAAGTGTGGTTGTCATTGACTTAACTGAAGTAATTTCAGCAAATATTAAGTTAGAATTTCAACAAATTTCATGTTTGTTTCCAAAGATTATTACAAAAGCGAAATCAGCCTGAACTCTCAATGAATTCCAGTGTTATATTTGGTACATGTTCAATTTTTTTTACGTGGATTCGATTGGTGGATAGTCGCGAAACAAGTTCTTTGTTTTGTTTTTTATTCATTAGAAAGTAAATATGGAGAAGGGAGAGTGGATACGAGACTTTTCTTTACTGTTGAAAAAAATTTTTTTCTTCCTACTTCCTTCACTTTCTTTAACGTCTAAAACCTTACTAGATTCCGACCAATATTTGGTGATTAATTATATATAACTATTGCGAACAATATTGAACAAGTCCTGGCGGCAACACCCCACAAGGCACCAACTATACGGCCACCTGCCTCCCATCACGAAAACTATACAAGTTAGACGAACCAGACACGCATGACACTGCTGGATAAGCAAGGACGAGCTCATCAGTGATGTACTCCTATGGACCCCCGCATATGGCCAAGTAAAAGCAGGACGACCAGCTCGAACATACATACAGCAGCTATGTGAGGATACGGGATGTAGACCTGAAGACCTGCCAGAAGCGATGAATGATAGGGAGAAGTGGTGAGAGAGGGTCAGGGATATCCGTGCTAGCGGCACGACATGATGATGATGCTGTGTCTTCTTGGAGGAATTTTTCGTTTTGGGGAAGATTTCTTTGAATACATTTAGTGTACTTAGCAGGAAAAATTATTTTGATTGCAGAGCATGTTTTGTTTTTTTAATAGAGAATCAGTCCAACTTATCAAATCTTCATTGGGTGCCACATTCATACGGCCTTGTACCACATCTAAGCAAAAATCTTAGTAAATTACTACTTATCAAATCTAGGGCCAAAAATGCTTTTGTTTATCGATCAAATCATTCCGACGTGGTCTAAGATGTTTTTTTTTTTTTTGTTTTTTTTTTTTGTGGTAAAGTGCCTCCGTACACACACACACACTTATTTATTTATTTATTATGAAATTAATCAGTTAGTAGTGTTAGTCATTTTCACGTTCTCAAGAGATTACGATCAAAATAGAAGAAAAATCAATGTATTTATTTGTAAATATTTATGCCACACGACGAATAAGTTTTTTTTTTTTCTTCATTTGGCAAAAAATTATTACGAAACTTGCAAATGCCAAAATGAGTAAATTCGACGCTCAATTAAGGGGAAGTACTAGCACTAGAATTGTCTTTGAAATAATGATAATCAGGCTTAGCGCGAACGGACGCCACTAATTGTAAACTTTAACCAGAATTGAAGATCAATTTGTTTAATACTATCACCCAAACAAAAACCTCGCTATAAGTTTTGTGTGTGTTCGTGTGTACCATAAAAAGTCTTGTTTGTCCATAATAGCCTGCCAACAAAAAGTGTCTGTGGCATGACAGTAAAGTGCATCTGCCTAATAGTAAAATTCTAGTACTACCTATGAGAATAACGACACTTTGATATTAATTCCGATTATTTATTCACTAATTTATCTGATCAACTCGTATCTTATATATGTCACTTGAGAGGTCATAAGCGGCATACCAATTTTAAGTTTTCCCTATGTAATGCTAAGTCTGATAATATAAAACATTTTGTGTGTGTGTATAAGTATATATATATTCTCTCCAAAGAAAGGGATCGCGCCCTCCCCTACGCCCCAGTGTAGTAGCTATTAAAAAAGAAGCCTTTTGGTCGCCCTCGACTACAATCGCCAACTTTTACAACTAATATATATATATATATATATATATATAGTGTGTTCTAACGAAAAATGTGGAAGTAATAAAGGTTGCTTTCCCATTTTATTCATTTTTTTTTTATATTGAATCACGAAGATCAAATATACGCAAAGAATTCACCGTTTTATCCATTTTTCCTAAATCAAATAATGTCACATCGTTTTAGACTCGGAATACATCCGAAGATATTAATTCAAAATCCAACAAACAAAATAAATATATATATATATATATATATATATATATATATATATATATATACATACTCCAAATTTGATAGCTCTATTTTCTGATCGGCTTACATTTTGAAACTATGCAACAGAGTTCAATGTATTTGTGTTAGATAGGAATACTTGATAAATAAACCTGTTAAATAGCCATACTTGAAATCTTTTAACAGTTTGAAAAGAATTAGTTGGTGACCCGAAGGTTCCCTTTTCAATAGCTACTAAACCGAGGTGTAGCGGAGGGTTCTACTCCATTCCCTGGATTGCTCCACTTAACCCTTGATCCTTACCTTATAATGCTGAGTGCTAGGCAAGGCGGCACAAGTACCATTTTTTTAAGTCTTTGGTATGACTCGACCTGGGATTGAACCCCGATCTTCTGGACCATTGGCTAACACTCTATTCATTAAGCCAATAAAAAACTGATATTAAACAGAATTAATGTTTGATAGGAATATTAGAAGACATTCAACTCGAAAAAATTCATTCAAACATAAGGTTTCTCACAAGCAACTTGTGTGTGTATGTGTGTGTGTATATATATATATATATATATATATATATATATATATATATATATATATATATATATATATATATATATATATATGAGAGAGAGCATTAAGTAACCCACAAGGGTTGATATACTGTTAAATACGAACCAACCACATTTATTAGTTATTTCATCTCCACCCCGGTATATGTGATTTTACTTATTATCCAAATCCGTTGTGGACTGAAGTTCCGACTGGTTATTAAACTAACTTCCGGTGACAGGTTTCATGTGAAACAACCTGTTCTCAATCAACGACTGTGTCAAACAAGTGCACTATTAATGCCATTGTTACTTCTCTTTTTCCGTGTTCAAAACCAGTAGTTCCCAACGTTTTTCTTTTTCACATGCACCCTTTCACCATATTTCTGAAAGTCATTTTTCCTCACCCCCCCCACCAAACTGTAACGATAAAGTTGCATTATATAATGTAAAACTTGTAAAAAGAATCAATGTCATCAAAAGTTTGAATCTATCAAACTGTGGTCCCAATACCCACCTCAAGAACTTTAAAATTCTCCATTGGTGAAATGCTTAACCTCTCTGGTTTTAAAACACTTTTTTTTCTTTTTTACACTTTCCTCTAATTTTTCATGTTCGAAATAATTTTTTTATCTGGAAATTCAATGGTATTCATTTCACAAAATTGAATTGCCGGGATCAAATCTTTGGCAAGAATCTTTGGTATTTTTTTTTTTTTTTTCATGTTAATGACTTTAGGAAAAATATGGGGACTTATTTGATCATACTATGAATCGACCAAGGATTGGACCCCGGTCTCACAGGCCATTGGTGAACACTCTACCCACTTGGCTAATGGGGCAGTTGCACAAAGAAAAATTGAATTCCAAACTCTGAGGAAATTTTCAAGAAAATCTCAGCCAGATTAGTACGCCATTCTTCTGTTATCAGATTATCCAAGAAGCAACGGTTAATCCTATACCAAACCTCACCACTACCAACAAATCACTTGGGTTGTCAGACAGTTCATATCTTAAATCAAAATGTTAGGCCCTCAATCGAAAAGATCAAAGTGAGAGTTGATGTATTGTTTGATCGACATGGCATACCAACCGATGTAGATTATGCCAAATTATATATTTATGAGAGATGATTTGAAAGCAAATACTTTTTAGGTAATATTTTAAACAAGATAGCTAATTTGTTTGCTCACAGTTTTAATTATCGCTTTCAAGCAAGACTAATTTTCTTCATCCTTATTAATTCGTTTGCAATTTGGTGATTGCTTCCAAATATTACGATGCATCACAAACTATTCAATTTAACATCAGTCATTTGTTTGCACACAGTTAAACGGATAAACAGTTGCATTTGACTCGGAGATGGGAGCCTAACAGGTCCGAGTCAGGGTGGACCTGGGAGTAATGGCAATGAAAGAGTGCAGTTTAGTGTCATAGATGCATTCAGCGTATTTTACAACCCCATCATTTCCATGCTTATAATATATAACTATGGTTGCTTAGTCTTTATTGGTCATGTTGCTATACGAATTAAGAATATCTTCATTTATTTCCGCATCAATATAATGATACCTGTGTGTGTGTGATACGGAGGTAAGTGCGTGAGTTAATGTTAGCATTTGGTAACATTTCATGTAAAGGTATAAAATGAAATGTTCATACACTCTGATTTCGCAACACAAATGTACGTATACACACACACACACACACACACACACGTTCGTCTGTACTCAACTGAAAGCCAACTAAAAATGTTTGAAAATGGCTAAACATATCAGCTAAATTGAATTAAGAAATTGGATAATGTCGAATGTTTTCTTACCGTCGATATGCGGTGGAAGTGGCGGCAAAGGAGAAAAGTAAGGAGTACAGTGATGTCTTTGTGAAAAAAGAAAAGAACTGAAGCAGTCGGAGACTGATCGCCGCTCAATACAATTGCCAATCGAGAAAAGCTAATCGATTTTTATGAGAAAAAAAACAGATGCAAGAAAAGAGTGGGGGGAATTAGCCCACCTGTCTTACACCACCTCATCTTTCTACTGATCTACCAGTTTGTTTAAACCATTCTTCGCCATCCTAACCCAACTTCTTAGGACCTTCTTCAGAGATTGTGTCGGTCTTGCGAGGCATTGTTGCTTCGAAGAAAGTAAAATCATTCTTTAACAAGACGTCTACACTATTATGCTAAACTTGCTGTGGATATGTGCGAGGTTTACAGTGGTCCAGTCGGCTGGGGCTGCAAAATACACCGACTGCATCTCTGCAGAGTTTTAAGACAACCCCAACGAGTGTCCTTGATAGGACACAAAACAATCTGATGGTGAGGCTTGGGGGAATGCGGCGTACCCCTTTATTGCCATCGCTCTCAGGTCTACTCTGGCTCGGAGTGGTAGCACTTGATCGTCCAAGCTATGAGTCAGATAGAACTGTTTGATATTGAAACTGTGTACTTATGCTAAACTGAATTTTTAGATTGGACATTTTTTTACATTCAACTGAGTGTAAACTTGACTGATATATTAATTGAATTGTTAGTGATACATAGCAATACTTGAAAATATTAAACTGTTTACAAACTGATTAATAGTAAATAGAATTGTTCATATTAGATAGGAATGAATGAAAGTATTTAACTCTATGAAAAAAAAAAAAGAAGCTCAGACTCGTTTTAAAATGTTATCTATAAAATGTTTAGAAATCATATTTAATATATATGAATAAAAAGGATTTGACATTGAATATAACCGAACCAAACTGATTCTTACAGCCTGACGAACGAACAGAGCTCTTTAACCTTGGTATGGCAACCGGTCTAGGAGAAGGACCACTGAATCCGAACTTCATTTACCTAATGTCCTATTCTGCTTCGGTTGGCTTGGTAAATGCGTACATACTTATATACAACCAAATAAGGAGTCCAGTGGTCCCGATAATTTTGCAGCGATAGTCAGTTGATTTCATTACGTTTTGAGTATGATTCTAAAATGCACTTCTAGAACTGTGTGGAGTTCCCCTTCATTTCCATTACTCCCAGATCCACTCTAACCTAGGATGGTAGTAGCTTTTAGGGTCCTAGCTATGAGTCAGAGATCTGTTGAAAAGATTACTCGTATTCGATAGGACTGCAAAAAAAAAAGTAAGTTTAGGACTTTAAAGCTTATAGAATCTAAAATAGAGCTATTACCATGAATACAGATACTACACGTTGATCCTAGGCAGAAGAGTCCATCTGTACGTGAAGTATACTGTTGCCGTTATAAAATGTATCGGTAACAAACGGCACAGATTGGATTGGATTGCGATGTTAAAGTAGATTTAGTTTTTGTTTAATGGCATATCAACCTTCGTGGGTTATTTAATACCAAAGCCATCCTTGTAGAACTATAGCTGTGATACTATTCAACTCGTATATCGGGGATGCGTAGCTTTAGTACCTATCCTCAAGGATATTTGAAAATGAACATAATAGCGCGACTGGAGTTCGAACTCGCTTACTTCAACGTCGCAGTTAAGCACTTACGCAACAGGGATTTCCTCTAAACTGGATTCATTAGCTGGTTATAAAGGTGATCATTTCAGTGGGCAATAAATTTATTCTTCGAACAGTATTTTCTAACATTTTTTTGTATGCAGTTAAAAGATTTGCATTTTAAAACTCTAGTCAAATAACAGTGACTCCTTTTACCATTTTTGTAATTTCGTTTCGTTTTCCTTTGCGGTTTTGGCTTCATTTCAAATGCGTTTTCCTCTTGAATAAAAGATGAATATTTTGATGATTGCTTTTTATTTATTATTTTTGTCTCTCTTTATCTAAAAGATCTTTCATGGCCATTGTATCCGTTCTGTCGTTTTGGACAAAACTTGCATTCAAAGTTCAATAGTATTTGACAGTTTTTCTTTGACCTACCTCAGGTCTTCTTCTGATCTTAGCCCCGAATTTATAAACTTTCCCCTTTCATTATTATTGAAAGGTAAATCTCATTTCTAGTCTCGCAAATAGCCGCGAATCGTGCGACTTTCTGAGATCTAAATTTTAGCCAAATATTTAAATGGTCGCACCGTACGTAAGTTACAAATTTTGTGTGTGGAAATAGCTGTACACATTTCCACCTGAAAAATCAAGCAGTATTGGATTATACGCCAATATACAAGGTATATGTTATGTGTTAACTATAGTACAGTGTAACCCGGATATAAGAGTTACCGGGACCGGAAAGTCTCTTATATCCGGGGTTGGTCTATTTTGTTTAGGTAACACAGGCTCTAATTTGGGACCAGAGAAAATCTCTTATATTCGGGTTTCTCATATCCGGGTTACACTGTATATTATACAATATGAGAAAATTTACCAATTTTGATAAAAAAAAAAAAAAGCCAATTGTAGAAGTATTATAATTGTTATATAGTGAAAACAATTATAAAATTTAAAATAGAATGAAAACACCCAACGTGGATTTTTGCTTTAAATAATGAAGGTCGTGTACGGTTTTTTTTTTTTTTTTTTTTTTCTCCTCTCTCTTTTAGTGCTCGGTATTGGTGATTGCCCTCGCAACGATGATAGAACGCAGGCAAGAAACTGATAGTCACCAAACGCTGCTGACTTAGAGTATTCGTACCTGAATTTAGTTTTCAAAGACCCAATCACCGTTAAGACCTTATTTCTAATAATATCATTTTTATTTGAACAACTTGCACTTGAAATAAGCAATCAAAAAGAAGTCAGCTCAATCGGCTGGAGTTGTAGATTACGCCGACTAT
>OY757936.1:18846767-19004267 GCA_963585895.1 Sepioteuthis lessoniana
TCCTTGACACCGTAGTAATATGCTAAAACAAAAGTTACATCACTTTTGTAATAGATCCTCCCCGTAATGATGGCCCAAAGTCGGGCAGAAAGTACTAGGGATACATACAACTATGGACAATACATAAATCAATTCCCTCCGAATACGATAAAAGTAATACGGGAATTCGAACGGATCCAGAAGAAAATATGTAGACATAAAATGTCTATTATGTTTAATGAAATTTGTGTGTGTATATATATATATATATATATATATATATATATATATATATATATATATATATATATACCTAGTGGGTAGAGTGTTCACCAATGATCTTAACACTCAGCATTATAAGGTACGTATCAAGGGTAAAGTGGAGCAACGCAAAGAAAGGAGTTGCACCGTTCCCTACTCATCGGTGTAGTAGCTGTTGAAAAGGAAGCCTTCGGGTCGCCCTCGACTACAGTCGCTAACTAGAAAAAAAATATTCAGTAATGTACAATAAAAGTGGAACACTTACTCAGGTCTTAAACTTTACTCTATTCTGTCTCTTGACTTAATGATCCTCAATTTCTGTTCCTTAACTGCACCCTTCCCTTTTTCCAGTTGACAGTCCTTCGGCCTTATTAATTTTCATCAGCAATATATACAATGATCCCCCCCCCCCGCCAACCGGAGATCGAAGCAGCCACAACAGAATGCAGAGCCGAAATTCTACCACTCCAGTGGGGGATATCACGGTATGCACTGCTGAGGAGACCTAAAAAGGTCGAAACAGCTTTCCAGTCGTCCCATACGTCACGCACAAGTTTTTGCAGGATTTTTCAGAGTTAGTAATTCAATTTACAATATAATTCTTCGACTTAAAAAAAGAAAATGTACATCATTTTTTTTTTCTTTTTGCCTATCTACGTAAAACATAAAATAGTGGGACATTGCAGGGATAATTTTCTTACCATAAGCCAAGTTGGTGACCTTAGTCGAGGGTGGCTCGAAAACTCCCTTTTCAATAGCCACTACATCGAGGCGTAGGGGAGGGCATTAATAGGTGTCAAAATATATTTCAAAGAATATAGCAATTTCTAATTTTTGAGATGTTTTTTGCATTTAGCCTGATCATTTCTAACTTATAAATTTTATTTAGTAAATATAACTGAAACTATACCCACCGTATTTATCTGCCCAAAGGGCTTTAAAACTTTATGAAATGAGGTCACATAGGGGGTCAATTGAAAATGATTTTGGAGTCCTATTTTCAAACCACAAAGTCTGTTAAGAATCTAACATGGAGAAATTTCTAAAAATTCAATGAAGAAAGGGTTTAATAGGATTGAATATGATAAAAAGATCTTTTGGTAAATGTTGACCTTAACTATTTAACAGATAATATCTCTAACTCTATTCCAAGATTAATCATGAAAATCTGAATATATATATATATATATATATATATATATATATATATAGTGTGTGTCAGTATAAAATAGATGAATAATCGAACAAATTTCTTAAAAAAAACAAAAACACTAGCCTTCATGTCAAAAGTGATTTTGAAAATACTCAGTATTGGTTAGTAGACGAAAATAAGTGTTTAATTTGAGTTTGCGCATGCGTAGTTTGGTATGCGTTTGTGCAGATTTTCATTAAAGAGATGATGCAGAATTCTGGAGAGTTCCGCCTTTGGTTAGTTGGCCATCGACATAAAACATATCTAACGCTATTTAGAGTACTAAGATTTAAGAAATTCGGAGCCTAAATCCATCGTCGCTAGTTTTCCTTTGTCCACATCGCCTGATACATTCTCCTTCCCGCCCAATACATCCGTTACTTATAAACTTGGACATTGAAGCCGTCTCAAGTTGAGATAATGTCTCTTTCGAATAATAATAATAATACCTTTTTCTCATCTTGTCTTCATCTCCCAGTGTCTATTCGCCGTCATATCCGCGATATCTTTGAAGGAAACGGTTCTCGGGGACCTTATGTGTTATACGGCCGATTGGCTGGGGAAGTGGAGATTTGTTAATTGTATGGGAGGTAGTTCATCTCATAGCAGCACAGTGTGGTGTTATCCACAATCTGCTGCTTGGAGGGGAAAAAAAAAGACCCTCCGGCTTTTTTTCGGATGCACACTTTCCTTTTATGTTTTTGTGTGTGAGGTATACACACTTAAGTATGTAGTCATTTTGATAAGATAAAAATGAATGTCTGAATCATTAAAGTGGGGTTATCTTGATGATAATCGCGATAAATTACAACCTCTTTATAAATCAATAGTAAAATTACATACGTATAATATATATATATATATATATATATATATATATATATATATATATATATGAGTTCGGGACATTGGCCCAGCGGTTAGTGTTCGCCAATGGCCCGGGAGACCTGGGTTTAATCCCAGGTCGAGTCATACCAAAGACTTTAAAAATGGTACTTGATACCACCTTGCTTAACACTCAGCATTATAAGGTACGGTTCAAGGGTAAAGTGGAGCAATCCTGGGAATGGAGTAGCGCCCTCCCCTACACCTTGGTGTAGTAGCTATCGAAAAGGGAGCCTTCGGGTCACCCTCGACTATGGTCGCTAACTTACTTATATATATATATATATATATATATATATATATACACACACACACAAGCATATGTTTTTATTTATATATATATATATATATATAAGCATGGATGCTTTTATTTATTTATTTCATATATATATATATATATATATATGGTTTCATGCTGTCTTTATAAGAAATCATCAGGCGTGTGTGTAATATATATTTATACATATAAAACACACACACAAGGGTGAAATGATTATTTTCAGCTTACTATATATTTATGTTTTATTGAAGTACAGTTAGCTAATGAATAATATCTAATATCTGTTTTGAGTGTATAAAAATTCACCTTGAAAGAATAAAATTTTGGCATCTTGGTTAAACAAAAACTAACTTTTTGAAGAAAATACACAAACATTTTCAAAAAGAAATTCTCCGAAACAGAGGTGGTATGAAAACTAAAATGCTGATGTCTTTAGATAAAATCAAATGCAGGTACTAAAAGTTTCATATATTGTGAATATAACCATCTTAAGTCGTCTGAAGATTGTTCTATCTGCACTATAAAAATCATGCAGTAAAAATATATCATTTTGTTTGCGGACTGTGTATGTATGTAATATATATATATATATATATATATAGTCATCCACAGACAGTTTCGTTCTATCAGAACTATATATATATATATATATATATATATATATATATATATATATAAACACGTATCCAATGATCAAGAAATTTAAAGTAGCTTTTGGTCATGAAATTCTTATATATATGGTTTGGGTTCTTTGTTTAAGGGCATATCAACCTTCGTAGGTTATTTAATAACAAAGTTATCCTTCTATAAGAACAATAGTGGTACTATTTGTCCGAAAGTGAACGTGATAGCGCGACTGGAGTTCGAACTCGCTTACTACGATTACGCTGTCCATCGATTCAACCAATTCCCCACGATTTTTGAACGAAAGACATTTGTTATATATAAAAGGCAATGTTTGTCTTGGTTAATATAGTGAGATTCTCAATTTTATTTGGTGACCGAACCAGATGTGCTGGACACTTCTGAAGAAGCAAGGACCAACTCATAAGCGACGTTCTTTTATGGACCCCACCACATGGACCTGCCAGAGTTGGCCGACAAGCAAGAGCTTATTCAAATCAGCTCTGTGCGGACACAGAATGTAGTTAGTAAGACCTGCTGGGAGCGTTGGATAATAGCGACGGAGAGGGAGGGGGGGTCAGAAATCCGTGTTAGCAGCGCGATTTGATGATGGCCCTGAAAAAATTTACTGAAATTGGGTGTTCGTTGTTATTTTTGTTTTGACTGTTCATATTGTTGTTTATTAACTGTTTGTAATATATTGTGTATTGTCTATCATATATATATATATATATATATTGATGCACATCTTGAAACATTTAAGATTTCCCATCGCGTTCTTTATTTTGTATCATTTAATCTGTTTTCTTTGTAGTGGATAACAACATGGACAATTGCCCTACCTCTCTTTTTCTGTTATTTTTTTTTTGTTTTATGTTTGTTTATTTATTTGATAAGCGAATCTCGAGATAACGAATTCCCAAATCGTATCTTTAGAGTTAAAAGAACAAGATTTCAATTTTAGATACCATTTTTTTTTTTTTCTTTTTTTTTTTTTTTACCTTCCTTACTTAGGAAAAGTTTCCTCGCTCCCCTTTTTTTAACCTCTTCATTTTTTTTTTTTTTTTTTTTCATTTTTTTTCCTCCCTCTAACAAGATTATATACATTCAATACTCTCATCGTAATTCGATCGTCTATCAATTTATACATCACTTTATAATTTTCTCTGAACTCTCGAATCTTTCTTTTTATACTTACTTATCCACATCAATAAGTCTATAACCTCACGGTTAAAAAGTGTTTACTTTATACAACGGGAATTTTTAACATAATTTCTTCCCTTTTCAGTAATTGTATAGATAGAATATGATACAATGAAAATTGCAACCCGTACTTGGTTGCAATTTTCATTGTATAATATTCTATCTAGGATACGATATTCTATCTTAGGATACGGGCTTTATATATATATATATATATATATTACTCGCCCCTAGGAAAAGGCATGACTCCATCCCTTACTCCTCTAAGCTTTGAGTTCTATTCGATATTCTATCTTAGGATATGGGCTTAATGATATATACTCGCCCTTGGGAAAAGCATTACTCCATCCCTTCCTCCTCTAAGCTTTGAGTAAATAGGAGGGCAGACAGGCTTCTTTAACCTTGGTATTGCATATAACTGAATGTAAGTTTTTCTGGTCGGCTAACATTCCGCACGAGCAGAATGCAACAAGCTCTATTTTAAAGCCGTGTTTAACAAGTCTGAATTTAGAACTTTCTTCCTTCTCCTCGAGTGGTTGCCTTACAAAGACTTGAGAACCCGGTCTGCCCTACAATTTATTCATTGCTTGAGGAAGAGTAATCGGATTCATACCTTTCCGATGGGTATTAGCGCTGTGGGAAATGCAAACAGTCCATCACATGTGAGTTCTTCCCTAATTCACCAGCTTGCCCTCTCGGCTGGGGATGTAGAATACACCAACTGCATCTCTGCAGAGGAGTAAGACCCTCCCAACGAATGTCTTGCCTTGTTGCAAGTATTGTTTTATCAACGTCGTTTATATTTGCATTTTCACAAAAAACTCAAGTCTTAGCGGGGATGATGGTATGAGTAAAGTTGGTGACCGTAGTTGAGGGTGACGCGATGGCTCCCTTTTTGATAGCTACTACATCAAGGTATAGGGGAGAGCGCTACTCCTTTTCCTGGATTGCTACACTTTACCCTTGATCCGTACCTTTATAATGCTGAGTGTAAGTAAGGAGGCATCAAGCACCATTTTTGAGTCATTGGTATGACTCGACCTGGGATTGAACCCAGGTCTCCCGGACCATTGGCGAACATTCTAACCATGCCAATATGACAGTATATCTCACCAATATATTACACATAAAATCACTATCCGAAGTGGTTAAAAAAAATTATATTCTTTTGGGAATTTCTCATGCATCAGTTCAGCCTATCCACTTCGTATCCCATAGAAATTTTAGGGTGCAGCTTGAGACGACCGAAGTAGCATCTGGTTTTTAGAGGGTCTCGACAAGGATGTTTGATGCCGTATGGCCAAACCTCTCTACCTCCATTCTTATCTTCTACCTGCAGTAAAACTATTCCTCTTAAAACTCTACGGCATATTCACCACCTGCTGATATTCAAGTATCGCGGTGTCAGATATATTTTCCACCATTGCTGCTTTTAAACCTGCCATATTCGAATTTACCC
Source organism: Sepioteuthis lessoniana (assembly GCA_963585895.1). Taxonomy (NCBI): domain Eukaryota; kingdom Metazoa; phylum Mollusca; class Cephalopoda; order Myopsida; family Loliginidae; genus Sepioteuthis; species Sepioteuthis lessoniana. The sequence goes on from OY757936.1 coordinate 18,852,651, forward strand.
CTTTCTTCCGCTAAACATTCCTCGCTCTCCCAAAAATGACTACAAAAAAGTTTTATCTGAACAATACTCAGGATTACTTATCTATGTACGCGTCACGTTGGATAGGATACCAAGATAACTTTCAGTTAAACTAGCACGAACGGTGAGGGATCTGAAATGAGATATTTTCTATCTTAATTAACTTCAGCCCTTCAGATGAGAGTCGACTGTAGTTATTAATCTGACTAGACATGGAACCCGACAAGATCCAGGTCAGACGTGGGGTCTGTTATTTCACTGTAAATTGATAGTTTTAAGCCTGAGTATGAACTTGCATTTATATACGTGGCTATCCTTAAGACATCCTTCACTTTTCTTTTTAGTATATGCATAGAACAATTTTCGAGTAGCATATCAACGCCTTTAAAAAAATATATATTTTAACTATGACCTATGGTCGAAACTAAAAAACATCCATCGTTGTTCAAGCTACACTTTTCATCAAACGTTGTGTCGTTGACTTCCCATTATAATAAATTCATCTCTTGGATTACTTTGTTTTTCCTGCTTTCTTCATTCATATATATATTAACGGCCAAAAGTAAACGCGATTTTTTTTTTTTTTTTTTTTTTTTTTTTTTTAATCATAAACTGCACACGAAAAATGAAGATTAACGTACAATGTAGTCTCTGCTCTTAATTGATCTGGCGTGTGTTTTTATATATATATATATATATATATAATTCTCTTAATACCCTGTCCGGTGGCAAAAGCTGCTTGGTAGCGCCAGGAGTGGCAGTAACGCCTTGAGGTACCGAAACTGTTATCACCCCTGGTTGGCGGCTGATGAAGGCAGGGTATTGCACGTTGTATGATGAAAAAAAAATATCCTCGTCACTAATCTTTTTTCTTTTCTTTTTTTTTTAATATGCCGTTTGTACAACAAAAATTAAGCAATAAAGCAACTCCGACAAATATATCTTTTTTATTTCTCACAAAATAAGTTTTCGTTTCACGTACTATAAGTCTTGAAGTTCTTTGCTTTTCTTTTCATCGTGTAACTTGATATCAAAATGCCCACCTCATTCCAAACGTGTTCTCGATCAATAATTGTGTGCTTTCGAGTGTTACGTAATAAGAGCCGGATATCTACTAATGGTATACGGTATCCCGTATCCTCACATAGCTGCTGTATGTATGTTCGAGCTGGTCGTCCTGCTTTTGCTTGGCCATATGCGGGGGTCCACTGATGAGCTCGTCCTTGCTTCTCCAGCAGTGTCCTGCATGTCTGGTTCGTCTAACTTGTATAGATTTCGTGACGGGAGGCAGTTGGCCGTATAGTTGGTGTCTTGTGTGGTGTTGCCGCCAGGACTTGTTCAATATTGCTCGCAGCATTCTTGTTTAATTGCCATCTAGCTTCTTCTCCAGCCGTTTCGTTAGCATCCAAGTAGTGCATCCATATAGCAGTATCGATACGACCGCTGCCTGGAAGAAACTGCGTGAGGAGTGGTTATTTAATTTGGACCTTACCTTAAACTCTTCACTCCTTCAGGGTGCCCATATCTCAGATGAATTTCATTTTAACCCTTGAAACATAGAACTATTTTTTTCATATCCAGAACTTTTAAAGAACTTGTTAGTGAAAGGGTTAAAGATAGTTTATCTGTAAAAAGGCTAGCTAGAAGAACAACGTTTTTTGGGTTTTTTTTTTTTTTTAATAGATTGAAATTGTTTAGAGATAATTTAACTTGATTGTGAAAGGTTTAAAATTACCCAAATTTTTACATTTTTAATCTAACTAAACGAGTGACGTCATGACTCGAAGATGTGGTGCAGATATTGAAGGAAAATTTATTTTGTCTTTAGCTTTCCAGTGTCTGTTCAGCTTTTTATTCAAAAACTTTTTTGAAAAAAAGGCCAAATTAACACTTGATTTGAGCAACCAAAATATCACTTTAAGGATTAAAAAAAAAAAACCAAACTTTTGTTTCAAAATAATTTTGGAAGCCACGCTGGAATTTTTTCTTTACGAAACCAGATTAGTTAAAGAGTATCTAAAAGTTCCACAAAAATAAAATAATTCTCCACCCAGCTAAAAAAGAAACAAAAAATGCGATTTTAACATTTTTAAAATATTTCAATTTGTATTTAAAAAATTTTTTTAAACCAATTTAGTTTTAAAAATTCTATGTTCATAACATTCAATTTTAATTAAAATTTTTTTCTGTTTCTTGAAAAAAATGTCTGGAAACTTTGAAGCGTTATAATTATAATAATATTGAATTTTAAATAAAATTAATGAATTTTTTTTGGTCAATTTCAAAATTGAAAAAAAAATCCCCTCCCACCCACTTAAGATTTTCTATCCAGTTACATAAAACCTGCTTCTAAAAATGTCAAGGCTTCGAATGTTTTCGAGGAATCCTTTTACGTAGTGTTTAGTAAATTTAGTTATTTTTTTGTTTTGTTTTGTTTTCATTTTATTTTTTCACCCTTTTTTCTTCTTCTTCTAAAAGAAGCAACGAATTCAGTCGTACCCATTTTTCTTTCGGCTTTTCATTCGACTCTTCTGACTAGAAACATTAACTAAATGAAAAAAATCGCTTTTTCCAAAAACGCATCTGCCTCGTTCATTCTCCAAACACCCCATTTTCAAAATAACAGCATTCCATTCTTAGATTATTTTATTTTTTCTTTGTGTTAAGGAATGAAGACGTAAGGGTGGGTGAATCACTTTTATCACTTAAAACAGTAGAACAATCTCATTTAGAAAACTTTTTTTTTTTTTAAGATTTCGTAATTTAAACAAATGAATCCTGATCGTTGATTTTTTTTTTTCTTCCACTTTCCCGTCTTTTTTATTTTTCTTCAATGTCGGAAACCGTGAAAATTGATGTTTGTTAATTCAATCAAAATTTGCTTCCTCGCCCATCCTAAATCTGAATCTGTATTTTTAAGCCAACGCTACTAGTATTGTGATTACTCTTAGTGTAATTTCTACTTTTATTGCCTTGTAGAGAGAAAAAAAAAGATTTTAATAGACTAATAACATTAGTGCAGTGGTTGTTGGTTAGTTGGTCTGTTTTTAGTCACATCAAACTTTTTTTTTTTTAAAGATAATCTAATACTTAGTAACTTGCCTATGTATTTGTGCGTGTAAGACCACTTCGTGAGGTCTAAATTTTTCCTAATGTCAAGAACTCTCACCATACCCAAAATGCAGACTTTGTATACGTAAATAGTTGTCCAAGAATTGTGTATGGTGTGACCCCTTAATTTTCAACTCGGTTGTCTGCTTTCAACGAAAAACGACATCAAGGTGGTTAAGCGTTCGAATAAATAAATCAACGGGAGGGGAGGGCCAAAGTAAAACGAAAATATACATAAATAAATAAAAGAGAGATGGAGAAGAGTTTCCTGCTTACTGTTGCCTAGTTGGTTGGGGTTATAGAATACGCCGATTGCATTTCTGCAAAGGGATAGGACCCCTCCAACGAGTGTCCAGTGAATACACCGACTGTACCCCAGAAGAGTAAGACACACCCTAACGAGTGTCCTGGATATGACACTAAACAATCTGATAGTGAGGTTCCAGTAATGCTGGAGCTTTGGGGAATGCAGAGCACCCCTTCGTTGCTATTGTTCCAAGGCCCACTCAGGCCCGAAGTGGTAGCACCTGATAGACCCCTATCTATGGGTCAAATAGAACTAAACTGCGTACTTATGCTAAACTGAATTGTTTGAATTAGAACTGTTTGACTAAACAGAATAGCTTGAAATAGAAATGTTTTTGACAATTAAACTGTACTCGTGTTAAACTGAATTGTTTGAAATAGAACTGATTATTTGTATAAAAATGGATTTGGCATTAATTTACCTACAAAGATTGATGTACCATAAAATCCAAACAACCAATCTACTTACTGATTTGCGTACAGTAACTTTATTAATTTATTCTTAATTGTAATAATTTGCATACAGTTATATGGCTTCAAATATCCCTAATACTAACTTGATCATAGACAGATTTGACCAATATGTAAGATCCTTAAAGGAGCAGCTATTCCGAGTTAGTGGACCTAGGAGTAATAGCTACGAATGGATGACTCTTTATACCTCATAGATCTGCTGGTTGAGCTTCGTTGCTAGAGATAGTTTAGTGTAAAACCTAATGTATCGTGTTTTACAACTTACTACTTGGATGACTTTTGCAATAAATAACCCATGATATGCCATTAATCAAAGAAACCAAAACAAACCATGTTTTTGGAGTGTGCCTCTCTGTAGAGTTGATTGGTGAATTCTAAACCCCACCGATAGGGAGTTGGGCAATTCAAGATGTTTACAAGAAACCCAATATTAAGAAGATGGCAGCATATAAGTAGATACAAATTATTTAACAGTTGAAATTCGCTAGCTTCTTTCGAGGCTACATTCCTTTGTGCAGTGTCAGTTATATCAGGGGTTTTTTCTTTTTACGAAGACAAAAAAAAAAAAAAAACTTACATACTATTGCGTTGTTGAAAATTTCAATTATTGATGAATTTCTTGGAAGGAAATTCGACGTTAAAACGTTTCGGTTTTAATGAATCTTCGTCAGAACTTTAGAATGGTGATAGCGAGTGTTGATAGAACGACGATGGATGTTTAATAAGATACAAAAACTTTAAGGGCATTTTATTAGAGATGTTCTATCAACTCGTGTGTTAGCAGTTTTAAGTCCTGACGAAGATTCATTAAAACCGAAACGTTATAACGTCGACTTTCCTTCTAAAAAAATTAATCAATTTTCTACCTTTGTCCACTTCCCAATAAGTTGACAATATGGCGTCTGAGCGATAAATTTCATCTGTTTGAGAACAGAGGATCAAAAGATTTCTAATCTTCTAATTTCTAAAGGAGGTGCCCGTGGTGTAATTGTTATCGTCGTAGGAATTGTTCACGGCGACACGAGTTCAAATCCTGGACGAGACTGATTGCATTTCACATAGCACCTGGGAAAGGTATGAATCCAATTATTCTCCCTCCAACTATGGGTAAATAGTAGGACAGACTAGGTTCTTCAGCCTTGGTGAGGCAACTAATTTAATTGTTTAACTTTTCCTAAAGTCAGAACAGCCGATTTTAAATTGTTGAAACGAATTAAGTCTTTGATTAGATTTAAGTGATTCCAGAGACACTGCCGTGTTCTTGGCGAGAAAATTCTGATTATATATTCCGAGATGATAATCAACTAGCGCCTTAGCTTCTTTAGAATTATCCAAGTCAAAATTCTAAATTCAGCAACCTGTGGTATTTGTTAAATGTTGGTAAGAGAGAAGAATTCTTTGTTCTGCAGAATTCATGCTGTTGCCTATCGATGCAATATCAGTCATTTTCTTTTTACTGAAAATTAATCATTAAAAAAAGAATGACGGATTTTTTTTTTTCCCAAGATTCTTTGATGTTAACCGATAAATAGACATTTTATATCAATTTCTTATTACTATCTATCGCTATCCGCCCGCTTTATTTTCATATCTCTTTCATTTGTTCCTTTTCTTTTTTCATCAGTCCCTTTTCTCTCTGTCTGTCTGTCTCTCTCTCTCTAGTTACCTCTTCTCTCTCTCTCTCTCTAGTTACCTCTTCTCTCTGTCTCTCTCTCTCTAGTTACCTCTTCTCTCTGTCTCTCTCTCGTTACCTCTTCTCTCTGTCTCTCTCTCGTTACCTCTTCTCTCTGTCTCTCTCTCGTTACCTCTTCTCTCTGTCTCTCTCTCGTTACCTCTTCTCTCTGTCTCTGTCTCTGTCTCCTCTTCTCTCTGTCTCTGTCTCCTCTTCTCTCTGTCTCTGTCTCCTCTTCTCTCTGTCTCTGTCTCCTCTTCTCTCTGTCTCTGTCTCCTCTTCTCTCTGTCTCTGTCTCCTCTTCTCTCTGTCTCTGTCTCCTCTTCTCTCTGTCTCTGTCTCCTCTTCTCTCTGTCTCTGTCTCCTCTTCTCTCTCTGTCTCTGTCTCGTGTTACCTCTTCTCTCTCTCTCTGTCTCGTGTTACCTCTTCTCTCTCTCTCTCTGTCTCGTGTTACCTCTTCTCTCTCTCTCTCTGTCTCGTGTTACCTCTTCTCTCTCTCTCTCTGTCTCGTGTTACCTCTTCTCTCTCTCTCTCTGTCTCGTGTTACCTCTTCTCTCTCTCTCTGTCTCGTGTTAACTCTTCTCTCTCTCTCTCTCTGTCTCGTGTTAACTCTTCTCTCTCTCTCTCTGTCTCGTGTTAACTCTTCTCTCTCTCTCTCTGTCTCGTGTTAACTCTTCTCTCTCTCTCTCTGTCTCGTGTTAACTCTTCTCTCTCTCTCTCTGTCTCGTGTTAACTCTTCTCTCTCTCTCTGTCTCGTGTTAACTCTTCTCTCTCTCTCTCTGTCTCGTGTTAACTCTTCTCTCTCTCTCTGTCTCGTGTTAACTCTTCTCTCTCTCTCTGTCTCGTGTTAACTCTTCTCTCTCTCTCTGTCTCGTGTTAACTCTTCTCTCTCTCTCTGTCTCGTGTTAACTCTTCTCTCTCTCTCTGTCTCGTGTTAACTCTTCTCTCTCTCTCTGTCTCGTGTTAACTCTTCTCTCTCTCTCTGTCTCGTGTTAACTCTTCTCTCTCTCTCTGTCTCGTGTTAACTCTTCTCTCTCTCTCTGTCTCGTGTTAACTCTTCTCTCTCTCTCTGTCTCGTGTTAACTCTTCTCTCTCTCTCTGTCTCGTGTTAACTCTTCTCTCATCATCCCCTCTGCGTATACGTTCTGTCCACTTCGGCTCTTCACTCGTTTTTCCTTTTCTTTACCCCCTTAATATTCCCTTCTTTTACTTTGGGCGGGAAAATGAGTTTGTTGGTGCTAACGATATCAAAACAATGCCGAATCTTGAACAAACAAACCAAACGAGGAAAGGAAGGAAGGAAGGAAATGAATCCAACTTCCCCACCACCACACACCACTACATTCTCCTCCAGTCTCAATAAAAATCTGCTGGCTACAATTCTTTCGACCTCTTGTTCAACCTGCATGCCTTAACCGACTTAAGTTAGAGGCACTCTGGGCTTGGTAGCTGACCAACTCTCTCGAAATCGCCAATGCCCTCTGGCCAAAATTTGAAAATGGAGTGAGTGGGGGGGATAAACCGTGGGAAATGAGCAGTTAGATTTATTCATCACTGACTCTTACTTGTACAACTTTTCCCTCCTCTACCTCGACGATGCAGACGCGGCTCAAGAAAGCGGTCACCAAGTCTTATATATCGTTGTGATGTTTAGGGTTTTGAAGAAAAATTTTTTTCGTAATCTAATGACATTACCAACTCTCGTTCAAATCATCTCGATTTAAATAGCATGTGTAGTTGGTTGGTTGGGTTTTATGGCATATCAACCTTTGTAGGTTTTTTAACGCCAAATCCATTTTTATGCAAATAGTTCTATTTCAAAACTAATTCAGTTAAATATAAGTACAGATTTTGTTAACACCTACTTAAATGTCAAAAACAGTTCTATATTAAAAAACTCAGTTAAGTGTAAGTACAGTTTCAATGTCAAAAATAATTCAGTTTAGCATAAGCACGCAGTTTAAATGTATGTACAGTTTGTCAAAAACATTTCTATTTCAAGCTATTCAGTTTAGTAAAACAGTTCTAATTCAAACAATTCAGTTTAGCATAAGTATGCAGTTAGGGCCCTATCTATGGGTTAAATAGAACTATCAGGTACTACCATTCCAGGCCACAGTGGACCTGAGAGCAATGGCCGTGAAGGGGTGCTCCGCATTCCCCAAATCTCCAGCATCACTGGAACCTCACCATCAGATTGTTTAGTGTTATATCTGGGACACTCATTGGGGGGGGGTAGTGTCTTACCCCTCTGCAGAGGTGCAGTCGGTGTATTCTACGGCCCCGGCCGACTGGACAAAGTATGTGTGGAATCAACACTCATGTTTTAATCTTCAAAATACCTTTTCTCTACTCGTAACCTCGTCAGCTGCGGCTGCATCTGTGCAGAGAAGTGAGACCCTGCCAATAAAGCCACTAACGAGTGTCTAAGATATGATGCTAAACTACCTGGTGGTGAGGCTCCAGCTCTGGTGCTATGGAGTACCCATTCATTGCCATTACTTCCAGGTCCACTCTATTGGGGTTCTGATTATGGGTCACCTAGAATATTTAATTTGGGGTGTCCTCGTGGTGTAATGGTTAAAGCGATGCACTGCGGAATCGTAGTACGCGAGTTCGTACTCCAGTCGCGCTATTACGTTCACTTTCGGGCAAATACCCTTGGGAAAGGTATGAACCCCCTTATTCTCCCTCCAGCTATGGGTAAATAGTAGGACGGACTAGGTTCTTCAGCCTTGGTGAGGCAACTAGTCTAGGAGAAGGAAAACTCTGAATTCAAACCTGTTAAACTCCGCTTAAAAATTGACCTTGTGTCATATCCTGCCCGAGAGGAGGGGTTGGTAAATAGTACCTAGAATATTTAATTATTTACTATACTTGAAACTATTTAACTGTTTTTGACATTGAAACTGTACTTAAACTTAACTGAGTTGTTTAATATAGAACTGTTTTTGTCATTTAAGGTGTTAACAAAATCTGTACTTATATTTAACAAACAAATGACTCATGTTGAATTAAATTATTTGTATTTTACCGACAGACTGTTCACTTAGAAATCACAAATTTGTATGTTTAAACTGGATTCAGCATTAAGTAACGCACAAGGGTTTGAGATGCCAAGAAATCCAAACTTTTCTTCTCCAATGTCTGAAAAGACCAAACAATTTTGCCGCAAATATTTGTGAAGGTGAATTGATCAGGTTATTATTACGAAATATTAATTTTTTCTTAAACACTCTCATATATATATATAGACACTGTCGGTCTGGCCTCGACCCTCACAAAACCTTTCCCAAGTAATTAAATAACGCCTGACACTAAGTGTTTCGCTTTCTTTCTGTGTTCGCGCGCTCGCGTATGAATACACAATTCAATGTTGGCCAATCTTGGAGGAACTGAGTGTGTCCCAACTGGGTTTTTTTTTCTAATTGTGACTTTACCCCTCACCCCGAACACACACGCTTTCATTACATTTCCTTCACCTTCGCCTCTTTTTCTTTTCACTGTCTCTCAACACCTGGCACCCTGTCCGTTTCCACCCGATCACCCGTGGTTTCCTGGATAAAATGAGTTATTGCTGCCACTGAAAGAAAAAAAAATATTTATTCAATTTTTCAATTTTTTTTTTTTTTGTCTCTATCTCTCTCTCTCTCTCTCTCTCTCTCTCTCTCTCACTCTCTCTCTGCAGAGGAAAATAACTTCATTGTTATTGTGTCAATAATCAATCAGATTTTGCCAAAAGGACTTTTTTTTTCCTCCTCTTCATTATCTTTATTTATCCTAAGATAAATACAAAACTTATTTTATTTTCAATAGTCGTATAATTGGTGATCTGAACGTTTTGAGCGCCTGTGTAAACTAAATCTGTAGACCCAGCATTTTTTTGTCCTTTTCGACAAGGAGTTTAGTTTCAAGAGGAACATACTCGCTGAACAGAAGATATTGAATAAACAAACAAATAAATCAGTGTCTGGGGATCCTACAACAGACAAAAACCAAAAAGAAATATTTTAAAAAATTCATTTAGGACGCAACCTCAAGGGTAATAGGACAGAATATACGTGTTTGATCACGTGGCATCGCTGAACTCAGACAAGATAGTCAGCTGAAATGACTGTATCATGCGCTAACCTCACTCGGGCATCTTTCTCTCCGTAAAGTCTCACGATCGTCGTGCTAGGACTTTTCCTTTTCTCCTCATCCTAACAAGTTGGCCATATTATGTTTGGCCGATACTTTTCGTGAGATTAGGACGGGGGTGGGGGATTTAGGTTGAACATCTTTAAGTCGAAGTTCTTGATGAAAGTTTAAATCGAACCCCCAGGGGAGTTCTGAGAAAACTGTCATTGCAGTTTTTGTCAGAAAAAAACTCTTTCATGGTTATAAAAGATAAATCCGGCTCATAATAGAAAATATTTAACAAATAAATCCTGACTGGGCGAGGGTGTCTTGGAAAACGAAAACTCAGAATTCCTATCCCTTATAAGTAAAGGGTATGTAATATATAGTAAAGTTGGTGACCGTAGACGAGGGTGACCTGAAGGCTCCATTTTCATTAGCTACTACACCGAGGTGTCTCCAATTTATCATTAATCCGTACCTTATAATTCTTAGTGTTAAGCAAAGTGGCATCAAGTATCTTATTTACTTTTTTTTTATATGACTTGACCTTGGATTGAACCCCCCCAAGTCTCCCTACCATTGGCTAACACTCTAACCATTATGCTAATGGGCCAACTATGTAACTATAAATGCATATTATTAGTATGTGAATAAAACCAAAGGAATCAATAATATTAAAGAATTTTATTAATAAGATTGGAATAAAAAAGGATTGAACCCCGGTTTCTCCGGCAATTGGTGAACATTCTACCCACTAGGCAATGAGTTTGAGTAAATACGTATGATAATCATATTTACCAACTCCTCCGCTCGGGCAGGATATGACACAAGGCCAGTTTTTTTAAGCGAGTTTAACAGGTTTGAATTCAGTTTTCCTTCTCCTAGACTAGTTGCCTCACCAAGGCTGAAGAACCTAGTCTGCCCTATTATTTACTCATAGCTGGAGGGAGAATAATTGGATTCATACCTTTCCCAAGGGTATTAGTGCTATGTGAAATGCAATCAGTCTCGTCCAGGATTTGAACTCGTGTCGCCGTGTGCATTTCCTACGACGACAACCATTACACCACGGGCACTTCCGTGTGATAATAATTGTTTGGTCGTCTATAGGACTTACAGGGACAAACTTTTCCCCTTGATTTGGCTGAGTGTCCGGGTATAACGCCGTCGACATTAATTTGCCGTTGGCTTTGCCTCCAGCCAGCTTTTTAGTCGGACTGTCTGGCATTCGTGTCAGACGGGGTATAGTCCATCAAAGTTAGACTTGAGGCTTAAAGGCCTCCAACTTCAGCTGGGACACTTTCGGGTGGGCGAGCTGCATTACTGATGCCTTTCACACAGTATCGAGCTCCGTGGTTTAGTTTAAGGTATAATCTGGCATATCCGTGCCTGGATCCATGTTTAGGTCCATGTCCAGCAAGGCTCATCGGCTCATTTATTGCAATGTGAGCCGATGACTAGCATAGACCAGCAGGGGTCGAGCCCCGGCTCGGGTCCGACGTTCCCTTCCCCTAACTCCTCGACCTTTGGGTCATTTGACCTTATGTCAAGTCCTCTCTGGGAGGCAGACAAATAACTGTCACAAGATATGTAATTTTTTTTTTTTTTTTTTTTTTTAACCTATTTTTTCCCCACTCAATTTTAAATGAAATACATATCCTCTGTTTTATCACTGGCGCAAATAGTTTTTTATTCAATTTTCTTCGATTAGCTGTATTAAGTTTGTAATTTTCCTGGTTATTTTCGTAGGCAAAACACATCGATAGATAATGGTAGGTTAATTTTCATTCTGGAAATTCGATAAAACTTATTTAGAACGTATTAGATTTTTTTTTTATGTTAAAGCATAAAAATTAAAAACCCATTAGATGAATAGATATTGCTTTCAAAGTTATTAGATACTAGCGGGGTTGCTTTTCCATTTTTCTCTCTTTCTCTCTTCCGCTACGTTTTATCCATCTCTCTCACACACCCAAGGGTTTTCAACTTCTCTTCTTTTCCGCTTGGATTTTTCCTCTCCTTTCCGACAAGGATTTTTCATCTTTCCTAGTTTTTTTTCCGTCTCTCTTTTTCCTCAGGCTAATCTCCATCTCTCTATCTCACACAATCAAGTGCTTTTTATCTCTCTCCTTCTCTTCAACTAGGATTTTGTCACCTCTCTCTCTCTCTCTCTCTCTCTCTCTCTCTCTCTCTCCTTCTCTTCAACTAGGATTTTGTCATCTCTCTCTCTCTCCTTCTCTTCAACTAGGATTTTGTCATATCTCTCTCTCTCCTTCTCTTCAACTAGGATTTTGTCATCTCTCTCTCTCTCCTTCTCTTCAACTAGGATTTTGTCATATCTCTCTCTCTCCTTCTCTTCAACTAGGATTTTGTCATCTCTCTCTCTCCTTCTCTTCAACTAGGATTTTGTCATCTCTCTCTCCTTCTCTTCAACTAGGATTTTGTCATCTCTCTCTCTCTCCTTCTCTTCAACTAGGATTTTGTCATCTCTCTCTCTCTCTCTCCTTCTCTTCAACTAGGATTTTGTCATCTCTCTCTCTCTCTCCTTCTCTTCAACTAGGATGTTGTCATCTCTCTCTCTCTCTCCTTCTCTTCAACTAGGATTTTGTCATCTCTCTCTCTCTCTCTCTCTCTCCTTCTCTTCAACTAGGATTTTGTCATCTCTCTCTCTCTCTCTCTCCTTCTCTTCAACTAGGATTTTGTCATCTCTCTCTCTCTCTCTCTCTCCTTCTCTTCAACTAGGATTTTGTCATCTCTCTCTCTCTCTCTCCTTCTCTTCAACTAGGATTTTGTCATCTCTCTCTCTCTCTCTCCTTCTCTTCAACTAGGATTTTGTCATCTCTCTCTCTCTCTCTCCTTCTCTTCAACTAGGATTTTGTCATCTCTCTCTCTCTCTCCTTCTCATCAACTAGGATTTTCTCCATCTCTCTCCTTATCTTCAACTAGGATTTTGTCCATTTCTTTCCTTATCTTCAACTAGGATTTTGTTATCTCTCTCCTTTCCCAGGGGTATATCCATCTCTCTCTATTTCGTTTCTATAACTCTTTTCCGCGACGTCTCTCCATCAGTACCCATGAATAACTCTCATTCCTGATGAAAACCACAAATATTTATAATCGCAACTAAATTTTAACGCCGACTTTAAAAAAAAATTGACGTAGGTAGATTTTCAGTTTTTATCGCTGCCCACTGATGTTACTCTACTCCATTACTTTTGTTGTTTTTTTGTTCTGTTTTTGTTTTTTTTTACACATCTTTAAGAACTTTGAGTATTTTTGTTACTGGTCAGGAACATTGGAAGTAAATTTAAAACCAAATACGCTCGAAGCTAGTTGGCCTAAAACGTAGTCTGCTTTGAGTGTCAAACGTCAGTGTCACTTCGTTGGAAATAAGTCTAAACATGATTTTTCCATCAACTTAGGTTGGCAGCGACACGAAACTGACGGATTACACAGGAAGACAAGAATCAAAATCTACTAAGGCCGACCAAAATTTCCTCTTAGTGGAAATGTTTACATCTCTCTCCTTCCATATGCAAGCGAGAGAAACCGTTCCTAAAGGTTTTCCCACTGCAACCGATTAAATATACAAGGCTTTCATTTCTTGTAAAATCATTTCTTTAATCGCTTCTGCCTTGAACAATTCAACATCATCCTTGAACAAGGCAAGCGATCGTCAACATTTTGTAAGTTATAAAGCTTTTTCTTCCCCCCACTTTTTTGTTGCTTAGATGTGGCACAAGGCCGTATGAATGGGGTACCCAATCAGACACCGACTCCCTCTTAAAGGTTTATTCATCTAGCTTGTTAACCATTACACCCACTGGAGTGCCTCAATCTTTCGTGATTTATTAAGTATTTTGTTTAGTTGTGGCAAAAGGCCGAATGAGAGGAGCACACAAAAATCACTTGTGAAGATTTGCTAGTCAAGCTTGCTAACCACTACACCACACCACCTGAGGTGTGAAAAAAGTTTTTGCTCTTTATAGATACTACGAAAAAATTTAGTCGATTAATTACGATTCTTTTAACATTTTCAGCGAGGTTTAGAATACATTGACTGTATTTCACTGCTCTCCAAAAGCAGTGTGCTTTGTATGATACTAGACTATATTTGATGGTAAGGCTCCAGTCCTGGACATCTCGGTTATGCGGAGTACTATTTTATTGTCAGTACTCTCAGGTCCACTTTGATCTTTTGTGGTAGTACTTGTTAGGGACCCTTCTTAAGAGTAAAAATGATTCATCTTTGATAGGACCGGGTGCCCCAAAAATTGCTCTTAAACCACTGCCCAAAACCGTTAATATAAAAGTGATTCCTGTGGGCAAAAGAATGAGTTAAGATTTTCTTAAAAACTTTATCAACAGAATTACAAATTATATATGAGAAGTTTGGTTTTATGGCATATTAACTTTTGTAGGTTATCTAACGCCAAATCCATTTTTATGTAAATAATTAGTTCTATTTAAAACAATTCAGTTTACCATGAGTACACAGTTTGTCACAAACATTTCTATTTCAAACTATTCAGTATATTCAGGTAGTTATATATATATATATATATATATATATATATATATATATAAATTCAGTTTGGCGTAAGTATGGGGAACAAATGTTTATATTTAATCATTTAACTTTGCGCAAACAAATAAGCTCTGGCTAGTTTTAAAATTGTTAACTATAGACTGTTTCCACAGTGTATGCATATATATATGATTTAGCATTAAATTACCTACAATATGTCATAAAACACAATTGACCATCACTTTAATTTATGTACTTTAACAAATATGCCCATTGGTCAAGCGCTTAGTGTTCGCCAAAGGCCCAGGAGACCGGGGTTCAATTCTAGTTAGAATCATACCAAAGATTAAAAAAATGGTACGTGATACCTCCTTGCTTAACACTCGGCATTACAAAGTATGGATCAAAGGTGAAGTGGATCAATCCAGGGAAAGGAGTAGCGCCCTCCCTACAACTCTGTGCCGTAGCTATTGAAAAGAGAGCCTTCGGGTCCTGTTCAACTAGGGTCGCCAACTTTACTTTACTAAATCTTCGTTTACAAATTATATATATATATATATATATATATATATATATATATTCGATAAATAATATTGGGCATTAAATAATCCGCAATGGTTTATATGCCATAAAACCCAAGCAACTATCACTTTGTTTGTTAATACTTTGCTCTGTTGGAAAAATACGCACAAATATTTATAGCTAGGTATCTGGAGCATAAAGAAGCAACCCGGTTTTTGTTGGGGGGGGGGCACATTTTTATTTCTTTTTTCTAAAGACAAAGAGTCCCACCCCTGTCTTTGCGAGGGAGGAAAGAACGGCGAACATCCATTAGACAAAACAAAATTATGAAAAAGAAAAAAAATTACACCTTTGCATGTCCTTTCCATAGAAGTTCCCTTTTAAACAAACCTTACAACTTTCACACTCTTGTGAGGTTTCCTTGATGGAATCCAGTTGTTCTTCATAGCTAGTTTTATTTTTGCGAACATGTAATCTTACTTCAATATGACGGCGCCATGTTTTTCTTTCTTTTCTTTCTTTTTTTTTTTTTTTTTTTTTTTTTTAATATTCAGACAAGAAATGGAGTCCACAGTATGTATGTAATTATTAAAATTCATTGGATAATATCCCTACGAATTTATTTATTTTTAAGTAGTTTTTTTTATCTTCCTTATTAATATGAATATAATCATGATTCCTTCGTATATAAATGAAAGCATGTGTGTCTAATATTACCTTCTTTGTTGTGCTGTGTGGAATAGGGGAAAATGTTATCCTTCAAAGTGTGTTGCTTGATCAATGGAGTTTGCAAAAAAAAAAAAGATTAAAGAAGGAAAAGGCGTAAATAATTTCAAGAGAAACAAAAGATGAGTCGACTTTATGACATTGTTTAATTTTAGGAAAAACATTTCCGTTATTCATTAAGCATTTGATATTAACATTTGCTTATGTTTTAGCCTGATAAATTTGATAATGATTTGCGAAAAGTTAGGAAAACATCTTGCAATAATTATTTTTTTATCTTATTTTTCCCTTTTTTTTTTTTTTTTTTTTTTTTTTTTTTTTTTTTTGTTGGTTTTACTTGTTTGTTTCGTTATTTGAAATAACAATTGTCAATAACTTCGAGAAGAATCATTAAAATACCAGAAATTCTTTGTACAATGGAACCTATTTTTGGAGTTCTTCGTCTTGTTAACGTTTCGGCCAATTCACTCTTCAGCCGTTAAAAGAACTCAAGAAATACACGGGATCTCTTTTTAATAAGTAAAACATATAGTATCAAGCTGAGAAAAAAAGATTTCTATATCGGTTTTCTTGACTAGAGAAAGTATGCGTTCAAGACCCACTCGGGGGTATCATTTGGAATTGCAAGAAATCCGGAGCAACTCTTCATTGCCATCGCTCCCATGCCCACTCTGACCCGGCATGGTAGTACCTGGTAGGGCCCTATCTATGGGTTAAATAGAACTAACGGCATACTTATGCTAAACTGAATTGTTTAGCTAAACTGAATAGCTTGAAATAGACATGTTTTTGACAATTAAACTTTACTTACTTTTAAACTGTGTGCTTATGCTAAACTGAAACCGTATTTACATTCAAACTGCGTGCTTATGCTAAACTGAATTATTTGAAATTGAACTGTTCTTTGACATTGAATATGTACTTACACTAAACTTTAATATAGAACTGTTTTGACATTTAACTGTAGAACTACTTGACTAAACTGAATAGCTCGAAATAGGAACGCTTTTCACATTTAAACTGCGTACTCATGCTAATCTGAATTGTTTGAAATAGAACTATTTTCATGAAAATGGATTTGGCGTTAAATAACCAACAAAAGTTGATTTGCCATAAAACCCAACCAACCAACATCAATGGATCAAATAGAACCGTTCGATCATTGTAATTATTAGAAATTTGAAACAATACAGCCGTGTGCGAGTAATTTGCTTTGCATCGGAATACTTGATAAATAGAATGATTAATTTAAGATAGGAATATTTAAAAGCAATTAACGAATGAATCAAGTTTCGGCATTAAATAAGGAGTTGATATGCCATTAATTAAATGAGTCAAACCAAAAAAAAAAAAAACACTCTGTTGATTAACTAACGTAGAATGACGACCTCAAAATTACTAGGAAAAAAACAATTGAAATTAAGACGAAAATAATGCTATTCGGGCAATTAATAATCGTTCAGGATATCCTCAAAAGGTTGAATAAAATGTCACCAACTCCTGTCTTGAACACATGACACGCTGGTGCTCTATGACAGCTGATATCAAAGATGACAGACCAATTTTAGTTCCCTTGTGTTATATATTCTCAAGTGATATCTACAATTACCGTAATCTGTGGCGCACAAGACGATCTGGCATAAGTCGACCTTAAGATTTTTAGCGCAAATTTCTCGGGATGGGTAGACAAAGACCTGCAATGTAGGTCGATCGCCTCCGGACACACACACATGTATATATATAAACTTTCGTTGTATCACAACTCTTCAAGGTTCCTAGACACGCGAAATTCCTAGCATAAGCAAAGTAATTTTTAACGCTTATGTATCACATTTGTTTACATATATCCGCTTAACGGCTACCGAGAGCTCAATTCATTCGAAGAACCTTGCCTTACGCGAGTGGCAACCGTTACTTCCTTCGCTAGAGAGAAAGCAATATTTGCACCTGTCTGTCACTAATAGTTACTTTTAAAGAACCGTCTTACTGACGGGACTGCTTGGTCTTAATTTCTCATTTGAAGACCATTGCTTACATCTTGCACGTTCCTTGAGTTTTGAATTCAAATTGTAATCGCTTTCCCCAGCCACCAAACGAACGCGACCTTTTCTCTACGCTTCGTATAACCTTATAACCATATTTATCGCTTTTGCAACAAGTCACACAGTGGTGGGGGTACATATGCAACATTTTCTGGGCACATGTCAATTGTTCACCAACAAAGTCGCCTTCGCAGATTTCCAAATACGTGTTACATACATGGGCATGTTCGGAGGGAGGGTGAAAAATCCCTGGCAACAAGTTTTATAAGTGATAAAGTCTAAAATAGATTAGTAAAATAATAAAGCTTTTTTCTTTTTTGGTTCTCAGCCAAACATTGATGTAAAACTTTTTCTCCCAATTGATCTTGTATATATCTCTTTTAACTGATATATATATTTAAACATGCTCTTATATTTTTTGTTAGCTTGATACTTGTCTTTGTTATTTATTTATTTTATTAGTTAGCCGGTAGACTTTTATTTTTCACTTGGGATGGGGAGAATGACGAACTTGAATTAAAGAACAAGAATCATCTCCCGTCTTACACTTACACTTAGCCTGATATGTTTTCTCTTTGAAATTGGTCTTCTTCGAATATTGGAACCGTACTTTCCTAAACAGCCTGGCTTTACTCCTAAGTCTTTTGAGCGTTTTAACCGCGCTCTCTCTCTCTCTCTCCTTTTATTTACTTAATGAAATGAGAAGGAAAAAAAAAGACAAGTGGTTTTATATAAACATTTTATTATATATCTTTGCTTTTTAGGATAAAAGTAACCTTCCTCTTGCACAATCAAACTGTGGCAAAATTTCTTCCCTGTCTGAGTTTTTTTTTATGTTCGTTTTGTTATGTTACTCTAAGCCGAAAACCAATTCCCGTTATTCTGATTTTTGGCTTCCTACCAAGTTTTTTTTTTTTCATGTCTGTGTTTTGAGAATTTCTGACACAAATTATGTATCAAAGCCAAGAAAATTGTAATTCTAACAAATTACAACCGTAGATTAAATCATATAAGAAACCTAAAGCAATTAGATATTAGCGATAAATCTCCAGATCAGCGAAGATCATGGAATGACCAAAATATTGGACTGCTTCCTACGATAACATTAACCTATAATAATCTCCAAGTCATGTTTACCTGCTGCAGTTTTTGTGTTTAGTTAAATCACTTACGGTCTCGTTGGTCCTGTAATCTCGTTTTTGTCATGTGGGCACCCCAATATGGGACGTGTCTTGGATAAAAATAGCCTGGCGAGGCCCATACCTTTCAAGGTCAAAAACTTGTTTGATTTCAGAAATTCCTTGAAGACCATAGCAAGATTAAAGAATTCAGACTGACCTACTATTTACCTATAACTGAAGGGGGAAAATTAGTCATCTTCCCAAGAATATTGACACTAAATGAGATGCAATGAGTCATATTCAGGATTTGAATTCTAGCAACCAAGTCCATATTCTACGATGATAACTGTTAGGCTAACAATTACTCTACATACCCGTTGGTCCAGTCGGCTGGGGCTGCAGAATAAAACGACTGCATTTCTGCCGAGGGGTAAGACTTTCCATATGAGTGTTCTGGATATGATACTAAACTCTCGGATGGTGAAGCTCCAGTAATGTCAGAGCTTTTGGAAAAGCTGATTAGCCCTTTATTGCTATCGCTCCCTGGTCCACTCTGGGTCAGAGAAGTAGCACCTGATAAATTCCTATCTATGGAGAGGTCTGCTTGTGGTGTAATGATAAAAGCGATGGATTGCGGAGTCATAGTAAGCGAGTTCGAACTCTAGTCTTGCTAATACGTTCACACTTGGACTAACACCTTCAGAGAAAGGCATGAACTCTCTAATCCGCCGCTCTTAGATATGGGTAATAGTGTTAGCCAATGGCCCGGAAGACCTAGGTTCAATCCCAGGTCGAGTCATACCAAAGACTCAAAAAATGGTACTTGATGCCACCTTGCTTAACACTCAGCATCATAAGGTGCGGATGAAGGGTAAAGTGGAGCAATCCAGAGAAGGGATTAGCGCCCTCCCCTACATGTCGGTGTAGCAGCTATCGGAAAGGGAGCCTTTGGGTCACCCTCGACTAAAGGGAGACAACTTTACTTACTTACTATTACGGGCATAGGCATTAAATAACCCATGAAGGTTGATATGCTTAAGAATATAGAAACGAAACTAAGACGTACCATACGGGTAGATATGATCAAGGCTCCAATACACTGGAACTTGAAAGCTCCTGAATATTTCGACACTCTACGTTCGCAGCAACTGTCGCTTATGCAGAGTTAGAATTCCTAGGATCAAGTTTTCCTCCCAACATCTTTTTTTTTCTACATTCTGTTTAAAGACAAGAATATAGTCGAGAGAGACGAACAAATACTAAACTTTAATCACAGTCTATAAGGTGTCTCATGAAGATAAGAGTGGAATTTACGTGCTCACGCAGTAATCAGACAACTAGTCTAGGAGAAAGAATGAGGCAACTAGTCTAGGAGAAGGAAAACTCTGAATTCAAACCTGTTAAACTCCGCTTAAAAAAACTGACCTTGTGTCATATCCTGCCCGAACGGAGGGGTTGGTATATATATATATATATATATATATATATATATATATATAATGGAATATAGACTGCGACCCGTGGGTTTCATGGAGTTTTTTGTCGCTGTCTATATTCCATGAATTTATTATCATTATATAATAGCTCTATCCTAGATATTGAGCACTGTCCATATTATATTGCACTTGGTTCGACACATACCCACAAAGTGATTTAGTGACAACCAACACTATATATATATATATATATATATATATATATATATATATATATATATATACTAATCTAATATCTACCAGTATTCACGGTATCGGAAAAAAACCCTGGTCAAGAATAAGAGATGAAAGTACCTCGAATCACCGCCCAGGGGAAAAAGAAAAAAGTTTTTGGGGTAAAAAAGAAAGAAAAGGCCAACCTCGTCCGACTCCTTGAAAAAAATCAAGGGGTACGCATTCAGTGGTCAAAAGAAAACCAAAAAAACCCTCCGCGAATGCTGCAATGCTACAAATACTAAAGTGCTCAACACAATACAATGGAGCCAATTATAGAATTAACTTAAATCGCGAGTCGAAAATCTTCTACTAAAGTTTCACCTTAACGGATCATCAGGAAGCCTAAGTTCGACTTTCGAAATTAGGCTGATTCCTGATGATCCGTTAAGGTGAAACTTTAGTAGAAGATTTTCGACTGGCGATTTAAGTTAATTCTATATATATATATATATATATATATATATATATATATATATATAATCACGATATCTTTCTTTCAATAAATCTAATGATCTTAAGAATTGTTAGTGAGTTAACTGTCAGTTGTTGTAATTAGATATTCTTTTCTAATTTGAACTTCGCTTTCTTGAACACTTGAATAATCGTGAGGTTTTTATTTAATTTTTATTAAATTTCAACTTGAACAATTAACTTTCTCTAATAAACTCGTGTGCGCATCCGCACAAATAACACA
This sequence comes from Sepioteuthis lessoniana, assembly GCA_963585895.1. Classification (NCBI taxonomy): domain Eukaryota; kingdom Metazoa; phylum Mollusca; class Cephalopoda; order Myopsida; family Loliginidae; genus Sepioteuthis; species Sepioteuthis lessoniana. The sequence continues at coordinate 18,873,700 of OY757936.1, forward strand.
AGATGTCAAAATTCATACAGATGTTCTTCATTTTGATTTTGTATTAATATTAAAAAAAAAAACTAGAACTTCAAATTTGTTTTGTACTTTCATTTTTTCTCCTCTTTCTCTCGCAACTAGATTCTTCCACCTCCCGAATCAAATTCTACTTGTTTTACCAGACATTTTTACGTTTTCACTTCAATATTTTACGTAAAATCTTATTAGAAATTTCATACTTTTCTCATTGACTTTTTTTTTCTCTTTTCTTTCTCCTCAAAAAAAAAAAATAATTGATGTAATTTTTGTTGTTGAGCCGAAGTTTTCTATGACCTATTTAAAAAAAAAAACAACAAATTTTTTAAAAAAATTTCGTTTATTTCGTCTATATTTGAGTTGGCGGGTCTTTCTTTTTTTCCGATTGTCATAGCTGTACAAATTTTACACTATGGTGGGGTAAAAAAAAATATTCAAGGCTCTTTAGAAGAAAAAAACAGTAAGGATTCGGTATCATTTACAATAACACTCAGTTCCGCCACTACACACATTCATCAAATAGTCTTTCTCTCTAAAGATGTTTTTTACTGTTTTTATCCCTTTGTTATTATTAAGGTGGGGGCAATAGTGAATCTCGTGGTGAGGTTCCAATTCTTTCCATTCCTACATGACAGGAGTGGCTGTATGTGTTAGGGTCTCCATCAATATGTGACATAGATATATTTGGTAAGTATAATTATCAGTGAAGAATATTTTAAAACCTATGTAAGGGTTAATCAAAAAGTTTTCAGCTAAACCCGAAAAGGAATAGCGTATTTATTTTTTCTTTTGTGGCAGTTCACTAGAGATGGGTGGTCTAACCGAAAAACCGACTTTTTTCGGTTTCTTCTTCACACTGTGAAAGTGCATCGAAATTTTTTTTGCGAAACCAAAATCGGTTGATTTAGTGCTATCACAACTTAGTTCAATATCGCTCGCAACATACTTGTGTAATTGCCGTCTAGCTTCTTCTCTAGCCGTTTAGTTAGCGTCCAAGTAGTGCATCCATACAGCAGTATCGATACGACCGCTCCTGGCGGCAATACCCCACAAGGCACCAACTATACGGCCAACTGCCTCCTATCACGAAAACTATACAAGTTAGACGAACCAGACATGCAGGTCACTGTTGGAGAAGTAGTGACGAGCTCATAAATGATGTACTCCTATGGACCCCCACATATGGCCGGGAAAGGCAGGACGACCAGCTTGAACATACAATCAGCAGATATGTGAGGATACGGGATGGGGTCCTGAAGACCTACCAGAGGCGATGAACGATAGAGAAGTGGCGAAAGAGGGTCAGGGATATTTTTTCTAGCGGCACGACATGATGATGATGACTTAGTGGCCATATCCAATGAAACACTGTTGAAAAAGACTTTCAGATTTTAACGAAATTAAATTTTATCAACAAATGTAGCATTATAAGAGGAAAAGATTGAACAAAAATTCGATAAAAACATTTAATTGACTAATTTTACGAAATAAATGCAAAATCTATTTGTTTCCTAAAGAAATGAAGAAAAAAAAAGGAAATACGATAGATAAGACTCTTAGAAATCTTTCATGTCGTAGAATGTTTTCAAATTGAAAAAAGGGAAATACAACGTGTCTGAAATCTATTTGTTTTAGTTTTAAAAAAAAAAACTTTTTGTGGTAAAAATAAGTTAACAAAATAGAGAGTAAAAATTCTAAAAAATAGTTGCTAGTTTCGCTTTAATGTTAGATTTTATTTTATTTAGAAAGATTATTTTGTTTTCGTTCCAGCTGTATAAATATTTTAAAGATTAAACCAGAAATACGAGAAATTTCGAGTTGAACGGACTAAGTTGCAAATTTGTCAATCGTAAAGGAAATCTGATATCGACTGGAAATGCTATTATAACACAATAAAATGAATGGCATCCTTAAAAAGCAAAAAATACTAAATCAAAAATCCAATCGAAAACTGCGGTATCGAGGAGAAAAAAAACGAAACTCCACTGCTTATGATCACTTTAAAAACTAATTAAGATTTTTCTAGTCTTCTAAGATGTATATTACCACAAATAATGTTCGGCCGTGCCCTTCTTTCTTGGTGAGGCTTAGAATATTTTGATCAAACTTATTATTAGCTTTAAGAAGTCTATTATCAAGCTCAAAGGTTCTTTCTGTCTTTTAGTGATATTTTTAGTTTCCTATCATAAAAGAAAGAAAAATAACTAAGATAGTTGGACATCCGGAAGAGTATCTTTCTGATTATCAATACACTAGACGTAGTTTAGGAGCAAATTAAACTGTCCTTGGTCAAAACTAAAGTATGCGACCAAACATGATTTCTCAACAACTCTAACATCAGAGCTTTCAAATGATTCTGAATTTCTCCATCTCTCTCCTCTAACATCAACATTAGCTACGGAATAGAATAAAAAGTATGTCTCTACGACAGAGGCTTTCTCAGAGCTAAAGTGATTAACTAATAAAAATATCTTTTGACACTTTGTACTTAATATAAGTGGATCAATATCTTCGTATTTTCACGGTGTTTATATCTTTCTTTCTGGAAGTCTGAGCTTCAGCGTACTTCAAATTTCAATTACGAAATTCTTGTGTTCCTGGAATGCTAGTAATTCTTTCTTCTTTTTTTTTACCATTGGAACCCTGAAGCGAAACCAGTTCTTTAGATATCAGTTCAAGAATGCCAGGATTATTAATATTAAGTGTTTTTTAATAAATTCGTATGAGGAGAGCGAAGAGAACTTTCGTGTATTTGTTCAATTTCTTTTACTTGCATATTTCGAAATTAATTGGCTTATTATTGAATAAATTCATTAGAAAATCTTTTCAAATCTGTTTTTCCTCTAATTAGATCAAGCACAACTTGGGTCCTTATTCTAATTTCGTATTCTTTTGACTCATTTGCGTACACGCAGTCGTTAAAGTGGTGTCCCCGACCAGCCTATATATATATATATATATATATCACACTTTATCTGCCAATAATTCTGCAATACTGTCTTTAGAAGCAGAAAAATGTATATTATTTTATATCTTTGTAACCTTTTTCATAGATAATTGCATATTATGCTGTCATCCAATCTAGACATGAAATAAAAGAAAATAGACTAGTAAAAAAATGGAATTCTAATATGGTGCACGAACTGGACGTAATTGCACATCATAGCGCATACTACAGCTTTCCGCGTAACATTTACTGTTGTAGGAAATAGAATCGGTGACTCATATTCAAATACTAGATGAGGCTACGTTCCACTTCGCTCTAATGCTCTTTAGAAAGGCATGAAACCAGCTATGGGTTAAATAATTTGGCTGACTGGGTTTTTGGTTAGGTAATTAAACTAAAAATAAAACTAAATTCAAACCTGAGCTAATCCGCTAAACTGACCTTGTGCCACTTCCTCCTCATTGACGGAGAAGTTAAATTTGTATGTGCACATAATCCCCCTCTCTCTTTCTCAAGCATCTGATTTTATAAACGATTTAGTGTGCTACTTACTTCAAAAGCAAGTCCAATGAAATTGGTATAGGTAATCTATAATTATAAATATAGTTAAATAAGTAACCGGCCCAGGATTACATCTCCTTCTTTTACGCCAACCTGCATTTATTTTCTTCCTTAGAGGAATGGTCTTTTTATGAATTCCGTGAACGGTCAAAACTGATCTGTTTCTTTCTATTCACCATATCCGAATCAGGGATGTCAGCAACTGGTCTTTGTATCACTTGATTAGTTGGTCAATCACCTAAAAAAAAATGGAAAGTATTTAACCTCTTGTTTTCCTTATTAGATTCCTCGGTGTTCTTATTTTTATTACTCTCCTAAACAAATGGGGCTCTTTGAGTGTTAGACTGTAAATGTCTTAGATTTTGCAATTCTAAATCTGATTTCTCGCCAAGTTTTCGCTATTAAGAAGAAAATTTGCAATACAGCTTTAAATTTGTGTATTTAATGTCTTTCAAAATGTCTTTATCAATGTTTTCAAAGGGTTAAATCATGAGGTAGAGCCCAGCGGGGAAACATCAAATCATTGAAGATTTAGTTAGAATATCGAGAAACATTTCTTAAACAAATCTGAATTCTAACCATTTTCTTCGTTCATTAGAAAAGGTTGTATCGAAGATTCTTATTGTAATACTGCTCATGCATTTGTCAAAAAACATGAAACCCATTTAAAAAAAAAAAAAAAAAATTCACAAAGAAAGGTTTACGTTTTGTCAGGGAAACTCAGAATATGCTAACGATATTCTTCAAAGGTGGTGGTAAGACTTCTCCTTCCCCTCGAAAAAGTGTCCGGTGTATGATAATTTACTGCATCTGATAACGAGACTCCAGATTTAGGGAGCGTTGACCCCCACTTCATTACCATAATTCCACATTGACCCGAAGTGGTAGCACTTTAAGATTGGCCAAAAAGATATGTTTAAAAATTCTTCGTATCCGATTGGGCTCTATGCAAGAAAAAAAAAATCAAACTAGAAAATAAAATATAAATATGAACGAACACAGAATGCAGCTCCCAAAATTCTTCGCATAAAGTAACCCGAGACGGTTTGACATGCGTTTAAAATCAAAAAAACGTTAGCGTAGTTCCCGTGGCGTTATGGCTAACGTACTAGACTGAGTTATCGTTGTAAAGGATCCTATTCGTACTATTGCATTCATTAACTCTTTCACAACTCCAACTTTTGGATAAATAGTATCACTGCTTCTCTTTCACAGAGACGGCCCTTGGATTAAATAACCCATGAAGGTTGATATGCCATTAAATGATAAAGAACACACCAATCAGGTTCCATAATGTTTCATAAAATGTATATCACTACCAAGAACTATAGAAAAATGATCGAAGTTTTATTAATTAATTTTTAGATTATCAAAATGTAAATATATTTGATTTTTTTAAATGCTACAATTATATTTTATTTATTTAAAAAATATAAAATTATGGTAACATCGTCGTTTCAATATAATATAATATCAATTTTTGTATCAGAATTTTTCTCAACTTAAATCGGCCCAGTCGGCTGAGGCCGTAGGATACACCGTCTGCATCTCTGCAGAGGGGTAAACCTTTCCTAAGGAGTGTCCTTTAATGACCCTAAGCAATCTGATAATGAGACTCCAGTATTAGAGCTTTGTTGAATGTGGATAACTCCTTCATTGCCATTACTCCCAGGTCCACTCTGACCCGGGGTAGTAGTTGATGTTGAAGCCTCCCGTTTCCCTCTGTCTCTCTCTCGTGTAATATATATATATATATATATATATATAATTTTCATTCCCCCTGTTTGTAATCTGACAATATGTAGAGAAAAATTGATAACAAAGCAATCCAAGTGGAAGGAGAGATTTAATAAGTAAAGTCGATACTCTCGCGTTTCGGTTCTATTGAACCATCATCAGGACCATGAGGAGTGATATTAGCAATGTTAAGTCAATGATGGATGTTTAGAAATACAAAAAACCTTGGAGAAAATTTGTGTTACAAGAAAAAGTTGGCCTTTTAATTAGTGAATCAGCGTTTGTTGTTTTAAATTACGTCATTTGACTCATTAGGAATATTGTATAGAATTTTTGTTACGTTTGTTTAACGAGAAAGATTTCGAGTCAAAAAAAAAAAAATGGAAAGCATAAAAATTATGATATATGTGGAAAATATTAACTAAAGATCGAATGTCTTGTAGCTATTTAAAATGGATTTGCTCAAATAAGGAGAAATATTATAAAAGCCAGGACGAGTATTTAGGGAATTAAAGAATGAGATAGCAGCGGCTTCGAAAATTCGTCTTGGACTTTTATTATGGATGTAAGTGAGCATCTTAACAGAATTGAAGTCGAAGTTGTGATTAGATTGAGAAATGTGTAGGCATTGTTTGAGTTACCAATTCTTATGTCTCTTTTGTGTTCTTTCAAGCAATCGTTAAGTTTCCAAGATGTTTCCCCGACGTATTTAAGTTTAAAATTCTTATAAGGGATACAATAAACATCAATGTAGTCATTAAGTCTAGCTTAGTTGTGAACAAAACCAGACGAGTGACACGGTGATAATCAAACTCACTTGTAAGTCTACTAATCTAAGGCCATAACTATTATACCAGGCAAAACGTCCCTAAAAAAATAAGTAGTATAGATTATGCACCCGATGCATGCATGGGGCACTTAGTGAGAATCGAACTCCCTGCTCAGTAATTGATCAGTAAAACTATTTAGTGTGAGCTGCACCAATCAGTCGGTAAGCTTGACTAAGTTTGGCGCGACGCCATCGGTATAAGCCACCCAGTGAGAATCGAACAATGGTCTTGTAGCCGAGCTCATTAACCATTGCGCTATGCAATTGGCTGAAGATGCATAGTTGTAAGTATGAAAGTCATTCATATAAGGCTTATATGTAGCGGTTTTAATAAAAGTTCATACATATATAGAAAGTGTGCGCATGTGCACTAAGGAAAGAAAGAAAGAAAAAAGTTAATCTTTCTGGCTAGTGCTTGTCAATTCATTTTTTTTTTCTTCTTCTTCTCTTCATTTTCTTTTCTAAGCATTCTTTAGAACATTTTCAGGCATATATCACCCAGTTTCATCCATCCGAACTATACCGGAATGCGTGGAAGGTTTTTCTCCAAACTGCAACACTCCCTTCCTCTTTCATATCTTCTTCCCGCCCCTCTTTTTTTTTTTCTTTTTTTTATCCCATGAGCCTTCTTGCAAGCCATTGTTTCTTTTTTTTTTTTTTTTTTCCGTTAATGCTTTCGCATTTTCGTCTCCGTGTCTTCTTTTTCTCTCAATATTACCGCTTAGACGCACGACTGAATTTTTTTTTTTTTTTTTTTTTTTTTTTCTGTCAAGTTGTCCTTTTTTGTCCGCCATTGGGCATAATACACAGACTTCTTTCTAAATCTTCATTTCTCCATTTTCGACAGTTGTTTAGACGCCGGTTCATGTTTGAACTGAGATTTTGATGCTTTTTTTTAAATTTTTTTTTTTTTTTTTTTTTACTATACTGGTCTTTGATCTCGGCAGTACCTTCTGCCAATTTGTAGCTCCCCGCCTGTAAAAATTTACTTTCAAGATTCCATGCCTTCACACCTACGCCTCTATATATATATATATATATATATACACACACACACACAGATATGGGGGTCATTGAATAATTATGGGGAATATTGCTTAAAGAATTGGCAATAGGAAGCAATGTTTAGCAGCAAATTTTTCATAGAAATTAAATGTCCTTTTATGTCTCGAGACTGTCAGTAAAACATTTCTTACTGATGACTGCGCCCGGAACTTTTTCTTTATCGGTGAGTCAATGTTTCCACTTCATTGACTGTTTCTGACTCAGGCTTGAAGTAGCAACCTTTTTTTATTATTACACATGCTTCTTCGTACGCATCCCACATTCTTCTGTAAATTTCTCGGGGTTTGCATTTCTCAACTAAAAAAAAACTCCCCCCCGCACCTAAAAAATTTGGCATCTGGCTTCTATTTTTGAAAACTGTTTGATTTGCTGCCTCAAAACAAATATTTTTTCGAGATTTAAATCTTTTTTGCTTTAAACTAATTCTCATTACAGCAGAGTTTTTAATCTTCTGGGGTGCGTTTTCCCCACCCAAATTCTCCTTATTTATTGAATGACCTACGTATATTATGTGTCCATGTCTTTTTTCTTTTTCTTTTTTTTTTCTTTTTCTCACACTCCCAAGCACGAATAGCCATGTCAGAAAACGATGAAAAAAAAAAAAAAAAACGTATGAACGATGGGCTTTAGGATAGCTAGGATAAAGTGTTGGGGGTGGTGATAAAAAGCTGATAAATATTTCTAAGAGCTGAAGGAATTCCAGTATCCCGGGGGAAATCGATGGTAGATGTACTTCTGCTCACTCACCAACCCCAGCTTTTTTTTTTCTGTCTCCTTACTCTGGTCACACATCTATGCTTCGAATCCTTTACAGGTGGTTGCAAACAAAAAAAAAATGCATTGAACGAAATGAGTTTTCTTTTTTCTTCTTACTTTCCCTCTTCCTTCTTAGTTTATATTTGGTTCCACTTTCGTGCATAAACCTTTGCAAAGCCTCAACTTTTGGTAACTTAAACCCACAATTTTGCCAACGATGGCATGATGGCTTATCAGCAAAACGTCATCAAAGCTATCTCAAGATATTAATTTATCAACTTGCGTATCTTTTTTTTTTTTTTTCACAAGCTCAGTATTTCGAATCTACACAGATATTTTTTTCTGTCATTTTTAAGCTTGAAATTCCCCACCCCCTTCTCTCTGTTCTTGAAGGCACAGATACGATCCATATGGCAAATATAAGCTAATACACTTAACCGTATCTCATCCAGCGCCGTTTATTCCAACATTGTATGGTCGCTTTAAAAACATATCTACTTCTCCCCTTTTCTGTGGAGATAGAAAAATTGTCAGCCAGCATTCACGTACACTTAATGCTTCAACACGTTATAAATGGTTTCCTAGAGTTAAGCAACGTATCGTATGGCAAATCCAAAATGAGAGAAAGGACAGCTGCTACATTCTTTTGATAATTCTTTAGCGTCTGTAACAGCATCTGCTTAATGGAACAACGAAGAGGATGTGTACTTCAGTGGAACGTTTCACCAGCAGCTGAAAAAAATTTTCCTTATTGAAATGACCGTAGGCTTCGATAAAGTAGTTTATTTTTATTTTTTATTTTTTTAGCGAGTCTCCTCGATTCCATACACAAAATTGAGAAAATCCAGAGTATTTGGAAAACTAATCTCTAAGTGGAAAGCTTCTTTTTATTATTGAATAAACGTAAAGAAATAGAAGAGAAAAGAGAAAGCCAAATACTGAAACAGGGGACGGCTCTAATAATAAAGATTAACATCTGCGATAACGAATAGCTAATTGGTTTTAAGATTCTTTGAATGGACACAAAATTTGTTTCAACTGAAATCCTGCTCCACACTTGAATTAATTGATATAAAAGTTTTATTTAATTAACTAGCTGAAGTACCCGTCAAGGCCTGGTAAGAGGTCAAGACTTGGATCAGTTATTTTACATTTTTGGTTTTCAATTTAAAAAATTACACAAAACTGTGCTTTGCTTACTATGTTTCACAGGCTTTAAGTTGCTTATAATATTAAAGAAAAACAACAAAAAAAATCAATATAACATTATGTGGGGATCGAATGCCCTGCTAATTAATCGACAGGATTAGCTCGTTAATCATGATCCTACAAAGAAGTATTTTTTAAGTTACAGAAACGTTCACTGACTGTTATTATTCGCTTAGTTTTTTTTCTTTGTCACACAGGACTTCGTTTGTTTGTTTTTTTTTTTTTTTTTTTTTTTTTTTTTTTTTTTTGTTGTTGAAATTTTAAAATCAACCAGATCGAACTCACTACTAATTTATCTACGAGGTTGGCTGGTTAACCATTACATGACAACGAACTAACCCAATTGTCACTTTATCAGCTAAATAAATTTAACTATTTTTCCATATTAATATATCAAGTTAATGCTCTCTCTCTCTCTCTCTCAGGATTTTAAATTTAAAGTTCAGAAAATTCCAAGAATATTTCTGAGGCGGGGTAAAAATATCATTTGCCGAAACCGTGGTAGCTTCTTCAGGAAAAATATTTTCGCCAATTATTTTAAACATTAAGACCGAAATACATTGTTTGTGACAACGGGTTTTTAGCGGGTGGAGGGGTGTTCTGAATGTTTAGTATTTTAGTTGATTGTTAGTTTTTGTTATTTAATGGCATATCAAACTTCTTGGGTTATTTAATGCTAAATCCATCCTTTGAGAAGAACTATAACGGTAATACTTAACCCATGATTGGAGTTTAGTTTGAATAACCAATTATATTATCTAAAGTTAATATTAGTCGAGGGGGAAAAATTTAATTTGAATGATAGGATTTATTTTTTCGGTGGAGGTATGGTCGGTGTGTATGCACAAACTAAACAATGTTCGTTTAGAAGCTTAGATTCTATATGATTAAGTCTTGCAGCAATATGACATTCTGTAGCTCACTCATTCATAGACCTCTCAATGAGAGCTGATCTTTCCTTATGGGCAACATTATTTATTCAGTTGGCTGGGGCTGTAGAATACGCCGACTCCCTCTCTACAGAGGGGGAAGACCCCACCCAATGAGTGTTCTGGATATGACACTGAACAATCTGATGGTGAGGTTCCAGGAATGATGGAGCTTTGGGAAATGCGGAGTACCCCTTTATTGCCACTACTCCTAGGTCCACTCTGGCCCGGTGTGGTAGCACCTCATCAGGGTTTAACCTATGGATCAAATAGAACAGCATACTTATTCTTAACTGAATTGTTTGACTAAACTGAATAGCTTGAAATAGAAATGTTTTTGACAATTAAACCATTCATTTAAACTGCGTGCTTTTGCTAAACTGAATTGTTTGAAAGAAATGGAACTGTTTTTGACACTGAAACTGTACTTAACTGATTTGTTTAATATAGAACCGTTTTGACATTTAAGTGTTTTTGAAAAAAAATATATGTTTATAATAAACTGAATTAGCTCTGTTTAACTAAACTGAATAGTTTGAACTAGAAATGTTTTCCACAATTAAACTCTACTTACATTTAAACTGCGTCCTTATCCGAAACTGAATTGTTTGAAATAGAACTATTTTCATGAAAATGGATTTGGCGTTAAATAACCAAAGGTGGATATGCCATAAAACCCACCCAACCAATCAGTTTTATTTATCAATTTTTCTATGAAGACTTTCTTCTGGGTCCAAAAATTAAGCATATATTTTGGTAACTTATACAACATTGGAATAATTTATTTTTATCATTTGTTTTATGTGATTTGAACATCCCTGTCTACGGGCCTGATCTTGAGTATTCTATTCCCTAAGTTTCGATTATTGTACAATCCGGCCTTCTTCAGATCTCTTTTGTCGTAATTGATAACCTTCAGGGAATTTTGAATCGAAGCCTAACTCCACTGACCGTATCCTGGAGCAATTCGAATGTGTTAATCCATAGCCTTGGGTAGTTTTCCCTGTTTATGTCGTTTTGTTTGTTGAAGGTTACCGGCTACGACAAAGGACGACTGAAGAAGGTTGATGGTCGAAACTTGGTCAATAACCAGGATAATATGTTAAATCCTAACGACTCTTTTTCATTCACTCAGAATTTTTTTTTTCTTCTTTAATATCTTTGCTGGAACTGCTGACCGGAAATTTAATGTTACATGGTCTGAAATAGTGGCTAGTCTGAAGAATTGATAATTTGGCTATGAGCAATACATCTTTGCGTATTTGTACTGTAAAGACAGGCATTGCTATACAGAAAAATCATTTGGTATTCTTGTCGAGACAATGGTCTTTTCTTTCCCCTTTCAATACATCATTCAAACAAGACAATTAGTTTCTTGTATTTTAAATGCAAAGACAGGCATTGCTATGTTGCAAAATGATTCATTGACGTTGTTTCTCAGAAAAAGGTCTATCTTTAAAACAAGAAAATTAGTTTCTTGCATTTAGAATGTAAGGACAGATATATAAAGACTGATTAGAGTTTGACAGTAGTCTGGGAGACAGGGGTTCAATATTCATGCCTCTTTAACATTCAGCATTTGAAGGTACAGATCAAGGATAAGTGGAGCAATCCAGAGAAAGGAGTAGCAACTTCCATCTACACCTTGGTAAAATAGCTATCAAAAAGGGAGCATTTGTCCGGCTAACTTATGAGGATATAAATAATTTTTACCCACATTTTAAGAATTGTGGTGGCTGAAGGCTTAACCTAACATGTCTTTATACTTTTTTTAAAGGATTCTGTTTTAAAAAAAGAAAATAATTTAATAGCTAGAGTTATCGGAATTTTCTTTGTGGGAAAATCGAAGTCTGGTTTAGGTGAACCGGGCTTTCAACCTATAGTTGATGTCAAAGTTGATAGAAGTAAATTTACTATTACTTGACGTTCTCAAAACTAACATGTTTATGAAATTTGGAGACTTGCATAGTTGGATTTTTCCTAAACAAAATAACTTTATGCTAGAGAAGGAAATGCGTTTGGCAGAAATCAACAGCGAAGAAATGTTGGGCTCCATTTGTTATTGCTATAGCGTGTTTACGTTTGAAGATGTTAGTTCACTTTCTACAGATGGTGTTTCATTCACGATTTTTTCATACATCAACCTTCTCTTTGCCATCAAGTAACACAACGATGATCACGTCACTTTCAAGTAGTTTTCCATGTGTCAAACATTCACAATCTGAAATGTATGAGCGCGCATGCGCAAATATTTGGGTTCGTGTGTTCAAACTTGAAAGATTGAAAGCACATTTCAGCAAAACTTATGGCGGAAATTCCTTACCGATTTAAGGACCTTAAATCATCAACATTTGTTAATATATATATATATATATTGCACAAGTAAATGATATATATATATATATATATATATATATATATTACATAATATTTGGCGGCTATGATGTCCAGCGGAATCCTTTTAACATCCTCAACAACGTAATAAAAGAAAATAAGTTCGGCAGAAACTGAAAAACAAGACCGACACAGAGATGGTTATTTAGAGAAAAAAAAATTAAAGATGATCAAATTAAGTCATGTAGTCTACCTAATTATTGCCGGGAAGAACAATGGATATATTTTAAAACTCTTCCTCTCCTATGTTATTTTTTTTTTCATAAGGAATTTCTAACCTAATCTTCAATATTTCCGTGGGTTAGTCGGTTGGGGAGCTGACTGCTACTCTGAAGAGTGGTAAGACTCCCTCACCGAGTGTCCGGAAACGACACTAAATAATCTGATAGCTAGGCTCAAGTAATGCTGGAGCTTTGGGAAATGCGGAGTACTTCTTCATTGCCTTTGCTCTCAGGTCTGCTCTGGCCCCGGAGTTGTAACACCTGAAAGGATCCTATCAATTGGTCAAATAGAACTAAACTGTGTATTTATGTTAAACTGAATTCATTGAAAAAGAACTGTTTGTGACATTAAACTGTTAACAAAAATAAACTGTAATTATACTAAACTGAATTGTTTTAAACTTTTATCAAAATGACTTAATTCAGCGTTAAGTTCCAGAGATCTGGGTGAGAGTGTAATATATCTTTGTTACCATTATTCTAAGGTCTTCTTTGACTCTGAGGTGATAGCACCTGTCAGTCCAATCTATGGATAAAATAGATCTATTTACAAATTATTTGTATTTGATAAGACACTATGCCAATGAACAAATACTCTCAAGATACAACAGCATAAAATATAAATACTGAACGTGATTCTCTAACCTGCAGACATAAAATTATCATTGACGAGTTAAAATGCCGTTAAAATTAATCAGGATATTCTATTCGGAACGAGTGTTTTGGAAACAAACGATACGCTCTAAATGGGGAGCTGAGCTGAGTTCCGATAAAATCAACTAAAATCAATTTAGTAAAAATACTAGTCAAAATAAATGATGATTTGGAAATCAGAAATTATCGGGACAAGACAGACTGCAGAGTAATAAAGATGGGAGAGAATACTTAGAAAGGTTTTCGAAGAGAACTGTAGACTTGTCACTCAGGCTCCAGTGAAAGACCATGTACTGAATGTTTGATATTTTCCACATTTTAGTTCATCAATTTAAGTTGGTTTATTGAAAAGCAAATGAAGTATTCAAAGTGAAACAACGCAGAGAAAAGAACATTCAAAACAAAGCAGTACAACCAAAATTAAATTTATATATCAAGAAATACATGAAAAAGGAAACATCACAAATATTCTAATATAGTCTGTTGAATATTCCTCTGTGTGTGTGTATATGCCTAATAGGAATATTATGGAAAAGATTAAATATTGAAAGTGTTCTGTATACTATAAAATGTATGTGGACTAAGTGTTTCATGTAAGGTATCGAGATATATATAGCAACGTGTCCAAGGAGGAACGTGTCTTCTCCCATGTTGGTTGTTTGTCTCTTTCGGGGTTTGACAAAATTTCTGAGGCTGTGTTCGAAGCTGAAAGAAGTCTAACCGAAAGAGCAGAATAGGAAAGAAAAAGGTTGCAGATGTATACATTTTCGTGGGGTTGACTGCTGGAAGTCAAAATGTGAGAGAGAGAGAGAAGGGGGTGTAGGCTGTCTCTGTAAGTGAAAAATCTGAAAGAGAATGAGTTCTTGGAAGACGAGAGTATATAGGCAATCCTTGTCATGCAGTCGACTCCAAATACATGGGACAAAACCAAAGTTGCGGACGTAGTTGTGAACACAAATCACAAGACTTTTCTGACCAATAGCTTCCCGAGACTGATTAGTTTACCGACGTCCACCATCTTTGTTTCGGGAACAAGTGGTATCACGGCCATTTCAAAATATACATATTTACCGACCCCACGGCTCAGGCAAGATATAACACAAGGTCAATTTTTAAGCGGAGATTAACAAGTTTGAATTCAGTTTCCTTCTCCTAGACTAGTTGCCTCACCAAGGCTGAAGAACCTACTCTGCCCTTCTATTTTACTCATAGCTGGAGGGAGAATAATTGGATTCATACCTTTCCCAAGGGTGTTAGTGCTATGTGAAATGCAATCAGTCTTGTCCAGGATTTGAACTCGTGTCGCCTTGTCTATTTCCTACGACGATAACCATTACACCACGGACACCTCCTTTTAAAATCTAGTGGCGTAAATCCTATAACCACCTGTTAGATCAAGTGTGAAGAAAAAAAAAGTAAACTAAAGCAAATGAATGTTAGAATATCGCTAGTAACTCCAAGAAGTTACCGAAAATATAATATCGATATATTTTTATCTTCGTCCTTTTTTCGTTTCGTCTATCAGGATAAAAAAATTAACCACCTTTCATGACTTCCCTTGACAAGGTCAAAACATGTACAGAATCTTTTCTGCTAATAAGTTTGCACCAATTCTTAAATAATTAAACTTCTGATTCATCCTTTGTTCATCTCCTCATCAATGTTTTTTTTGGGTTTTTTTTTTTTAACTTTTTTATTTTTATTTTTTAATAATACGGTTCTTGTAAGCTGAATCTATTCTTTGAATTTAATTTGTAAGTGTACTTCTGACGGATCTGCAATTAGCGAATAATGATACAGTCATTGGTTAATTGATAATTAGTAAGATTTCAGGCAAAGGGAATTAAGTCTGGAAAAACACGTCTGAATTACCCACCCAAACTTGCGAGCTGCCCTCTGATTGGATCAAATTAGAGAGAATTAACTGTCTACTGAATTTGTAGGGAAGATTTGTTTAAGACATCGTTTACGTGTCTTAGCTATGACACTGAATCACATCCCGATGGTGAGGCTCAAATTCTGAAGTTTTCAGAAGTGAGGTCATCTCTTTGTTGCCGTTACTTACAGCTTCACTCTGACCCGAAAAGGTAGTACCTGTCATGAATCAAATCGATCTGTTAGAAAATTATTTGTATTAGATAGGAATGCTTAAAACCATTGAACTGTGTGCAAATTATTTGTATTAGTCATCATAGAAAGATTGTGCATCTGTCTTCCTTGTGTCGAAACCTTTAACTCAAAGGTAATAAAAGGTTTTGTTCCTGAACTAAGAAGTGGTTACGTGTTTTTCGTTTTTCGGGATTCCTATGTTCTATGTTATATATATGTATATTTCACATCGGTATGATATGTCCATTTCATACATGGCGTTTATTATGGCTATGGTAAAATGTTAATATCTTTTAATAATTCTGTCAAAATTACGACACAATGTTTGGTAATGTATGCAATGTAATATATATATATATATATATCATAACGTCACGGCTAGCAAAATAGACAAACCTTGGATGCACCATTCATACGGCTACATGCCATAAGTAAAAACCTTAGTAAATTATTACTTTTGTCGATGATATTAAGGATCAATACTAATTGAAACCAATTAAAAAAAATAATTTGAAAGAAATATTATTCATGTTTGCCGTATCACTGATGCTAGTCTAACAAAATAGTTATCGTTAGCTAGACTTTAAATTTTATTTAGGGAGCCAGATTATTCCTGTATATCATAGTATCAATCTGATAGAAAACGCAACTTCAGTTTTATTGATATCATGAGAGGGAGAAAGAGAGCCCTTCACTCTATAGTACAACAAAGGAAAAAGTTGTTTTCAATTTCTCCCTTGAGCTGAGGCTATTATTTATTCCACGTGGCTTCCGGGAAGGACACAAGTATGGTGATGTTTTTTGGGGTTTTAGTTTCTTTTTAACTCTGAATTTTTTTTTTTTTTTTTTTTTTTTTTTTTTTATAGCTTAGGGAAACGTTTAATTCCACTCTAAGTCTGACATCGGAGACCTCCTTTAACTTGAAAAAAAAAAAGAATAAAATAGGTTTCACTATTGAGAAGAAGAAAAAGTGGGGATTTTGTCGGTCTTGAAAATTCCAAGGTCTTCTATATAATCCTTCAAGCTGGATCTCTCTCTCTCTCTCTCTGTATTTTGAATGAAGACAAAGGGAAGGCTTCGAAAACGTAACGACTCATTAGATGAAGACACGGGAAGGTGGTATGCAACCTACTTGAAAAGTTTGGGCAAATGGATGGAAGAACGAACAAGTACCAGGAAAAAACAAAAAGGGTTCGTCTAGGAGCGAGTATTGCAATAAACAAGGAAGAAGCTGTGGAGAGACATGATCGCCCATTACTTGCAGGGACATGACACATGAAGAAACAAGGGGAGATAAGTCATTTCGCTATCTTAGAGTATTTTTTTAGAAATACTTGTCTATATAATATATACACGTGTGTTTGTGATTGATTTGTTTGATTCTGTTTTGTTTGTGACTGAGGTTTTTATCGATTTTGCTCACTTCACTCTGGTTTTCCTTTCTATTTCCCTATGATTCTAAATTTTCTTTTCTATTTTATTATGCGCTCTGTCCTCCTTTCTCGTCTTGTCTATCTTTGTCAATCTGTGTGTGTGTCTCTCTCTCTCTCTCTGTCTCTCTCTCTCTCTGTGTCTCTGTCTCTCTCTCTTTGTCTCTCTCTCTTTGTCTCTATCTATCTATCTATCTATCTATCTATATATATATATATATATATATATATATATATATATATATATCTGTCTCTTCTATTCTCATTTTCTTTCTTCTAATATTCTTTTTCTTCACGGATTTCTTTTTCTTTTTCTTCTTGCTCGCGCTCGGCTTGGTTTTTCTCTCTTCCCTCCTCATATTATACTCTCTCTTTCTCGGGATCAGCCACTCTTTTTTTTCTCCTCTTTTCTCACATTCTCTCGCTTTCTGCTTTCTTGTGTTCTCTCTCTCTTTCTCTAATTTTCTTTTCTTTTCTCCTTCATTATAATCTCTTTCTTGGAATCTTTCTCTTTCCTTTTTTTTTTTTTTTTTTTTTTTTTTTTTTTTTTCACCCACTCTCTTTACTTTTCTTCTCTCTCGCGCTCTCTTTCATCATTTCCCGTTCTCTCTCTAAAAGTACACATATTTACTAGAAAAATGAACGCAGTATTTTTTTTTTTGCGAGACCCCTAAATTTAAGTACAAAGATATTGCAATCCTCTTTTTTCTTCCCTAAATGGTATCCTCCCCCTGTCTTTTTTTTTTTTTTTAAATATTTGTATTATTTTCATCTCTTTGGTATTTATTACTCTCGTATATATATATATATATATATATATATATATATATATATATATATATATATATCTCCATCCATGAAAATATGCTTTGATATTATCCCCACCACTCTCCATCTTCCCAAACCTTTGCGTTTTACTCTTTGCCCATGGGCGGGAATCTGCCGCATATGTCCTTATCTACTTTCCTCCTTTCCTTCATATTTTCATAGGTTTTTTCTTTTTTTTTTCTCTGACAAAACTTACCGGAATGGTTCACTCTGATGACGCAGCGATTTACATATCTACACTCCCCCGGTCCCCTTCTCTCTCACCCCCGGAGATCCTATACCCAAGACCTCCTCAAAATGGGGAATATTACCTGACCCAGTCACGTCAGTTGCACAGCAGGGGAAAGGCCTGTAAACCTCCTTGCTAATGAAGGAAGTGTTATTGACGCTTACAGCGCCCCCCCCCCAAAAAAAAAACCCATCAAAGTAGGGATAGTACTTGTGACGTAGTGGCTAACATGCAGGACTGAGACATCGTTGTATACGAGTTCGAACCCTACCCGAATTTTTACGTTCATTTTCGGACTAATACTCTGGAGAAACGTATGAACCTCTTTATCTCCCCCATGCTATTAGTTAATAGTATCCCAGCTGTCTTTCTGTAATTATGGATTTAGCACTAAATAATCCAAAAAGGTTAAAAGTGCCCTTGGTGTAATGGTTATAGTCGTAGGAAATGGACACGGCGACACGAGTTCAAATCCTGGACCAGGCTAATTGCATTTCACATGGCACTAATACCCTTGGGAAAGGTATGAATCCTATAAGTCTCCCTCCAGCTATGGGTAAATAGTAAGGCAGATTGGGTTCTTCAGCCTTGGTTAGGCAACTAGTCTAGGAGAAGGAAAACTCTGAATTCAAACCTGTTAATCTCCGCTTAAAAATTGACCTTGTGTCATATCTTGCCCGAGCGGAGGGGTTGGTAAATAGTATCTCCGCTAAAAATTGACCTTGTGTCATATCCTTCCCGAGTGGAGAGGTTGGTAAATATGGATATACCATTAAACAAAGAAAGAATTCAATCATTCTTGCTCAGAATTGACCTGGAATTAATAGCATGGTAATAGCAATGACAGGTTACTCCACCATCCCCCCCAAGAAGATCCAGAACTGTAGCCACACCATTACATGGTTTAGTGTGATATATAGGACCCTCTTTGGAGGCGGGTATTACCCACCAGCTGAGATGCAGTTGGCAGTTTCTCTAGCATTGTGTATTGTTGTAGTAATGGTTGGATTAATATTATTTTCATTCAATACACTCTGTACACCTACTTATTTTAAAATTCAACCTCTCAGAATTTAAAAAATAAACAATAGCGGTTGCTATAAACTTGGCAGTAACCCGCAAAATAAAAGTGAATTTGTTTTTGTTTGTTTTTTAAATTAAAAAAACAAAAAATAAAACATTGCTTAGCTTTTATTCCCATTTTCACTTCAAGGCTCCAGGTGGAAACCAAATGTTTTTAGCTTTACAGTGCTCTTCAAGAAACATGTTGATGCCAACGTTGCTTATACCATTATTGTCACTGGATTTTAGGAATATTACACATCGTTCATCGTATAATTTATATGCATAGAAAACTTAACCACTAAAAGCTTCACCCCTTAGCCTTCAAAAACCATGTATCTGATCTTTGAAAAATTTACATCGACCAAACAAACAAAAAATAAAAAGTTAAACGTAGGACGTAGAATTTTTTAAATTTTTTTTTAGTGAAAGCTATTTAATTCCTCTAAAGGGGGAGTCTCCCCGATATGTTACATTGTGGGGACTCTCCCTTTTGGGTGATTAAATGCTGGTATGCTGCCACAAAGTAAGCGAGTTCGAACTCGTGATTGGGTTCACTATCGAATCATATTTTTGTCCCTCAAGAATATCTTTGGCAAGAAATAACTCACGAAGGTTGATATGACATTAAATTGCACAGTTCATAAGACTTACACCCCTGCAAGAGATACCGTCACTATGTTGTAAGGCCCCGCTCCCAGCTGGATATAAAACTGAACTGCCTCTGGTATGAGAATTGGGTGCCCCTTTCATATGGCCCTGTGCCACATCTAAGCAAAAAGCTTAGTAAATTACCTCTGGTATGAGAATCGATAACAAAGAAGTGGAGAATTCTCCTCGATTGCTATTATTCCCCAGTTCACCCTGATCCGAGTATGATTCCACCAATGAGTGTCCTGGATATGATACTAAACAATCTGATAGTGAGGCTTCAGTAACGCTGGAGATCTGGGGAATGCGGAGTACCCTTTCATTGCTTTGCCCAGTCGGCTGGGGCTGTAGAATACACCGACTGCACCTCTGCAGAAGGGTAAGACCCCCTTAACGAGTGTCCTGATATATGACACTAAACAATCTGATGGTGAGGTTCCAGCAGTGCTGGTGCTGTGGAGGATGCGGAGTACCCCTTCATTACCATCGCTCCCAGATCCACTCTGGCCCGGAGTGGTAGCACCTGATAAGGGCCCTATCTATGGATTAAAAAGAACTAACAGCATACTTATGCTAAAATTAATTGTTTGATTAAACTGAATAGCTTGAAATAGAAATGTTTTTGACCATTAAACTTTACTTACATTTAAACTGCGTGATTATGCTTAACTGAATTATTTCAAATAGAACTGTTTCGACATTAAAACTGTATTTACACTAAACTGAATTGTTATATATAACTGCTTGAATAGTTTAAAAGAGAAATGTTTTTGACAATTAAACTGTACTTATGCTAAACTGAATTGTTTTAAATAGAACAGATTATTTACATAAAAATGGATTTGGCGTTAAATAACCTACAAAGGTTGATATGCCATAAAACCCATTAAAGCAAACCAAACCTTTCATTACTGTCGCTTCCAGGTCCACTCTGAAACTTTGGGTCAAATAGAACTAAATTCTTTTATTACACCAAACTAAATTGTTTGAAATTAACTGTTTTTACATTTAACCATGTGTAAACAAAAAACTGTACTTATGCTAAATTGAATTGTTTGAAATTAAGTGAAACCAGTTCATTTTAAAAATGCTATCTTCAAAAATGTGTTTAGAAATCCTATATTCAATCTTAGTAAAGGACTGACACTGGTTGATATGCCATAATCATCATCACGTTGCGCCATCAGCACGGATATCCCGGACCCTTTCTCGCTACCCCTCTCAATCGTCCATTGCTTCAGGCGGGTCTTCAGGACTGGCTACATCCCGTATCTACACAGAGCTGCTGTTTGTAGGTTCTTACTGGTCGTCCTGCCTTTGCTCGTCCATGTGAAGGGGTCCACAGGAGTATATCACTTATGAGTTCGTCCCTACTTCTCCAACATTATCCTGCATATCTGGTTCGTCTAACTTGGTGGTTGGTGGCCAAACAGCTGCTGCTTTGTGGGGGGCTGCCTCCAGGACAATTTCAATATTGCTCGCAGCATTCTTGTGTAGTTGCCGTCAAGCTTTTTCTCCAAACATTTAATTAGCGTCCATGTAGTGCATCCATAGAGCAGTATCCACACGACTGCTGCGTGGAAGAAACGGTGTTTTACTTTATCGGTCTGGTCTGACTGCCACATGACCGATAGCATATCAATAGCTGTTCATGCCTTTGCAAGTCCCGTGTTGAAGTCTGTCTCGGTTGATAAACCAAATCATGTATATTCAATATATGTGTATAAAGAGGATTTGGTATTAAATAACCTACAATGGTTGATATGCCATAAAACCAAATCAAACCGGAGTGGTAGTACCTATTAGGGTCATATATATATATATATATATATATATATATATATATATATAAAGTAAACCTTTGGCCAGCTTGGGTAGGATTTGAAACCGCTATCTTCTGACAATGTTCACCTGGAACCGAAGAGACTCAACGCCTCTATCCGCTGCGCCACGGTCTTTGTTGGTCAAAAACGTGGTGCGATAGACAACAACTATGGAAGGCAGTAATTACTGGGGATACGGTTACAAGACTTAGCATTCCTATCCGAGGTCGCGGTAAATCACCCGAAGAAGGCCAGAGGTGAAATTTGACCGAAACGTAGTGAAAGAAGAAACAACACAAAAACTACCAAGATGAGGACAAAAAGTCCGCAATAAATAAAAATTAATTCTCAAATTAAGAAGCCTCATCTCAAAATGATTCCAATTAAAGACAAGTACACAAAAACTATTTATATAAAGGTATAATATACGCAATTTTCTAGCATCTAAGCATAGAATAACCCTCGACGGTTTGACATATTAAAATTAATTCAATCAACCTTAGATTACCACAACCGTTGCTTTCAAACCCTAGACCCCAGACTTGAGAGAAAAAAAAATTGCAAAAATGTGAAATATTACCAGATATTCACTCGTTTTATGCGTTTTAATATTCTATTGACGATTTAAGAAATATCAAGAATTGCTTATAAAATGGCAACAGTGAGGCAGGACTTAAGAATCCACAGCCAAAATTCAGTCCACCTGGCTTTATGGTCTTCTAGTTAGCGGCTATTCGGGGTCAAGTGTTTAATATCTGACTTGATCTTCCTGAGATTCAAATGACGATGTGTAATACGATAACGCTTAGTTCGAAATACGAGCTTTTCAGGTTGGCGGACTTAACTTTGAAATCATGCAGTTGACGACACTCAACGAAGCATATATTCTTTATGTAATGGAATATAAAACCACCAAAATATTTGCATCTTGTGGTTGAAGGTTTCACCGTTAAAACACTGCAAATCCAATACCATACATACACGAACGCACACGTATGTATATATGTGATAATGTAAATATATTCTTATTTATCTGTCCAGATTTGAAGACATCTACCCTTTTATTTCTCCCCCCCCCTTCATTCCAAAGAAAAACCGACCAAGTCTTCTTAAAGCCCCTAAATAACTGAAGATTTGTGAAAAAGTCTTCGTCTTTCTTCATTCTTCCAACTACCCTTCCACCACCCACCCTTTTAACCTACCCCCCTCCAAATCCAAGACTCTGCTCCCTAATCCTGATTTTATCCTTCACTTCTAACAAATTCTCACACAACCTATACTCTTTCCACCATAAACATACTTTGCGTAACCTTTTCATACCATTCAAAACCTTTTCCCCTTTTGCTTTGTAGCTTTTTTTTTTTTTTTTTTTTTTTTTTTTTTTTAACGTTGGTCTTTATTCTGCGTATTGCTTTCTTTTTCTATTTTATTTTTTAAAAATATAGCTTTCTTTTTGGTTTCTTCCTTGCGCCATTTGCTTAACTGATGGACAGCTCCGTCTGTTCCTCTGTGTACACATAGACTGGCTAGTGTCCTAGATTGCTGGAGACGTTCTTCAAGTACACACATAACATCATTCTCTTATCTATATTTATCTTCTTCCTTATTTATTCTTCATTCCCAACTCTCAACCCCACTCATCTCAAACACCGCATTTATCCACTGGCAATGCTTGCTTAGTCTTTGTTTCAACACACACGGATATCATATATATATATATATATATATATATATATATATATATCACTGTTGTTGTATTTGACACGGCACTACTGTTTCTGTCTACATTCCTTATTCACCCTCACCCCCGCTCACTAACATCAAAATCAATACCGCTGTCTGTCTGTCTGTCGGTAATTCTTGGAATCTTCTGCTTTACCATTCCACACCATAGCATAAAATTCTAATGTTATGAATAATTCCTGTCTCCTATATGTACGCAATTATCGAATTTTGTAACTGAATTTTATCTTTTATTTTTTTCTTTCTTTTTTTAGGTAAGTAAAATATTGGACCGTGAAAATTCTTTGAAACAAAACAAAAAAAATCCTGATCCTTGAAGGTATTGTAAATTTTTATTTTATTTTGTTTATTCCTAAATCAAAAAAAAAATCTAGATGAAATTTTCACTGACTGGAGAAAGGAAAATTCATCAACTTTTCTTTGTATTTGTTTCATACAAGTTCTTTCCATCTTTGCTCTCCCTTCTCTTTCCGTCCCTAGGACCCCCTTTTCTCTCACTGTCTTTTTGCTTCCCTACTTCTCTGTTCTTTTTTTCTCACCGTCTTTTGCTTCCTTTTTTACTCTTTCTCTGTCTTTTGGTACCACCTTTCCCACTCCGTCTCTTGGCTCTCCTCTTTCTCTCTCTCTCTCTCCCCCTTTCTTGGCTATCCTCTTTCTCTCTCTCTCTCTCTCCCCCTTTCTTGGCTCTCCTCTTTCTCTCTCTCTCTCCCCCTTTCTTGGCTCTCCTCTTTCTCTCTCTCTCTCTCTCTCTCCCCCTTTCTTGGCTCTCCTCTTTCTCTCTCTCTCTCTCTCTCTCCCCCTTTCTTGGCTCTCCTCTTTCTCTCTCTCTCTCTCCCCCTTTCTTGGCTCTCCTCTTTCTCTCTCTCTCTCTCTCCCCCTTTCTTGGCTCTCCTCTTTCTCTCTCTCTCTCTCTCTCCCCCTTTCTTGGCTCTCCTCTTTCTCTCTCTCTCTCTCTTTCTTTCTTGGCTCTCCTCTTTCTCTCTTTCTCTCCCCCTTTCTTGGCTCTCCTCTTTCTCTTTCTCTCTCCCCCTTTCTTGGCTCTCCTCTTTCTCTCTCTCTCCCCCCCTTTCTTGGCTCTCCTCTTTCTCTCTCTCTCTCCCCCTTTCTTGGCTCTCCTCTTTCTCTCTCTCTCTCCCCCTTTCTTGGCTCTCCTCTTTCTCTCTCTCTCTCCCCCTTTCTTGGCTCTCCTCTTTCTCTCTCTCTCTCCCCCTTTCTTGGCTCTCCTCTTTCTCTCTCTCTCTCTCTCCCCCTTTCTTGGTTCTCCTCTTTCTCTCTCTCTCTCTCTCTCCCCCTTTCTTGGCTCTCCTCTTTCTCGACTTCTCCCTCATCACTCCATTCCCCCCTTTCTCCCTCCTCTTTCTTTGCCAATGATATTTTGTCTTTTCTTTCCCGGTGAAAACGAAATGATTTGCACGTAAAAGTACACTTCTAGTGCAATGGGTTAAATATCAAGCGTTTAGGAAAGTGAGCATGAAAATGGACAATTATGGCTTACACTAATGAACAAAAAAGTGGTGGTGGGAGAGAATAAAACTTGAAGGATTTTATCTGCCTTAAAAGTTTCGGTCACCTTGTGTCTCGTTTCCTTATCTAGAAAGGTAAAATCGGACTCTTTGTCGTTGACTAATTGACAAATTACAGACGAGGGACCCTCAGGTAAAGTCGTCCATCACAATTAAACAGCTTCTTTACAACAAGCGCTCTTTTTCTTTCCTTTTCTTCCGTTGCAGCAATTATCAACACTTGTAGGGTTAGAGCAATGGAGCAAAAAAAGCTGATTTTTATTTATTTTTACTCCTCGGTGACGTGAGGGTGGGAAATTGTCTAATATCGTTGCAATTTAGGTGTTTGTATTTGGCCGACAAGCGAAGGTCGATATTTATTAGCTCTGTTCGGACACTGGACGCCATCAAGAGCAACAGACAATAGAGATGGGTGACGAAAGAGTCAAGTTATCCGTGTTTCTTGGCTTTATTCTTCTTTAGTGCAATGGCGGGATGCAACCTGGGAGACTCGTTTATATAAACTAGCGTTTTACTCGACGGTCTTTTGACCTCGAATGGCAATCGGTTAAGTAAAAGTGTGTGAATAAATAAAATTTCGGAGAATTCAGACGTTTAAACCCATAAGCCCGATGGTTCTAACTGGGCGCAATTTTGCTTATTAGGACATCTGTCAGACACTGCACCACAATCTCTACAGAGGCCTGGGCAAGTTTGTACAGAAAACCATGGTCTCTCCTCTTCACAACACCGAGGGAAGAGCAAGGTACGAGTCATTTGAGACGTTGTAAGGAGTTTCCGGAACGAGGTAAAAAATTCGGACTGTTTCATGGACTCCAGCTCTTGACAACCTGTCTACTAGAGTGATAGAATATTCCGACTATACCTTTCTAGAGAGGTAAAAAACCTTTCCTCTAAAAGGGCCATATGTTGGCTGTGAGCAACAACCTGTTGTACCTGAGGACGGAATCCTCGTGGCTGAGCTGTCCAAGACACTAAGAGGTTACGTTACTTGCAACAAACTCTTCACTGCGGCATTAATTGGGTTAGACAAGCGTTCGGAGAGGGCATATCCGATCACTCCACTGGTCATGTCAACCCCTAGTACCGATAACACCCTTTTCATCTAGTTCAGCTGTGGGTTAAATAGTACCTCTAAGTTCCTTTAGTAAGGATTACTTAGACATTAAATAACTTATGAAGGTTGATATGTTATTAAACAAAGAAAAGGAACATTTTATGATATTGGTGCGAGAAGTCAATTGCTTGGAGTCAACCGCGTCAACAGTTAATGAAAATTATCGCGACAACTTTATTAATACATATGAAATCATTGAAACAAAAAAATGGCATTTTATATGCCATGAAACAAAATAATCAATAACCAACTGCGGCATGTTAACCTGCCTCACTGGGGGTGGGGGATGAATTCAATGTTTTGCAACTGCAAGAGAAACCATACAATGGCTAGAAAGCCCAGTCAACATATAGCCTTTTTTTTCCTTCTCGTTTTCCAAGAATAAGTGGTTGACCATTGATATTTGGTTGAAGGATCATCGGTAATAGTAGTATCTTTCTCAAATACAAATGTTTTTTTCAGTATGTGTGTGTGTGTATATATATATATATATATATAAATAAAGAGAACAATCGGAGTGTTGGAGTTTTCGCAGTGTCTATAGGCGAACCGACATTGGTAACGAGGGTCGGTGCTGAGAAAGCGAATAACAAGCGAGCCAATGACTGTTCAGTTACTTCAAAAGCTGGCTGGGTGGATAACGTCTATACAGTTTGTTCGTCTGCATAATAATTTAAATTCTTCTGTCCTCTCTATCTTTCCCCAGCTTTCAGCAGACGCGTCATGCCCCAGTTAGCCAAAGGATGCCAATAACTGAAGCTATAGATGCAGGTCACAGCTAGCGAGATAAGTAGCGTTTGGTGGTGGGTGCGTGTGGGTGGGGAGAGCAAAGTAAGGCATAGAAACCACGCTTCTTTTTCTATATTTAAAAGTGTCTTGATATTGTTGACCCCTTTTGCGTATTCCAATGTATGTAGATGTTTGTGTGCGTGTACTTCTCTGGAGATTGGTTTAAAAAGAAACAACTAGGTGGCCGTGGTAGTTCTGGTGGTTTGGTTTGTGGGCTAGGCTGGGGGCTGGAGAGTGGAGAGGGAGCAGGAATCCTATCCCTTCAGTTTCTCTATCTCCACCACTCTCCATAGTGTTCGTTCCTTGGTCACATACTTAAAGGATTTTATTCGAGTCGAGTTTCTAAATCTTTGACATAACCACCTCCACCACCTTTTTAATCATGCGCAATAGTTTCCTGTGCATAACACAATACTTGACGTTCTCGACCTTTTGACGGTTCAGGTATGACACGCTATTGATGACCAAACCTCTCTCTTGCTTCTCTCTCTTGCTTCTCTCTCTTGCTTCTCTCTCTTGCTTCTCTCTCTTGCTTCTCTCTCTTGCTTCTCTCTCTTGCTTCTCTCTCTTGCTTCTCTCTCTTGCTTCTCTCTCTTGCTTCTCTCTCTTGCTTCCCCCTCTCTTGCTTCCCCCTCTCTTGCTTCCCCCTCTCTTTCTCTCTTTTGTTCCCCCCTCTCTTTCTCTCTTTTGTTCCCCCCTCTCTTTCTCTCTTTTGTTCCCCCCTCTCTTTCTCTCTTTTGTTCCCCCCTCTCTTTCTCTCTTTTGTTCCCCCCTCTCTTTCTCTCTTTTGTTCCCCCCTCTCTTTCTCTCTTTTGTTCCCCCCTCTCTCTCTCTCTTTTGTTCCCCCCTCTCTCTCTCTTTTTTGTTCCCCCCTCTCTCTCTTGCTACCCTCTTTCTTTACTCGTACATGCTCTTTCATGCTATGTGTCACTTTACCCCGACTCACTCTCTCTCGCTCTCTCGTTGTGTATAAACTTTTTCACTCCACCCCCACCCCTTAACCGTCGAACTAGATACCAACATTTTTCTACTTTCCTTTCACCTTTCTTTCTTTTTGTCCGCCCAACTGAGTAATCACTCCGCTTTCAACTGAATTCTTGACCAGTCCGTTACGTCAGGGACACTGACCTCCAATGTCACTAAGTCCAGCCTCTACAACATAATGCCACCTGACTGTCTGTCGCATGTTTCGAGTGGACTTCTCTGAGTGACAGCCTACCCACTCCCTCCTCCTTACTCATCCATTCCTTTTATGGTCATCAGCCGAGAATGCAAGAAATATGACAACAGTATAATCCACAGGTTCATGACAAGTAACTAAAATATTATCTTGTTCGTCATTATGTGACTCTAAACTTCACAATATCGAAAGAAATTTGAAACAAATGACTAATGAGTTGGAAGTTTTTTTGTTTGTTTTTTTTTCAATAACTCTGGTATTCATTACCAGGGATTCCCTCTCAGCTGGTTAGAATGACGGAAAATGTTGTTTTTTTTTTAATTTTTTATTCTGCTGAAGTTTTAAACTGTTGGATTAATCTTATTCTAAAAAGTCCAATAACCTTTGTAAAAGATCCTTTGAATTCAGACATTTTGAATTGCGTCCATTAAACAAAAAGTTTCGATAAATTTTGCGTTATTACGTTAATTTTTGGTCTAATGACCTTAGGGAAACTATAAACTTCTAAAACCCTTCAGCTTGAAGTTAAATAATGCCAGTACTGTTTTTCTACAAGGCTGAATTTGGCATTAAATGACCCACGAATGTTGAAATGCCATTAAACAAAGAAACTAAACCGAACAAGTCTGCAAGAGAAAATTTATTTTTTGAATAGTTGATTTACCATTTGTATTTTTATATCATGACACTAATATTACGTGAAGAATTTTCTAGGAGTTTTGTTTGAAAAAACGGGGGAGGGTGTCGACTGTCATGTGGGAGATATATCAATTTACACATTTTTTTTTTGTCTGGATTATTAATCTTAAATAAAAATTAAGCTGTGTTATTCGTTGCATAAGTGAGGTTCTTTTATGGACCTCTACACATAGAAGTGCCAGTGTTGGCCGACCAGCAAGACCTAATTTACATCAGCTCAGTGTGGACACAGGATATATTTTGGAAGACCTGTCGGGAGTTGATAGCTGATAGGGATGGATGGAGAGAGAGAGAGAGATTCTACGAATTCCGTGCTGCAGTTAGCACAATTTGAGGATGATATATCTTCACTTGAAAAATTATAAGTCTAAATGTTTGATTAATTTTGAGTAATTGATTTTATAAAAATAAGTAAATGATTCTGTTAGATTTTGTGAAACGTTTCCGAGTGTCCAATAAATATGCTTACCAAATTTAGCTGGCTTTTACATCAAACCAATTGACCGTCGATAAAGAAAAGAAAACTCTTCCCAGTAATTGATAAATATACATTCTTATCTAATAAAGTGAGAAATAAAAGCTGTTTATATATATATATATATATATATCGTTTTTTCCCTCTTGCTTTTGATACTTGTTAAAAAATATTGTCAAGGAATACTTAATATGAATAGGAGCAAACTCTGACAAAAAAATTCTCTTAAATTAAATTTCCCGATCTTTGTGTGTGAAAACTTACGAATATAATTAGTTCCTCCTTCTTTTGACGAAACATATTGTAAAAAAAATGGGACTGCTAGAAGTTATAAAACAACCAGCAATGTAAATAAAATCGTCCTCTATATTCTACTAGATCTTCTTTCTAACTTAATACTATTAAAGACATTGGTTGTTTGAATTTTTCCCCAAAAAAATAACATATCTTTGTCCCAAAAACATTTCATCAGTTTATTTATTGAAACTAATTGTTCTAAACTAATAATCACTAGCTCGTTTTACACAGATCCTTTAGCAGCAACCTACTTAAAATTTGTCTTTTCTATGGCAAAGTATGTTGGTTCCCAACAGGACTGAGGAGCCGTATGAGACCTTGCACGAGGGCGATGTCAACGCCAAAGACAGTTATCTTGTCACGCGTGCGACAGGGCACGCAAGAATAACACTGGCCTGGGTTCATGTGCGCTCCTACAGGAACTTTTAACAGAACTGATATATTCTTATTTGGGTCACCTTTAAAATTTCAATATTTGAGCGTGAAATGGTGTTCAAAGAACCAGTTATGTACTAACTGTAATATATGCATTCTTTTTCTCTTGCTAAGCTATGACTCCAGAGTATAAATTTCCAGAAGACTGATCACTGACTATTTAGCAATTCTCTCCTTTCTACGACGCCATGGTTGTGTAAGGGCTGATACAACTTGGCCCAAGAGTCATGAGAAGGCTGAAGAAAACGTTGTGATGCCTTAGTGACCACGATTTCGAAATCCGTTAACGTAAATTGTTTCGTACAAATTAATTTGCTACGTAAATCGACCTCAAGATTTTTTGGCTCAAAATTCTAGGTTAGACATATACCAGCTGTGTAGCCCCCCCCATCTTCAAACATAAAGTTGGATAGCTGTCTGCAAAAACTTACCCAACTAACCTATATTAGGAGAGACTATGATAACCAGTTGCAAAAAAAAAACATAAGTTTATTGGAGTTTAACTTTTAAAATGTGTGATTAAATACGTTTAAAAATTAGTGTGGCATCATAGAATCAAGTAACATGTAATTAAAAAAAGTTGTACCATATAAGTAGAGAAATAATTCCAATATATATATATATATATATATATATATATTCATATTTTATCAGTCAGGTCTGATTGGAAATCAGACCTGACCGATAAAATGAAACGAAGTTTCTTCCAGGCAGCGGTCGTGTCGATACTGCTGTATGGATGCCGCTACTTGGACGCTAACTAAACAGCTGGAGAAGAAGCTAGACGGCAATTACACAAGAATGTTGCGAGCAATATTGAACAAGTCCTGGCGGCAACACCCCACAAGGCACCAACTATACGGCCACCTGCCTCCCATCACGAAAACTATCCAAGCTAGACGAACCAAATGTGCAGGACACTGCTGGAGAAGTAGGGACGAGCTCATAAGTAATGTACTCCTATGGACCCCCGCATATGGCCAAGCAAAGGTAGGACGACTAGCTCGAACATACATACAGCAGCTGTGTGAGGATACGAGATGTAGCCCTGGAGACCTGCCAGAGGCGATGAATGATAGGGAGGAGTGGCGAGAGAGGGTCAGGGATATCCGTGCTAGCGGCACGACATGATGACGATGTTATATATTCAAACAACAATTATGTCTTATTAAACTGTCATTATTCGAGTTGTTAATGATGAAAGTAATTTTTCTCTGAAATCAGAATTACATCAGCTATATATGAAGCGTACAAATATAACACAGAGCTTTATATTTATATGAATTAACAACCAATTGCGCTATCATGAAATTGCGCAGATTTAGAACATTCTGTAGTTGGATGACTGGTCACCTGGTTGCTATGATGTTACTGTTAGTCTTTACAGCTTCGGCAGTTGCGAATAGCGTGTGATATAATGTTAACATAATACTTAATCTATATTAGTTTTATTTGATATTAATCTCAAATGTTATATTAATCTGTTAATTCATTTTACTAATATTTGGTTTGTTGGTGGTTTGGGTTTTATGGCATATCAACCATTGTAGGTTATGTAATACCAAATCCATATTTATACAGTTCTATTTCAAACAATTTAGTTCAGAATGAGTATACAGTTTGAAATTCAAGAACATTTCTATTTTAAGCTATTCAGTTTAGTCAAACAGTCCTATTTCAAACTATTCAGTTTCGCCTAAGTACGCAGTTTGGTTCTGTTTGACCCATTGATGAAGCCCTATCAAGTGCTACCACTATGGACAAAGGAGCAATGACGATAAAGCGGTGCTCCGCATTCCCCAAAGCTCCAGCATCACTGAAACCTATCAGATGTTTTGTGTCATATTCAGGACACTCGTTGCGGGGATCATACCCCTCTGCAGAGAAGCAGTCGGTGTATTTTACAGCCCCAGTCGACGAGGCAATAGTATTTGGTGAACATATCTAAGTTGGAAATGTTTGTGGCAATCTACTCGAGCTACAGTATATCATGTATAGCGATCGTTAGGGTTACTGTTTCACTGACGGTTGGGGGTGGGTAGTGTTCCACTGGTTGAGCACTGAGGTAAATGTTTGGATTTTTGCCGTACCGTGTTAGTCGATGCCCTTGTTTTGTTGAGAGTTTTTCAGACTTAAAAGGTTGACTTGTCCTCTATAATTTACAGTATACTGGAGGTGCCCGTGGTGTAATGGTTATCGTCGAAGAAAATGGACACGACGACACGAGTTCAAATCCTGGACTGATTGCATTTCACATAGCACTAATACCCTTGGGAAAGGTATGAATCCAATTATTCTCCTTCCAGCTATGGGTAAATAATAGGGCAGACTAGGTTCTTCAGCCTTGGTGAGGCAACTAGTCCAGGAGAAGGCAAAATCTGAATTCGAACCTGTTAAACTCCGCTTAAAAATTGACCTTGTGTCATATCCTGCCCGAACGGAGGGGTTGGGTAAATATGATAATTTACAGTATATTTACCATAGTGGTTTCGTACCAAGGCTCCGAGTCCTAGCTTACCCTTGTTTTAAAAAGTCATGATAGTAATTTGAACACTACTCACAGATTCCAGTTTTAATATTAACAATAATTATGGAACTGATGATCTAAAAAGTAGTTTGATACCATCATCTTGCTCAGTCGACTGGGGGCTGTAGAATACACCGACTGCACCTCTGCAGAGGGGGAAGACCCCCACAATGAGAGTTCTGGATATTACACTAAACAATCTAATGGTGTGATTCCAGTGATGCTGGAGCTTTAGGGAATGAGGAGTAGCCATTTATTGCCATCTCTCCCAGATCCCCTCTGGCCCGATGTGATAGCAACCGATAGGGTCTTATCTATGGATTAAGCAGAATTAAAATGTGTGCTTATGTTAGACTGAATTGTTAAAACTAAAACTGTTTATATGAATAAAAATGGATTTAGCATTAAATAACCTACAATGGTTAATATGCCACAAAACGAAACAAAATTAAAACGTGCAACACACCATTGTCTTAACGTTCTGTACGAGAATACGACAACTCTCATTCTCACTGAATAGATGTGAACAAGCGTATAACGACGAGCGTACACGTTCACGAAAAAGGAAAAAAAATTATTTGTGTTTACAAAGCGAATATATTGCATGTTCTTTAGCAATGGAAGCAACAGTTTGTTAATATGAATGAGCAAGCGAGGCAGGCATGGACGAGTGGATATTATTGTCCATTGTGGTGGCGGCGGCGGCGGAGAGTAAAAATACTTGAATGCTTCTAGCTGTGTAATTACAAGATGCCAACATCATTAGCGTGCCTTATTCTTGCGTTTAGTTTTTTGTTTTGTTTTGTTTTAGACTTTTTTTTCCCTGGGTGCTAGGAGAGAGAGGGGGTGGGTGGCTAGAAGAGTGCCAAAGAAAAAGGTTTAAGTCGTGGTTATCGGAGATTTATACTATGTATTACGATTTCTCGCATATCACACACACACTCTCTCTCTCTCAAACATACTTTTTCTCTCTCTGTCTCCAACTCTCTCGTTCTGTTTCACAGTCTATCTTTCTCTCAAACTCTGTGTGTTTGTCTCTCTCTCTTTCTCTCCTCCCAGCTATGGGTTAAATAGTACAACTACTGTTTTTCTAGGAGAATAGATTTGGCATTAAATAACCTACAAAGGTTGATGTGCCATGAAACAAAGAAACCAAACCATCTCTCTCTCTCTCTCTCTCGAACTCTGTGTGTGTGTTTCTCTCTGTCAATTTCTATATATATATATATATATATATATATATATATATATCTTTCTCATTATATATAAGATATTTGACAACTTATAGTTTCACGCTTAGAATCGTCTGGTAATCCACTCATCTGACGTGAGGTTTTACCCTGCATTACATTATTTTTATGGATAATACGTAACATTTTTGTATATTGAGCACTGTCTAGACTTTACGATAAAGACACTTTCTTTCGTTGTATTACAACCCTTAAGTGTGGCGAGACGCTTCAAGCCTAACTCTCCGTCAGATCGATGATGCCAGATCGTATAATCTATTTATTATAGGGTTTGCTATTAGATAATGTACAAGGGTTGAAATCCCATAAAATCCAACCAACCATCTTGTTTATTTAAAGGAAAATTAAAACTAATAATGGCTTGGATTAAAACTATATCGCAATTGAAGTTTTTGAGGATCTTCGATAAATGAAAAAATCGCTGGAATAAGTTTATCTGAAAAAGAGCCTCTTATTCATTGGTCATGGTAAATACAGATAGTTTCAATACTTTTTGCGTAAAACCTTGTATTCTTTTAGTCACAACTAGTAATTTTTCTTCACTTATTTTTTTGTTTTATTATGTATTATTGGATTTGACGGTAGTAATTCACGAAGCTCTTTGCTTCGATGTAGCACAAGGCCAAATGAATGGGGCGCCCAATGAGACTCGAACTCACTCGTGTAGGTTTGCTAGTCTAGTTTGCTAACCATTACACCACCAGAGGTGCCCTATTGGATTTGACGGTATATAAGACGCACTCCACTCTCAGCTGGGAAAATCAAGAAAAAAACAACAAAGTACGTATATAAAACGTGATGAAATTAATATAATGAATATTATCAATGATAACTTTTAATAGCCTTTTAAATAATGACAATAGGTCTATGAAAGTCTAATCTAATAGGAATTGCCTGGTAGCTAATTTCGGCCTACTACGGCGAATTTTAAACCTACATATGGCATATAAAACAGGGGAATTTTAAAAGATATATCTAGTTTTAAAAAAAGTGCGCCTTATATGCCGTCAAATACGGTAATCTTTTTAATAATTTTTTTTTCCCATTTTATGTACCATTTACAAATCTTGACTATTTCTTTGACCATCTCTTTTTTTTTTTTAGGTGGGGGGGTCCTTCCTCTGTCCTAATCAGAGGTTATTGACTTTTCGTTTAACTACTAATAAATCTTTTCGGTTTTTTGTTTTTTATTTTATTTTACAATGCCATTACGGTAAGAAAAGAATGAATTTATTTTTTTCTAAACTTGACTTTTTCATGACTCTTTTTTGTAATGTTTCCTCTAACTTTCCTTTCCTTTCACAAAAATCTGAAATATGTTAATGACACAATCTTTGGCTTTTCGTTAATGGATTTTAAAATTGTTAAAAAAAAGAAAATCTCGAGAATCAATCATTGGTGTGTGTCTCTTTTCTCCTACTAAAGCAAAGTTAAAAATGCACTTCTTTTCGACTTTACGACTGATTGTTAACTTACAGTGTACCATATTCACAATTAACGCCATGTGCGAAATGGACATATAATGTTCATTACTATAGAATATATAAAGAACGTAGAAATCTCGGAATTCGAAAACACGTAACGATTTCTTGTTCAGGTAGGAAACCTTTTTATTAACTTTGAGTTAAAGGTTTCGACGCAAGAAGGAGAGACACAATCTTCTAAGCTGTCTTATTCATTTGGCCCCCAACTCGAGCGGCCTTCACAGGGCGCAAGTTCGCCTCGCGCCTGCGAGCTCCAAAAGTCGATCCTTCTCGTTTAGCGTCTAGTACCCAACTCTGTCTTTCTTCAAATTCTCACACAAACCTCCGCGCGCTTCCGGTGTGTAACGTCACCCTCACCCTGTTTCGTCTCGGACTATTATGACATCTGAGTGACACCTCCATCCGCCCGCGCACGCCCGTGTTAACACCTGCCTCAATGTTGCACCTAACTAACCCATGTGCTGAGCCGAAAGGTTCTCAGCCTAACTAAACTCAAAGGCATGAACCGAAATCCCTCGGTTGTTAAATAACAACAGTACTTTTCATAGATCTGAGAATGATATAGGTTTTAAGGTGGTGAGAAAACTTCAGATTATAAAGAAAAATCTGTTGTACTCGTATAATTATATACAGTTTTGTAGCTTGTGTCTTTTATCAGTAACTGGAAAGATTTTATCGGTCTGTCCTCTATAGACGACCAACCAAACATCTTGATATAAGGCTACGAAATTTGGCATTCTTAATTATCAGACCCGGGAGAATGAATTGCGAAAAAGAATGTTTAAAGAGAATTTAAGCCAAAAACTGTGGGGTGCAATTTGATGTAAAATATAAGTTATATGAATAAATGTAAATTTCTTTTTGTTTTTACAAGGCCTCTACTTATTTCAAATTTAGTATGTCTTAAAGAATATGACACTAAACAATCGGACGCTGAGGCTCAAGTAATGCTGAAACTTTGGGGAATGTGGAGTACTCCTTTATTGCCATCGCCCCGAGGTCCACTGTGGCCCAGAGTGGTAGCACTTGTTAGGGTCCTGTCTATGAGTTAAATACGACTAAAAAGTCTACTTTTCTTGAACTGAATTGCTTTCAATAGAACTTATATATTTATGTATGAAGCATTTTTTTTATTGATACATATTTGACTGAACATAATTGGCATTTTTTTTTTTTTTGTCTACATATTTTTTTGTTAATCCTTTCGAATTGCCGTATCGATCTTATATTTGGCGGGAATTGGTTGATAAACCTTCCATAATTGGTTATTTCTTAAGTACTTTCTGCCCAACCTTGAGACATCATCAGGGAGGGTGTATTACCAAAGTCATGTAACTTTTTTATGTACATTACTACTTGGTAAGAATGAGCGTTTGTACTGTTGTATTGTGTAGCGTTTACTTTTCGAATTTGTTTCTATAATTAGCATCAGTGGCTAAAGACATTTAAGTATATTTGCACTGGTTTCAAAATAAATGCTATTAAGTTTGGGTTGTATATTCCTAATTTGCAGTGCTTCGAGAATCTGTAGTTTTGGCTTGTTATTTGGATGTTCTAATATTGTTGTGCTTCGGTAAGAATTTTCCGTAATTATGTTGTTGGGCATGAATGTTTTTTTAGATAACATTTTTTTATTATATGTTTAGATTTGTTCATCAACAATATAGTTAGGGAACCCATTATTGGTGAGAGTTTGTGTTATGTTTTTTATTTCCTCCTCCAAAACAATATTTTATAAAGAAATACCAAACATAAAACAGGCACTCATCAATAATGGGTTCCCTAACTATATTGTTCATGAACGATTTAAAAGTATGATTAAAAATGTTAGCCTACAAAGTAAACACTGTACTCTCCACCCAGTCAACAAACATTTATTAAACTTTTTTACCGAAACCAAATGCACTACAATTATTGATTAGATGAAAATATTAAAAACATTGATTCAAATAAACATGTTCCCCACTGATCCTAATAAAAAGAATAAAACTTATATACTTTAATTTAAAACCTCCGAATTAGTCATTTAAATTAATTTCTCTCCCTCGATTGGAGTTTTGCAAAAAAAAAAATAACGTTATATATCAATTTAAATGTCCTTTACGAGATTGTATCTCTGAAAATTGCAATATATACGTCGGTTTGACCTCAACTACCCTATCAAGAAAACTTAGAATGCTCCTTTCTGATAACGCTTCCATTGCACAACATCTTAAATCAAACATTCATGCCCAACAACTGAATTACGGAAACTTCTTACCGAAAACACAAAATTTTAGGACATCAAAATAACAAGCAAAAACTATTGATTCTCGAGACATACAACCCAAACTTAACAGAATTAATTTTGAAACCAGTGCTAATGTACTTAAATATCTTTAGCTACTGACGCTATTTATAAGAACAAATTCGAAAAGTAAACGCTACACAATACAACAGTACAAACGCTCTTCTTACAAAGTAGTCATGTACTCATAAAAGTTACATCTCTTTTGTAATACATCCTCCCCTGATGATGTCTGAAGGTTGGGCAAAAAGTACTGGGGGAAATAACTAATTATGGAAGATTTATCAACCAATTAACGCCGAATATCATAAGATCGATATGGCAATTCGAAAGGATTAACAAATGTATGTTCAATGAAATATATATGGCATTAAATATCTTACAATGTTGATATGCCATAAAACCAAAACCGGAAAAGATTAAGACATGCCACTCAGCTTTGTTAATATCTTTGTATGAGAATAAGCCAACTCTCATTCTTTCTGAATTGATGTGAGCAAACATAAGTTGGGGACCCGAAGGCTCCCTTTTCGATAGCTACTACATCGAGGTAAAGGGGAGGGCGCAACTCTTTTCCTTGGATTGCTCCACTTTACCCTTGATCCCTACCTTATATTGCTGTGTGTTAAACGAGGAGATATCAAGTACCATTTTTTTTTTTTTTTTTTAGTCTTTGGTATGACTCGACCTCGGATTGAACCCAGGTCTCCCGGGCCATTTGGCGAACAACTCTAACCATCATGCCAATGCCCGCTGCGGATAAATTTTGAAATGACCAGACATTTGAAATAATGTAAAAACTTTCACTGTTATATAGTGTACTGTCTTTTTTATTTATTTATTTATTTTTTTGTTTAATGGCATGTCAACCTTCGAAAGTTATCTAATACAAAAGCCACGCATGGAAAATAACAGCATGGTTAGGAAATGAACGTTGAAATAATTTCACCAAGGGTATTGATCCGAAAGTAACCGTAATTATGCCCGTAGAGTTCGAACTCATCACTACGATGTCGCAGTTTAACACGTTAGACACGGAGATTTTCCACAAAGATAAGGTATATTTTGGAGAAAGGAAATATTTTTGACTTGGAAGACTTTGTTTGGGTTAGTGGGCCCAATTAGCTGCAAAATGCACCTTTACCATTCGATTAAGGTTTCAAATAACTTCAGCAAAGTACAATAAAGCATCGAGGTCTTAGAAAAGTCGAGAAATCACCGCCCTCGTTACACTATTGTTCGTATATATATATATGTGTGTGTGTGTGATATATTTCGTTCATAGATGAGTGTTTTATAACTTAACAGTATAAATCAGACGAAACATTCAAAAAAGTATATAAGGCTCTACATTTTTGAGAGAATATACGAAAATTCTAAGAACCCTCGTAAACTTATAAAATGAGCTTTCTATTGTCAACAGTCCATTGTTTAAACCAGCAAAAAAGAAAAAAATGATGCCCTTGATATCGAATTTAAAAATTTTTTTTTCGGTTGAACATCATGCACTTTCAGCCAAGCACAATATCACAGGGTTTACAGAAATTACTTGGCTGATAAAAATATTTGTATTTCGTTTGGAAACCATAAAGAAAAAAAGTGGGGGTTGGAAAGAGGGCCGTATCACGGTCTGTAAGGGCTTTCTGTATTTATTTTTTAAAACGCAGTGGTTAATCCATCTATATCTTAGATAAGTATTTCCAAGAATTCTTGGCTTACGTTATATCATTGAACACGCGATATTTCAATCGCAATAATAGCAAATGGAATTTAGAGATTATATATATTCAGTGTGTATGGAGGGGTGCTCTCCTTTAATTTTTTTTTTTGTGTAGTGGGGGGATTGATCTCTTCTGGAGTAAATTTGATCCGTACCCTATCCTGCAAACCGTGATTCGTTCGATCCCCACCCTCTGTGGCACTACTCGGCATCCTGTAAATATATACCCTCGTGACCTTTCAATTTTTTATCTTATTTTTGATCATTTCTTTTCTTCATTTAAGGAGAAAAAAATTTATAACTCGAAATTTCTTCCTTTTCGAGTTCTTGGTGTGTGTGTGTGGGGGGGGGTGAAGCAAACAAATTGCAACGCTTTCACTCTTACTTAATGTTCTTTTTTTCTTGTTCGTGACATTTTATTTTTATTTCAGTTTTTGTTTGTTTCGTTATTTTCACGACTAATATATCCGATATTATGATTCCAGCAGATCATTATTATCATCACTTTTGTCTTTGGTAGTTTTCTTTTCACAAACGTAACGCTAGAATCTTTTTGCCAATTACATTTCCTTTTGAATGTAGACCAGACCCTAAATTTTATGCATAACAGAGGAAGGAGCAATGGTTTCATGTTGGAAGCATTCTTAACAACCACCACCCACCAACCCTTCTGTGAATATTTCCCAATCCCTCGAAATATTCTTTGTATGCCATCGAAACTTTGTTTTAAGTCATCGGAACTTCCCTAAATAAATACGTTATATATATATATATATATATTGTTATATGATAACTCTATCACAGATCTTGAGCACTCTCCAATTTATATCATATTTAGACTACCACAAACACACCAAGTGAGATAGTGAGAACCATACACCGTTTTATATATATATATATATATATATATAAAACAGTGTATTGACTAAATGGGATATTATTTGGAGAGTGCTCAAGATCTGTGATAGTTATCATATAACAATAAATATATATTAGTTGTTTTATATATATAGTAATCTAACTCAGGAATTTGTGATTTCACTTTTCATATCTTTTTATTCAAAGATGATATTTTCTGACGTTAATTCAAGGATGAGGAATGAAATAAATCTCTTACACCCACAACTATACTCGCACTACACCTACTCTCGTCACTAATTTCTTGGTTCATCCTTCCACCACCACCACCCGAAAAAAATGCATCCGCCTCTTTCCCACCCCCGACTTATTGCTGATTATTGTTTTTTTTTTCTTTTTTTAAAATTTAACTTCTCTGAGGATTTTTCTCCGTGGCAATTCCAAAATAATTCCTGTCCGTTTTCAGTTTCTTGGGTCACGTTGCCTTCCTAATCAGATAAAGACGCTTTCCACCAATACTACGGTTTTGAATGGTATGCAATCCTTCGACAAGCTCCATCGTCCCTACCGCTACTCCCCACATACCTTCGCCGTCTGAGAGGGAACCAAGCAGACCCTTTCCCCACCACCCCTTACACACGCCCACCCACCTCCCGTCAATGGGTAGCGAATACTTGTGTGGCTTAGCAAAAGAGGCAGGGAGGTGGGTGTTTGAAGAATGAGTGCCGAGTTTTGTCAAACAACTTCAGTATTTTCGTTCTTTTCTTCTTCACTTGAAAGTTACTGACATTATGTAAAACAACAACAACAACTTTGAAATCAACTTCTGAATTTACCAGGAATTTTTATGACTGTCTTGGAATATGTTGGGGTTTTTTTTTGTTTTTTTGTCTGATTTCTCGCATAATCCACTACAAGTATTCCAGAAATGAAATGAAATATAATTTTTCTTTTCTTTTTTTTTTTTTCATTTTCATTTTCAAATCTTATTTTATGCGAGCATTGCTTCAGTTTTGTTTTGTTTGATCTTGATCAATTGAAAACAAATTGTTTAAATTTTAAATACAAATGAATTCTGATGAACTGAACGCGAATATCTTTTTCAAGGATTAATAAAAATACACTTTTTTAAATGCAGTGGGGGAAAAGAATTATGAATAATATTTAAAAGAATTATTTTAAGTTGTTGTAATCTTTTAAAATTGAGGTCACAGAGACGAAATACTGATTTAAGAGTACTTATTACGGTCAGTATAGGCACTAATGGCGCTATGGTTAATGTCGTAAGCAGTTGACTCGGTTATAAGGGTTCAATTTCTGATCGAAGCTATTTAGATTTCACATTGCGCAAATAACCTTTGGAAAGATGTGAATCTAAGTATTCTCCCGCCATCTAAGGGTGAATTGTAGGGCAGAATGGTCTCTTTTAACCTTGGTATTGCCACCAGTCTAGGAGAAAGAAAACTCTGAATTCAAACCAGTTTGAGACATGGAGAGTTTGGTTCAGCCAGACTATTTATGCCTGAGACACGCTACATGTGTACAACCCCTACGACTAAAAACTAAGTTGTGAGACTGTTGAAACGACTAAAAAATCTTATGACATTTCAGTATCTAAAAAGAAAAATCATATAGCAATTAACAGAGAATGAATACTTGTTTCTACATGTGTTGTTAAAATATAGGATCATTTGAATTATTCGATATATATATTAATTATTCATTTTTTTTATTTTTCTAAACACCCTACACTTTCTTTAATATCTGTAAAGTATTTTTTGAAGTGATCAAAATTTTTTCAGTTCTGCCAGAAATTTTCTAAAAAATTCCTGTTACATGAAAAATCTGTATTTTGTTCAATCTAAAAATTAATACAAATTGCGAATGAGGGAATGTGTAATTAAATTTCTTAAAAACATTTTGGCTGCAGTCGGTAAAAGCTTTTAAGATATCTTAACTCCTTTAGATAACTGGAAAAATATTTTAAAACTTAGCAATGGAGTGGGGGTACGGATAAAAAAAGATTTTCCCCATCAACTGAAGATATGTTTCATGAATGGTGAAGCCCGAAGGATATTTTTTATGCCACAATTTAGCAGTTGAAATGTCTAAGTGCTAGCCTAATTCAAGCATCCATTCCTTACCCAGTCGTCAAGGGCTGTCCGAGATATGACACTAAGCAATCTGATAGTGAGGTTCCAGGAATATGGACTACCCCTTTATTGCCATTGCTCCCAGGTCCACTCTGGCCCAGAGTGGTTTCATCTGATAGGGTCTTATCTATGGGTCAAATAGAACTAAACTGTGTACTTATGCTAAACTGAATTTTTAAAAATAGAAGATTTTTGACAATTAAACTACGTACTTATACTAAACCGAATTGTTTGAAATGGAACTGTTTTTGTATGCCAAAATGAACTGTTTGAACTAGAACTGTTTGACTTAACTGAATAGCTTGAAAAAGAAATGCTTTTGACAGTTAAACTGTGTATCTATGTTAAACTGAATTGTTTGAAATAGACCTGTTTATGTATGTATGACATTTTGCAAGGATGGGTGCGTGTTTATTGTTGAAATTTATTTCGTGTTAGAGACTGTATTACAGAAAATGTTTTCAAAAAGTCCTTCAATAGATATGAAGAATTAAGAAAGTGTTTAGCGTGTTTTTAATATATATTTAAACAAGTTGTCAATTGGCGTCTTCAGCGTTTTTTAACTCGTATATCATCATCATCATCATCAAATAAGGGTGAAATCTCTAATATTACGGCTAGAGTACATATGCTCCTGGCTTTCGTTTGTCATTGTTGAGGGTATGGGTGCAGCCACGGATTATGGGGTGTTTTATGTGATCAATGAATATTTTGAATGAGACACTGACCAATCAAAGTATGTGTACTTGAGCCGTAACATCAGATTTTGGATAATCATCAAACAGCTTTCTTTCTCTTTTACCGCATCTTATTCTAGAATAATAAAAGGCTAATTAAAAAAGGTAAAAAAAAAAAAAAACTCTCCAAATCCATGTATGCTATTTTTCCTAAAAGATGCCTAAAAAAGAATCTGCTATCTAAACAAACTCATCAATCCTCTTTTTCTCTCTCATATATATATCTCGTTAAGTAAAGTTGGTGAACTTTGTAGTGGGTGACTCGAAGGCTCTCTTTTCAATCGCTACTACACCTAGGTATTTGGGAGAGCGCTACTCCGTTGCCTGGATTGCTCCACTTTACTCTTGATCTTTACCTTATAATGTTGAGTGTTAAGCAAGGTGGCATCAAGTACCTTATTTTTTATTTTTTTTTTTTAGTCTTTGATATGTCTTGACCTGGAATTGTGAACCGCTGTCTCCCGGACAAACAGAATACAACTCATTAGGCCAATGGCCCGGCATATATATATATATATATATATATATATATATGGTGTCCCAAAAAAATGTATACACATTTACATTTAAATTACTTTTAATGTGCATACATTTTGTTGGGAGACCCTATATATATATGTGTGTGTATATATATATATATATATATATATATATATATATTCCTGTCGAGTGAGAAAAATCTACGCAGGTTTCAGCTAAACGGATCATCACGACAATTCCGACTAAATAAGGGTTGAGCGAAACTACATTTTTTATTAATTTTAGAGACGGCTTAGAAGAATAAAATTAGCATAAAAATAAAAGGTAATAAGATAAAAAAAAAAAGTACGACTATCTACCAAGAAACTAACTTTTTTGTACCAATAAACATTAAGTATTTCCGACTTTTGATTAAGTAATTCATTGTAGGAAGTTCTGACAAGTTTCACCTCCATACATAAATTGTAATATGCATTCTCCGCTTTATACTCAGGACTTTTTTTTTTTTTTTTTTTTACTGTCTCCTCCCATTTTAATATGGGATCTGTACCTAATATTTCCTAATTTCCTACACAGAATTAGATAAAGTATTTGTGTCTATATAACTCGTGTGCGAAACTACTCCTGTGATCGCGATATCTATTTTTTAAAGGGGTCCTTGGTGGAACCCACGTATACCTTTTTTGAGGTTCCAGCAATGCTAGAGCTTCGGGGAATGCGGAGTACCCCTTTATTGCCATCGCTCCCAGGTCCACTCTGGCCCGGAGTTGTAGCACCTGATAAGGGCCCTATCTATGGATTAAATAGAACTAACAGCATACTTATGCTAAAATGAATTGTTTGAGTAATCTGAATAGCTTGAAATAGATATGCTTTTGACAATTAAACCATACTTACATTTAAACTGCGTGCTTATGCTTAACTGAATTATTTGATATAGAACTGTTTTTCGACATTAAAACTGTATTTACACTTAACTGAATTGTTACATATAACTGCTTGACTAGTTCGAAATGGAAATGTTTTTGACAAACTGTGTACTTACGCTAAACTGAATTGTTTTAAATAGAACAGATTATTTACTTAAAAATGGATTTGGTGTTAAATAACCTACAAAGGTTGATATGCCA
This sequence comes from Sepioteuthis lessoniana, assembly GCA_963585895.1. Lineage (NCBI taxonomy): Eukaryota > Metazoa > Mollusca > Cephalopoda > Myopsida > Loliginidae > Sepioteuthis > Sepioteuthis lessoniana. The sequence goes on from OY757936.1 coordinate 18,918,033, forward strand.
TAAAACCATACCAAACCAAACCACGTATACCTTTAACATTTCTTTTAAAGTTAGGTCTAAGACCATATACTTCCAACTTATACACTCAAACTGGCATTTCCTTTTCAGAGGACAATTAGTTTTATCAGTACGGGACTCGGTAGGTTGGTTATTCCTAAGTTTTTAATGGCGCTTCATATATATATATATATATATATATATATATATATATCGAGCATTTCTCCGAAAGAAATATGACGTAACAGAATAGCGTCTACCAAGTAATTCGTCTGGAGAAATTTGATGCCAAAATTGAGTGTGTGTATTTAACAACCCTTCCGCATGGGCAAGATGTAACACCAGGTCAATTTTAGCTAGGTTTAACAGATTTGAATTCAGCGTTTTCTTTTCATGGACTGGTTGTCTAATCAAGGTTAAAAAAAATAATCTTCTCTACTATTTAACCACAGCTAAATGGAAAATAATTAGATTCATAACTTTTTTAAGGGCGTGAGTGCTATGTAGAATGCAATCAGCCTCATCAAAGATTTGAACTCGTGTCGCCGTTTCCATTTCGTACGAAGATATATATATAATTCATAGTTGAGTATATTTATTAATTTTCATGTTCTTAATGATATATATATATCGTTAAGAACATGAAAATTAATAAATATACTCAACTATGAATTTATTTTACCAGTCTGTTGACTGGCTCATTAGATCGATTTGAATGAAACTTTGTTTCTTTTTGACCATTAACTTTGGCGAATACATTTCAGCTTTCGTAAAGTTCATTGGGTTATAATAATATATATATATATATATATATAGCGGCTTAGAAATCTAATACATAATAGGTAATTCCATTGAATCTTTACTTTCGTTTGCTCTTCGGTATTAATATTATTTTTTTTATCAATAGATATATTTTCTGTTTCAATTTTTTTTTTTTTCTTTTTCTAGAATTTCATTTAAAATTTTGAATTATGAAATTTTGAATTTTTTTGTTAATTCCACTATTTTAAATATATAGTAGTATTAGCGGTTAGAGTGTTCGCCAATGGCTCGGGAGACCTGGGTTCAATCCCAGGTCGAGTCATACCAAAGACTCAAAAAAATGGTACTTGATGCCTCCTTGCTTAACACTCAGCATTATAAGGTGCGGATCAAGGGTAAAGTAGAGCCATCCAGGGAAGGAGTAGCGCCCTCCCGTACATCTTGGTGTAGTAGCTATCGAAAAGGGAGCCTTCGGGTTACCCTCGACTAAAGGGAGACAACTTTACTTTCTTTATTAGCTTAATTCTAATTTAATTGCCCTTAAATGTTTTAGTTTAAAATTTACCGGTATCTACGATTATCTAATAACAATGTATATTTTATCGTTTTAATCAGTTAAATTTTAAATTTACTTATCTTTCTTTTTCCTTTTTCATATATACATTTTCAAGAATTCATATAATGTGTATGTATAAGGAAATAGTGGAATAAATTCCAGTCGTATGAGTAAAAGAAAGCAATATGAAAAATGAAATTGACTATTCACTTGTGGGATAGTCATCCGAATAGGGAAACACGTCAATTAGATTTGCATGGCTTCCTTAATGGATATATCGCATTTTTTTATCATTTGGGATTCGTATGTATATTCAAATATAGATTTTAGCAACAAAACAGCATAAAAACACGCGACTCTGAGTTTCACGTAGCTGATCCTAATGTGAGCTTGTATCGACACGTCTAATACTAAGGATCGGCACGGGAAGTTCATTTTTTTCTACTTTCTTTTATTCTATCCTATAATTGAAATATTGTTATATTACTCTTTTTTGGCACAGAGCGCTGTTTTTCATGTTTGTTTTTGTTTTTTTAGTTACAGATGAATGACGTTAAAGCTTAAACGTTATATATATATATATAAGCATGGTGCTCATCACTGACCATTGGTTTCATGCTGTCTTTTTACGACAATCATCAGGTAGAGAAACTAATATATATTTATTTATTATTTCTTTTTCGGCCTGACGATTATTTGTAATAAGACTGCACGAAAACCAGGGTCACAGATAAGCAACCATGCTATTAAATATCTATAAAATCTTATAATAGCTCTATCACAGATATTGAGCACTATCCAAGTCATTCCGTATTTGGTCTGCCAAAATCCCACTAAGTGAGATTGTAACAACCATTGACTGTTTTATTTATTATATATATATATATATATAATTTTTCTCTAGAATTATTAATCATATTTGACTTTATCTATTAATGTCTTGATTACATTTTCTGGAAAAATGCTAAGTATCTTAGCTCGTGTGTGAGAGAATATATATATATATATATATATATATATATATAAGCTCTATACTAGATATTAAGCACTCTCCATATTATATTGCATTTGGTTCGTCACAAACCCACAAAGTGATTTCGTGACAACCAATACTGTTATAATATATATATATATATATATATGTATAGTATGTAATGTATTCCATTCGAAATGAAAATTTTGCACGGATAACATCTTAAAATGTAATTATGTATAATGTATTCAATAAACATATTTTTAGTCTGGCTCATGGCCTCTCGTCTGCAGTGTCTCGTACAGATCTGTCTCATTCAATATTGATCATTTACTCAGCTTGTTTTCTAACTATTACCTCAAGACGACGCACTTAAATGATTGGTTCTTTCAATCCAATATTGTTTAAAAAATTTAAAAAAAAACATTTAAAATTACCTCCCTTATTTCAATGTAAAAATTATCTCCCTTGGTTTTTTATACTGAAAATGTCTCAATCTTTAAAAAAGAAAATTAAATTGTCATTTTTATTTTTGCCTACTTCTTACAATGAAAATTAAATAAACTATGTGAATTATTCTGTTGAAGTGTTCGCGATGAACTTTCAATAAGAACATTGGAATGTCATAAATTCCTTTCGCAACTGGATTCCTGGGGAAAAATTTCAACTGTACTATAGCAGAAAATTGTTTTCAAGCGTCTCTCTATCTCTCTACCAGACCCCTACAAATCTTAGGAATCGAAGTTAGGTTTGGACCCATAGAGAAAAGGTTAAAAGGAAAAGAAGAAGAAAAAAGTCTGTAAAATTTTAATAATATCAGAAATTCCACGATCTGCGGACAATTTCAGATATTGCTACAAATACCATCTTTGGAGAATGCTTATTTTTGCTGCATGGTTCTTACATAGATTCAAGCATTATACTTTTCTTCAGTGTCTTTGCAAAGGTCACAAGAATTCTTTGAATTTTTTTTTTTTTTTCAATTAGTGTTCTCTCACTTTTTTTTTTTTTTTTTTTGAGAACATAGGAATAAAGAGATATTAAATAACGAGCAGTAAAATTGACTTTTTAGATTCTTGAAATTCGTACTCGTATTAAATTCTATTGATGCTGAAGAGTTAGACGGAGAATTTAGCTAATTGAAAGCGGGAGTGTACACCCCCACACAATCATTAATATCTAAATTGAATTTTTATTTTCTAATTTTGAGCTTGTAAAAATAAAAAATTCACTAATTAGAATATCACTATTATATACGATTATTGGATGGTTTTAGTAGTAAAGATATTTAGTCAAGTCCCCTCGCATTAAAAACCAATATTAGTATATCTGTGATAGACTTTATAAATCATTTATAACGATTTAACTATGCGCAACCAAATTGCTGATGAAGAGCTGAATTGTTAGTGTTATTTAGTGTTGCTTGGAGCCGTTTGATTCTGTGGAGGCAGGTGGCCTCTGGCTCGCTTGGAATGTTATCTACTAAGCTCTCGTTTGGAAATCTTAGGTTTAATGTGTATAAGTGAGATTTGGCATTGACAGGTCTTTTGGGGGTGGATGTGTCTTGAAGCCTAACAAACAAAAGAAAGAAACCAACCAGATCAAACGAGAGAACAGCTTTTAAATATTTGAATACAAATATTACAGGAAATAATGCACAAATATGTCTCAATAGACAAAATATGAACATGCAAGGGGGGGGCATAAAAATGGACTGCGACGTTGAAGTAAACGGATTTGAAATCCACTCGAACTATTACGGTGACTTTCGGACTAATTCCCTCGGGATAAGCATGAACCCCTGGCCCAGCGGTTAGTGTTCGCCAATGGCCCGGGAGACCTGGGTTCAATCCCAGGTCGAGTCATACCAAAGACTTTAAAAATGGAACTTGATACCACCTTGCTTAAGACTCAGCATTATAAGGTACGGTTCAAGGGTAAAGTGGAGCAATCCAGGGAATGGAGTAGCGCCCTCCCCTACACCTTGGTGTAGTAGCTATCGAAAAGGGAGCCTTCGGATCACCCTCGACTATGGTCGCTAACTTTACTTTACTTTTACTGTTCTTCTACAAGGATAACTTTTACATTAAATTACCCATGATGGTTGATATGCCATTAAAGTCAACAAACCAGCAGAAACAAAACTTGAATTAAAACTACTATGTGTGTGTGTATAAATATATATATATATATATATATATATATAATATGGCGAAAAAAACTTCAATTTAGTTTTTCCTGGATATGAGATTTTCTCTGGTCCCAAATTAGAGCCTGTGTTACCTAAACATCACCATGTCGTGTGGCTAGCGCGGATATTCCTGACCCTCTCTCTCCACGTCTCCCTATCATTCATCGCCTCTGGCAGGTCTTCAGGGTTACATCCCGTATCATCACATAGCTGCTGTATGTATGTTCGAGCTGGCCATCCTGCTTTTGATTGGCCATATGCGGGGGTCCACCCTAAACAAGATAGACCAAACCCTGATGTAAGAGGAACCCTGATATAAGAGACCTATTATCCGGTCCCGACAACTCTCTTCTATCCGGGTTACACTGTAAAATTTATTTCTGGTCATTATGACCTTCATCAGATGAACTTAATACATTGTTGCTTTGGCTATTATGCAGACTTCTCTACTTCGGCGAGAAGAGACAAAAAAAAAAAAAAACAAACTTGTTTATTTCCTCATGGAATCTCTTTATATATTGATATTTAAATATTCCTCATTTTCATTTTATCTTAAGGAATTCCTTATATTCTAAACTCCTATTTATTATTTAAAAACTGGTGAATATTGGAGGTTGTTCCAAGTGAATTGAAGTATAGTTTGAATAAGAAACCTTAATTCCTGTAATCAAATTAAAGCCTTTAGAAATATTTATATTCAATATTTAATGATACGGTATTGCTAATTTAATTGCTGTTTTAATGTTTTAAACGCCAGGCGTAACTATTGATAAAATGCCGGACGAAAGGGACCCTTTAGTTTTTGTTTTTAGTTCTTACAAATTAACATGATTCCCCCTTTTTACCATTTTATACACACACACACACACATATATATATATATATATATATATATATATATATATATATATATATATATAATTGTATATGTGCCAAAAGAAATGTTTTCATATTAAGATCGGATTCCTTTCAACTGCCTGTATTTTCTTGAAAGGAAATAATTTTGCAATAATTTTTTTCCCTGAGGGAGGAGTTCTTTGAAAATTTACTTTTAATGTAACCTGTGATATTTTTTATGATATTTAAGGTGTGCGAATGAGAACAGCTTAGTTTATTGTTTAAGTTTAAAAGGCACTAAATAATTTTTTAGGAGGCTTTGGCGCCATTGTCTGCCTCTTCAATAACCTTGTAAATACTTTTACCGTTTAAAACTCCTTTCCCCGGCCAAAACTCCTTTCCCCATGCTAGTTGCACTCGGTGTTAATGTGAGAAAAAAAACAAAACATTGTTATCACTGTCAATATACAAAACTAAATATTTTAAATTCACTTAAAGAGAATAAAGAAATACTTGCCTTTTTATTTATTTATTCATTTATTTATTTATGGAAATAAAGAGATGATACCACAGTATTAGAATGGACGATTCTATCTAAATGCAGGGTAATCCTGATATAAGAAGGTGCCCGTGGTGTAATAGGTATCGTCGTAAGAAGTGGACACGGCGACACCAGTTCAAATCCTGGACGAGACTAATTGCATTTCCTCAAAGGTCTGAATCCAAATATTCTCCCTCCAGCTATGGGTAAGTAGTAGGACAGTATGAGTTCTTCAGCCTCGGTGAGGCAACTAGTCTAGGAGAAGGAAAACTCTGAATTCCAACCTGTTAAACTCCGCTTAAAAAATTGACCTTGTGTCATATCCTGCCCGACTGGAGGGGTTGGGTAAATATGGTAATCCTGATATAAAAGACCCGTATATAAGAGAAACCCGGATATAAGATAGATTATATCTGGTCCTAACTTAGAGCATGTGTTAATGTAAGCAAAATCGACGAAACTCGGATATAAGATACTATCTCTAAGGGCCCCACAATTCTCTTATATCCGGGTTAAACTGTATAATACAATACAATATTTCGCCCGGCGGCCAGCTTTTCCTCTCAAGCATGCCCACCGGGGGGGAAGTTTGCCGTGATTGTCATAGCTTGCTTGATGACCCCTTTGTCTTTATTTTTTTTTATTTTTATAGGGGGAATGCCGACGTGGCCAAGGTATTTTTGTGCTCGCCGCGCATTTGAGCTTCGGTTCGTGCCCGGCTCCCACTATTCAAAAAAAAAAAAAAAAGCTTTGTGAAACATTCAGTCTTTTTGGCGCAAATAGATCTGTTTATAAATTATTAGTATTCGATTTGATCGTGCGCACAACCTCCACGAAAAAAAAACTGCTACATAATACAATAAAAATGGACGTTAAATGAACGCGATTCTCTAGCCTCCTGGCATATACAATCAAGGAGTAAGAGAAAAAATTGAATATATTGGTCAATTTTTTTTTTCTTTTCAGTTTGGTGAAGGGTCTCCGTATCGTAGTAGTGAACGTACTGGGTTACAACAAACGTGTGAGCGAGTTCGAACTCCAGTCGTTCTATAACGTTTACTTTCAGACTAAAACCCTTGGGAAAGCTGTTAATTTTGTTATTTTCCGGCTATGGGTTAAATCGAACTATTACTGTCCTTCTCCAATGATTGCTTTGGTATTAAATAACCCACGAAGGTTGATATGTTATTAAGGAAAAAAACCCAATTTCTTCAGCTAACCTTGACACTGTTGCTTTAGGTCACTTGTTGCTCTTGTCACTCGTTTGTGTTGTCATAATTGTTTTGAGAATACGATCGCAGTAAGTTGCCATCAAATTTTTGTCTGTATTTTTGTTTTCGTCGTCTTGTTTTTCCTACTCTGCAAGCAGAAGAAATAAAAATGGTTATTCGAATCTTTTTTTTTTTTTTTCCGAAGAAACGGAAGTTTCCCATCAGAATAAAAAAAATCGGTTCCCACTCATTAAATAAGTCCACCTGAAATATCTGTTGAAAAAAAAAAACCCGAGTGACCAATTATTGAGTTAAATCTAGGGCAGCTTGACAACAATAACGGAAAAAAAAAATATTCAAAATCTCCGAATTGTAAATAATCTTACCCTAACTGCGCATGCACACACTCACACCCACGGGCGATTATCTTTTAACGAGCGTGTTGCAGCCCGGTGAAAAAAAAAAAAAAAATAAAAAGCAAGAAAGTACTAACGCATGAAAAATAATTTAGAATGAAAAAAAAAGTGTTCGAAACTCCCTTTTGTCAAAAGAATCTTTTCCAATGTAGATTCAGTCTTTCATTGCATTTACTCTCGGGTCCACTTTGGCTTAAAAGTATGAAAAAAGAAATTACCTACTAGGAGTATATATATATATATATATATATATATATATATATATATATGTGTGGATTGTAATCTGACAATTTGTCAAGAAAAATTGATTACAAGGTAATCCAAGTAGGAGAGATTTGAGAAGCAAAGTCGACACTATTACGTTTCGGTTCTAATAAACCATCATCAGGGCTATGAGGGATGATATTAGTGATGTTGAATCAACGATGGATTTGTAAAATATAAAAACCTTGGGAAAATTTGTATAACAAGAAAAATTTGGATGTTTGATTAATGAATCAGCGTTTTTTTTGTTTTTAATTACGTCATTTGACTTATTAGAAATATTGTGTAGAATTTATTGTCCGTTTGTTTGAGAACGATTTCGAATCCTTCCTTATTTTACAAATTTTCCCAAGGCTTACTCGCTTACTACGATTCTGCAGTCCAGCGCTTTAACCATTACACCACAAGGACATCCCACTCAGGCTCGTTTAAGAACGTTATCAACAGAATGTGTTGAAATTATATTTAGTATATATGTCGATAAAGGATTTGGCATTAAATAACATAATATGGTTGATAGGGCATAAAACCCAACCATACCAAACCTTTACAACCACCCCCCGCCAAATGGGCTGTTTTGGATATGATAATAAACTATACCTGATGGTGAGGTACCAGTGCTAGAGATCTGATGATTGTGAACTACCCCTTCATGGTCATTACTCACAGGGCTACTCTGACCTAAAATTGTACCTGTTGGGGTTTCATCTTGGGGTCAAATAAATCTTTGTAAAAATTATTCGTATTCATGTTGAATTTATGGTGCCATGTAATTGGAAATTATTTTCATTAAAAATATGTACTTGAAGCTTTAATTGTTGATTATAGATTGTTACTTCAAGTCATATCTGTGCAAAATAATTAGATAGAAATAATTACTTTTAATTACATGTAATTATTGGTATTAGATAGGAATACTTGAAACCATACAATCTTTTAAAAAAAACCATTAAATCTTTACAAACCATTTAACTATGCGTAAGTAAAAAGTAAAGTTAGCGACCATAGTCGAGGGTGACCCGAAGGCTCCCTTTTCGATAGCTACTACACCAAGGTGTATGGGAGGGCGCTACTCCATTCCCAGGATTGCTCCACTTTACCCTTTAACCGTACCTTATAATGCTGAGTGTTAAGCAAGGTGGTATCAAGTTCCATTTTTTTAAAGTCTTTGGTATGACTCGACCTGGGATTGAACCCAGGTCTCCCGGGCCATTGGCGAAGCGTAGAATAACCCTGTACGAGATGATATGCAATTAAAAATCAGTCGCGAATCTCTCTTTTAAGACTTCAATGTTTGCTACTTGTTTTTGCTTTTTCTACGACTTAATTGAAACAAGCAATTTGAAAAGGTTTTTTTTTTTCAACAGAATTATCCGTGTTTAAAATTTGCAATCGTAGAACTTTCTTGTGATTTGCTTGTTCAGCTCGTTAACCATTATACCCACTGAGGTGCCTCGTATTTGGAAGTTTACGTCGTTTAGTGTCTTGTAAAAAGGTGTTTATAGAATTTCAGGGAAATATATCCCGCATTTTAAACTCTCGCCAGTGTAGTGCGCGCAAAATTAGGCAAGTAGTAGTAGTAGCTACATTCAGAGCATGTCATACAATTATTTTTAATTTTTTTTTTTTTTTTTTTTTTTTTTTTTTTTTTAAGACGAGGGAATCCGTCATTGCTACACAAAAAGCTTTTCGTGCTCATTTCATTTTAAGTCAGTATGATGCTCTTCCAGATAGAATTTACCAACCATGGTCGTATCGATTTTCTATCCGGAACAGTATCATTATAACGTAACATTAGATGAGCACAAGTTCTGTGGGTTGCAATTACTGATTCACATATCTTAAAAAAAAAAAAAAAAATCAACCGACAAACAAACGATGTATACTGGTCCAAACAAAGATTATAATCGATCACGTTTGAAAAAAATAATCGTAGATGGAGCTACCATTATCACTTGCTCCATACTGGTAACACATTAAGATCTTGAAGATACTTCTGTCGAAACTTGTATTCGCTTAGATCCTTTCAAATTGGAAATTTACATATCTTGATTTTTCCCCCTACACGTATATATCCGATACGCCATGTCTTGCAAGGCACATGGCGTAACGGATATAGGCGTTTTTTTTTTTTTTTAAACTGCTTAGAGAAATCATCTGGAAGTTGTAGGTTCAATCCTGGTTACAGATAAATAAGGAATTCTAGCATTGGTACCCAGTTATGGTTAATGGAATTAGAACCGCCTACCATCGAGTATTAAAGGGTTTGGTTTAAAGTCCCTAAGCCAGGTAACTATTGTCTATGTTCTGGAATTTCCACTTGAACAACTTAAATCGTCCTTACTTATCAGAGCATAAATCTTTTAATGATTTTACTTTTTTCTTTCTTCCGGTTTTCACACTCCTCACCCCCGCAACACTTCAAAATTAAAAGCAAATCGAAACCTATGGCTTCCAGAGGGCCTCTTGTCGTTCGCTAGTCATCTGATCCCAGGAGGCTTCTCATCTAGGCAGTATTTGTCCCCATGCCTAAAAAGGGGGCAAGGCTGAGTATATTGCTCAGTGCCTGAGGCGCCCCTCTAGGGGAATGTGTGACGGCCATGTATGAGTCTCGATTCGTGCGTGGCACCTCACAATAAAAACGTCTTCATGTCAATTCTGACTATGAAAGTCGAGAAAATCCCTACTTTATTTTCTTGACAACAATACCCCCTCTCTCTCTCTCTCTCTCGCAAACTCTTACACACTACCCTCCAGCTTTTCACCTCGCCCATCTAACCAGCTACCCAAAAGCCTATCACTGAGTTACTGCAGTCTGACCTGTGCTTCTCAGCAAACACCATAAGGTATTGAAGCATCCATCTTGGGGCTTTAAATTCTTTGCCTCAGTCACTCTGCATATCTGTGTCGGTGTTTGTGGGGGGGAGTAATATGTCAGATTGCCTGCTCTCTCAGACATGGTACACAAGAGTCGCATCATGCAAAGAAACATTTCCCTTAGACAGGCAAGAATGAATCAGAAGGATGACTAGAGGGACGGACGGACGGACATGCTGTTGGTCAAACTGTAATGCCATCTCTAGTTCTTGTTTAATCGTCCCCTTTCTTCTGCACGGCCTCTCCCTCTCTCCCTATCACATTTCTAAAAGTTTGCCAAAGTGATCAATCCCTGCCGACAGAAGCCCCATCTATGTCCAAAGTGTGTCTGCAGTGACTGGTTTGTGTCTCATGGGACGCTCTCTGTGCTTCCCCCGTACTCGGAATATTGTCAAATAGCATTCCACTTGTCGTGATTTTTTTTTTTTTTTTTTTTTTTTTTTAATGTAAGTTTTCTTTATTTATTTGGTCTCTGGTGTCTTCTGAATACGGCTTTCCTATGTGGTCATGCACTAGACGAGATAAAATTTCCTGATCTATATCAGGATCACCAAGGGTTCCCACGTCCAGCTATGCAAAACGTTTTCCTGGGAGACGGACAGGGTTTCTCTGAATGAGAAAAGAAATGCTTTTGGAAAAAAAAAAAGGTGAAAGCATACTGACGGCAAATAAAATTGCAGCTCCAATAAGATGCTGACTTTAAACGGAATATAGCTTGTACTTTTTAATGGGGAGTAAATAATCTGATGGATTGATTTTAACAGCATGTCAACCCGTCTGAAGTTATTTCATGCCAAGATGTAAGGGAATCGGGCTCAACGTCTGTTCATATTTACATTTTTTGGGGGGTAGTTTAAGGTTGTTTTTTTGGTTTTTTTTTATAATTCGTTCATTTATTTATTTATTACGCATGGTCCTATCGAATAATTTTTTTTAAAACTAACCTGTTTGACCGGCTCATTGGCCTAGTGGGTAGAGTGTTCGCTAATGATCCGGGAGACCTGGGTTCAATCTCAGGTCACGTCATACCAAAGACTTTAAAAATAGTACTTGATACCTCCTTGCTTAACACTCAGCAATATAAGGTACGTATCAAGGGTAAAGTGGAGCAATCCAGGGAAAGGATTAGCGCCCTCCCCTACACCTCGGTGTTGTAGCTACTGAAAAGGGAGCCTTCTGGTCGCCCTCGACTACGGTCGCCAACTTTACTTATTTGACCCATAGATGTGAACCCTAACAGGTACAAGTGCTCCGGGTCAGGGAAGACTTTGCAGTTACGGTAATGAAGGGGTACTCCACACACTTTAGGAAAGGGGCTTCTGTATCAGATGAAGTTTAGCGTCGTACCTAGCAACACCCCTTTTATGTTTAATTAAAAATGGATGATTTGTTTAAAACAAATAATTCCACAATTTTCTTTTCTTTTGGAAACTTGCAGGTTTAAATTTTTATGGGTTTTTTTTTTTTTTGTTTTTTTACTTTCAAAATTTCTTCCTCTGCGTTCTCTTTTTCTCCCCCGTTCTCCCACTTTCTACGCGTTGAATATTATGCAGTTTTCTCTGCCAAAAGGCGTAACAAAATCTTCTGCAGAAGAGCCGATATTTGTCGCTGCCTCCCACCAGGCAGGACTTGACACTAGATCAATGATCCGATGATCGATAAAAGTGGGGATTAGGGGAGGAGGAGGTCGGGCACAAGCTGAGACTCGAGCCCTGGTGACTATGATGCATCTAGCTCACCCGAAAGTGGCCCAGCCGAAGCCGGGGGCCTTTCGGACTCAAGTCTGCCACTGAACTTTCACTGTCCGCCACGGATGCCAGGCAGTCCGTTGAAAAGCCTCTGCATGAAGCAGTGGCTGTTCGATCTTAAGCAGAAGAGCCGGTGACCAGCCAGATACGATATTATGATCCGAAGCAAATCGTTCTTCAGACAAGCAGAAATATAGAATAGACTTATCTGTTAAATTCAGGCCGTTTGCAAGGCTTTTGAAATAACGGCTGTCAAATGAACATTCGTAAGAAAAAGGAATTTTAAGTAAAAATATAGCAACGTGTCTAATGTAAATGTTTGCACAATTCTGTATTTATTTTTGTTGACTAAAACTATTTTTATTTATTTGGATTGCCACAAGCTGGTAATTCTTTTTCTAAGACCGTTTAAACATGTGAAGCAATCTCTAATCCGCACTCCCTGTTTGACCAAATATCCATTTGTCGCATTCCCTAAAGAATTCAACCCCTTTTAAACAAGACTGGAGCTTTATGAAAAGTCAGTCTCATTTGATCGTGGCGAGGAAAGGTACATGAATGGAGCTGAAATGCCCCACTCAATAAGCTATTTTTTTTCTTTTTGTCAGCAAACGTAGACGGACAGATAGGCTCACTGAAGGGCCGCGCAATCTGCTTACAAAATATTATGCATGGAGGCGGGCAGATCTTCGCTTAGTTACGACTAAATTGAATGCGCTGTTTTAGGATGGAGAGTTAAGTTATACAGAGTGCAGGACAGAATGAACATTCGGACAGGTTCGTTCTCTAAGGGCATGAATTTTTAATGTCCCGCTGGCTTTCTCCTCTGCTCTTTCAGCCTGTTATTATTAAGTCATTATGCCAAGCTGCTGAAAACGTCAACTCGGCACAAACAATGGACACTCTGATGCAATTAACTTGCCATAACTTATCTACGTATTTTCTTGCCATATATATATATATATATATATATATATATATATATATATGTGTGTGTGTTGAGGCTTCACCTACCGGCTAATCGTTGTCTATGAATATTCACTTATATGCCAAAAGTTTCCTCCTCAAAATGACGCGATCAGTTACGTGTGTATTGGCACTTTGTTGGCTCGCCAAGCAGCATCTGTTTACACTATAAAATAAACATTTAGCAAAAATTTTCCTAATTAGAAACCAGAGTTATAACAGTTTTTCATTTCCCTACCCCTTATAACTGGAAAATCAAGACCTTAAAATATTGTAAAAGGCTTTGAAGATTAACCTCTTGATGACGTTTATTAACCTATAAACCCTTACAAAACATAAATACATTTATTCAGATCTATGATTGTCAAATTGGGATCTGCAGGAATTATCAAGAGCATCCGAGAGAAAGGATTTTTATTTTTTAAAGGTATATCAACTCTTTATGGGTTACTTAATGCGAAAACTTGATTCGTTTGTCATTATTTTTTTATTCGTGCATTTTTATTGGCCAATGATTATTTGTTTGTACAGTTGTATAGTTTCAAGTATTCCTATCTAATATAAATAATTTTCACACGAGGTATTTCAAGCAATTAATAAAAACAATCCTTTGTAAACAATTATCTTTAAGTATATGTGTATATATATATATATATATATATATATATATATATATATATGCAGTTAAAGTTTTACGCATTCCTATTCAATATTAATAATCCATTCATTGCCATTACTCCCAGCTCCACTGTGACCCTGATTCCAAGCACCTGGTAGGGACTTACTTATGGGTCCAATAGAAATGTTTTGAAAATTATTATAATTAGGAATTCTTGATTTTAAAATTTTTTAACAACACAATGAATATAAATCTGCAATGTACGCAATTCCCTAACCTCTATACATAAAATATAACCAGACAGCTTGATATGCCATTAAAATCAAATTTGCTTTATAGTTTTTTATTTTTTATGAATGAATTCATTTAGTCCATTGGGATCTTTCCGTCGCTACTTTGATATTTTCTACGTTCGTAATTTCCTGGCGGCTTGTCCATTGACATTAATAAGCGGAAAATGTTACTGTAAATTAATTGTAAAGACAGTAACTTACCAAGCTTTTACGAAGATGTGGCACTAAGCCGTTTGTACGGGACACCCAATGAGACTCAAACTCATTCGTGAAAGTTTGTTTGTCTCGCTAGCTAGCTAACCATTATACCAGCCGGAGGTGCCCGTGGTGTAATTATCGTCGTAGGAAATGAACACGGCGACACGAGTTCAAATCCTGGACAAGACGGATTGCATTTCTCATAGCACTAATACCCTTGGGAAAGGTATGAATCCAATTATTCTCCCTCCAGCTATGGGTAAATAGTAGGATAGACTAGGTTCTTCAGCCTTGATTAGGCAACTAGTCTAGGAGAAGGAAAACTCTGAATTCAAACCTGTTAAACTCCGCTTAAAAATTGACCTTGTGTCATATTCTGCTCGAGCGGAGGGGTTGGTAAATAGGATTATACCAGCCGGCTAATCAGAAATTATATCATTTTATATGAAACACCTTGTATCTGTGGGTGATACTGTATTATGGTAATTTACGAAGCTTTTTCTTTAGATGTGGCACAATGTAGCTGTTTGAACGGGGCTCCCAATGAGACTCAAACTCACTCGTGAAGGTTTACTAGTCTAGCTTGTTAACCATTACCCTACCCGAAGCCCCAGTAAATTAAAAAGTTGCTGTCCTCAGTGATCGTTCTTTCCTTCGTATAAAGCTGGGTTGAATTAGATTATCCCATTTATCAAGTAAGGTGATAGTCTGAAGCAGTACAAATAGGATATTTTGTTATTCGAGTTATCTCCCTTGTTGTTTATTCATTAGATTTTTTGTTTTTTGTTTAATGGCATATCAAGTTTCATGGGTCATTTAATGCCAAAGCCATTCTTGTAGTACAACTGTATTGGTACTATCTAACCTATTGTTGGCTAGGGGATAAAGGTGGTTCATGCCTTTCCCAATGGTACTATTTACCAACCCCTCCGCTCGGGCAGGATATGACACAAGGTCAATTTTTTAAGCGGAGTTTAACAGGTTTGAATTCAGAGTTTTCCTTCTCCTAGACTAGTTGCCTCACCAAGGCTGAAGAACCTAGTCCGTCCTACTATTTACCCATAGCTGGAGGGAGAATAAGGGGGTTCATACCTTTCCCAAGGGTATTTGCCCGAAAGTGAACGTAATAGCGCGACTGGAGTACGAACTCGCGTACTACGATTCCGCAGTTCATCGCTTTAACCATTACACCACGAGGACACCCCCCAATGGTATTAGTCTGAAATCTATTACAGCTGTAGAGTTTCCCCATGTAGTTGCAGAATCTTTGTGCTCATAAAGGTGTTATGTGCCAAAAAAAAACCATTTGTGGTACTCGGAAAAATTTTCTTCTGGGGGAAACCTTGACCGTGAAAAATTTTCAGAAGTTTTTTTTTTTTTTTTTTTTTTTTTTTTTTTTGTCGTCATTAAATTTGATAGACCTGCAGAATGTTAGATATCTTTTGTTCAATAAAGCCTATAAGTCTATTGAGTAAGACGAAACTTGGCTACATTGGTCATAAAATTCCCATTCTGGGACAGCTTTTTTTTTTTTTTTTTCTCTCCTCTCAAGGTTGACATTAGCAATGGTTTATATTTGGAGGTGCCCGTGGTGTAATGGTTATCGTCGTAGGAAATGGACACGGCGACACGAGTTCAAATCCTGGACGAGACTGATTGCATTTCACATAGCACTAATACCCTTGGGAAAGGTATGAATCCAATTATTCTTCAGCCTTGGTTAGGCAACTAGTCTAGGAGAAGGAAAACTCTGAATTAAAACCTGTTAAACTCCGCTTAAAAATTGACCTTGTGTCATATCATGCCCGAGTGGAGGGGTTGGTAAATAGGATTAACAATGGTTTATATCTTTTTCCTCTTTATTCAGTAGGAGATACTGCCACCAAAAAGTGTATTTATGACTGCCCAGGGAAAGAGCCTTTCATGTCCTTCACAGGGAAATAAGACATCGTGCATTATGATTCTTTCTTAGGTTTTACTACAATTCGTTTACTGTTTTCACAAATAATCACATCTTTCTTTTTTTTCCTGAAAAAATCAACCGTGACTAGACTAGAAGAAAGTCTCACTTGAAATAAATAAATATGTATGTATGTAAATATTTCTCTCATATATATTGATTCATTTATTTATGAAAATCAATCTGTACCATATATAAAGTAAAGTTGGCAACCTTAGCCGTGGGTGACCCAAAGGCTCCCTTCTCGATAGCTACTACACAGAGGTGTACGGGAGGGCGCTACTCCTTTCCCTGGATTGCTCCACTTTACCCTTGAAACGTACCTTATCAAGCAAGGCGGCATCAAGTACTATTTTTTTTAGTTTTTGGTATGACTCGGCCTAGGATTGAACTAAGGTCTCCTGTGCCATTGGCGAACATTCTAACCATTAGTGTGTGTGTGTGTGTGTGTAAGACGCCTAATCTCTGTAACAAAAAAATGTTTTTACAATTCCAATCGGTAATATATATATGGACTCCATAGTTTTATACCAGATAATATTTTGCAAAAAAGCGACAGCACGCAAGTGATTTACTTGACTATGGCACAAATCCTGTGGTATTTGGTACCCAATAAGAATCGAACTTACAACCAATCGTCTGCTCGCTAACCACTAGGATATATACCGTTAATCTCGTGGCACCTTTGTAATTCTCTTAGCTGTTTACTCTCGACCGTTGTATAATGATAGAATTATAGGGGAAAAGCAACTCGATGTTGAGGGGGCGAAATAACCCGTAAGAATTAAGATTTTTGTAGTGATTTCCTTGCAATGGATCGTTCATGTTAAAAATCTTTAAACTACCAGCACTTTACCTGGTCGATTTGATTCCTCTTGCTAAACTTTTTTTTTTTCCTCGGAATTTTAATCTGATATTTTTCAAATCTAGATATTCAACGAATAAGTGAATACAAAGACAGGAAATAAACTAGTCAAAAGTTGGTCTTCATTATTGAAATGTATGTTTTTTTTTTCTCTAAGCTGTTTTGTTTTCCTTCAAGTCTTTTTTGCATTTATTCACCCGGGATATCCACACGTTCTTTTTTTTTAAAGATTTAGTGACAACCAGGTGGGGTGTCCTCGTGGTGTAATGGTTAAAGCGATGAACTGCGGAATCGTAATACGCGAGTTCGTACTCCAGTCGCGCTATTACGTTCACTTTCGGGCAAATACCCTTGGGAAAGGTATGAACCCCCTTATTCTCCCTCCAGCTATGGGTAAATAGTAGGACGGACTAGGTTCTTCAGCCTTGGTGAGGCAACTAGTCTAGGAGAAGGAAAACTCTGAATTCAAACCTGTTAAACTCCGCTTAAAAATTGACCTTGTGTCATATCCTGCCCGAGCGGAGGGGTTGGTAAATAGTACCAACACTGTAATGATATATATATATATATATATATGATAATAGTGTGTGTTTGTATGATTTTTTGCCCAGTCGACTGGTGGTGGAGTAGAATACACCGACAGCACCTCTGCAGAGGATTAAGGACCCCCCCAACGAGTGTCCAAGATATGACCCAAACAATCTGATGGTGAGGTTCCAGTAATGCTGGAGTTTTGGGGAATGCAGATTACTTCTTTATTGACATCACTCCTAGGTCCCCTCTGGCCCTGAGTGGTAGCACTTGGAAGGGTCCTATCTATGGGTCAAATAGGACTAAATTTCGTAGTTATGCAAAACAGAATTGTTTGAAATATAACTGTTTAACTAAACCGAGTAGCTTGAAATAGAAATTTTTTTGACAATTGAACAGTGTAATCATGCTAAACTGAATTGTTTGAAATAGAACTGATTATTTGTATAAAGATGGCGTTAAATAACCTATAAATGTTGATATGCCATAAAACAAAACAACCAACCAACTATGCCTTTTGGAGGTGTTCGTTGAAACTGAGTGTCGTGATATGGGAGATAATGGAAGAATACAACCTACCCAGTACACAAGCGAAAAATAGACGCATATTCACAAAAATTACCATCAACTAAAAAAATGCTTTGAATAAAATTCCAAACGCTGAAACTTTATATAAGTGTGTCTCTGTCAATATGTAAAGGTTGGGTAATACGTGATATTAACTGCCCTATTACTTTAGCTTGACATTATATAAGTTAAGAGAGGAGAATTTGAAAGTGCTCAGTGTTGGCCAGCAGAGCAAGATAAACCCAAAAAGAAATTAAAATCTCACTAATTATAATTGTCATTACTAAGATTTACATCCGTTTATCGTGTATGTATATATATATATATATATATATAATCAATGACATGTCAGTCTATTTGAAATTATTTCATCCTAAGCGGTTAGGGAATGATATTCGTCCAATGTTAGTATTTACGTTTTTTTTATAATTTTTTAGCGCATGATCCTATGAAATACGAATGATTTAAAAAAAAAATTATTTGATACATAAATGGGGCTTTAAATGACACTAACACGCGTGATCAGGGTTTGTGTGTGTATATATTATATATATATATATATATATATATATATATATATATACACCTACACCATTCTCTCTGTCTCCTACTCTGTAAGCGTATATATATATTTAATGTTTGTTTGAATACTGCGGATTGTTTCTCTTTTAAAATCTTCAAGTGAAAATGTTCAAGTTATATCATTAGTCTTACTTCTGGGTCAAGTTGGTAAAGAAAGAACCCTATATTAGCTCAAGCGCTTTCGGTCATATCGCTGGTCATCTTCGGGGCTCGTTTTAGGTTGTTTGTTTACCAACTTGACCCAGAAGTAAGAAGACTAGTGAGAAGACTTGAACGTATTCTTTTGAAGATTTTAAAAAAAGAAACACTCAGCGGTATTCAACCAAACCTGTTTAGATAATGATTTGATGCCTAAGTAGACTTATATATATATATATATATATATATATATATACACACACACACACACACTCTCTGCATACATGTTTAAATGTCGCTTATCCGTGTCTATTTCTTTACTGTGGCTATTGTCTATGGCCTCATTTTCCTGGTACCTTCCACCTTAGTTTGTTGGTTCTGTGAATTGTTAAGCAGACGCGGTGAGAATTTCGCTTATTGACTGCCTGTGTTTTCTTGTCCACGCACTTACGCAACAGATAGGCGCATGTGTGTACAGAGGCATGAGAACAAATGCTTTTTTTTCCCTTTCTTTTTTATTTATTTTTTCTTTACAATAACAAAAAGTCGTCATTAAACTCTTTTTTTCCCCCTTCCTTTCTTTGTGTTTCGGCTTGATGCTTTCTCTCATTCGTTTGTTTATTTATATTTTTTCTGACTCTAAGTTTTTTTTGTTTGTATTTTTAAATAGATTTTTTATCCTGCGTTTGTACATTTTTCTGTGATTTGCTTGAATCTTTTGTTTCATAGTTTTTATGTTAAACATTTTCGAATAGCTTCTTCCAAGCTCATCTTGTATCTATTAAATCGACCTTAACTGTCGTGTTGTCGGAGGAATGAATAATACTGTTTTTTTTTTTCTTTTTGTGTTCGTCATAGCGTGAATGTTTTAAGTGTGCCAAGAGAAACAACTTCTGGTATGAAGAGATTTCTTTGTACTTGTCATTCGTCACTTTTGTTTCTCTAAATACATTTGGTGGTGGGGGGTACTCGTGGTGTAATCGTTAAAACCCTGGATTACGGAATCTTTGAGTTCGAACTCAAGTTACACTATCGTGTTCTCTTTTCCGTTGTATCAATAATTTGAAAGCGATTAATTTTTAAGTAAATAGTTCTATTCGATGAATTGTTAGAGTACGACACAAAAGGTAATACTAACTTTAGATTGTTTTGTTTTATGTTTTAATGGCATATCAAACCATGTGGGCTATTTAATGTCACATCTTTTTTTTAAAGATATTTTATGTGCATTAATGTACAGGTTTTGTTTCTTTTGTTTAATGGCATAACAAACAGTTCTATTTCTTGCAATTCAATTTAGCGTAACTCATTTATTTACATCCTGTTTAAATATCAAACAGATCTATATGACCCATGGAAAGGACACTATGACGTGCTACCAACGGGGGGTGTTCTCATGGTGTAATGGTTATAGCGCGCTTGACTGCAGAACCATAGTAAGCGAGTTCGAACTCCAGTCGTGCAATTAGGTTCACTTTAAGACAAATGCTCTTGAGAAAGATATGAACCCCCTTATCCTCCCAGCTACTCCTACTGCCTTTCTAGAAGGATGGATTTGGCATTAAATTACGTAAGAAGGTTGATATGTCATGAAACAACAAACAAACCTTTCAAATACATTTACGTTTTTTTTTTTTTTTTTTTTTTTTTTTCATAATTGTATCCCAATTATAACGTTTTAGTATTCATATATTTATCCAGCCTCTCTAAAATAAGAAAGATGTGACGATAAAAACATTTGCGCGAACTTAATTGCAAATGGTCTCATCCTCAATTAGAACTCTGGTCCACTACTCCAGAAACTCAACTCTCTGCCTCCATGATCCAATCTTTTTCAAAATCCTCAAATTCTCAGGACCATCTCATAGAGGCATGACGTCATCCACACTCCGGCCTCATTTCCTGTCTGGGGGTTTATTATGACAATAGTGATTGTCATATCCTTTGTGCGCGAGCGTAAACTGCACCAATTGTCTTTACACCTGGGCTCTTAACCTGAATTGTTCAAAGCCCAACCAAATTGAATGATAAAATATGATTAACGAAAAATGATTAATATAAAAAAATCATTCCTTTATTATATAACTCTCGTATGCAAGCCTGAAGGTATCCTGGTAGCCTTCCATCAACCTCTGAATCACTAAGCAATGTTTAAGGGGATATGTGGATCAGTCACTGCGCATGTGTTTGTGTGCCTCATTTAGAGTCGGGGTCGAGCAGTGATAGAATCAAGAGGTCGATGGTTAGCACCCTCCCTTCTTCTTCTGTCCGCTTCGTTTACATGTGTTGGTAGTTAGTTAGAGCAAAACTCATTGCTATTCTGAGTGACTAACAAGATAAAGTCGTTGTGAAATGGCGACGACGGCGGCAGCGAAAGTATCTTGTTTGTTTGTCTGTCTGTATTTGGTTGTGTGGCTGGGGGACGGGCTAGTTTTTGTTGTAATTAGATCCTGAAGACAGGTTTAGTTTTTCAGTCGGCCGGGAGAAAAATGACCGCGTCTGAAATGTTCTTGCTTAACATTGTAAAGCTGTGTACTTTGTAACACGCTCGAGTTGCCGGTGAATTCCAAGCTTTTGTGGTCATCCTAAGAATGTGACCCTGTCTTGGACCTAGATGTGACTTCAAGGAAATCACGTACCCATCTATTTTATATAAGGTGTCCACAAAAAAAAAAAAACACATTAAAAAATTATATTTAAAAAAAATCTATTTCACCTTACTGACGCACACAATATTGTTTTGCGAAGAACGACTTGAAATATATTATTTCAGATTACAATTGTTCGACGTGCACATATCAAACCACTAAGCTAGACGATTGTCATTTTCTTGGCCTACACACATTGGAATATCTTCATCTGCAGTAGCAATAACTGTTAACGAGCCTTAGTTTATAAACTTAGTATTTCTTTACAATGCTTAAACATGAGATGATTTTTTTTTAAATTTAGTTAATTTTTAGGGGCAAACCCCGTCAGGACGTAAAAGGATCAAGATTGATAACCTCGTCGTAGCGAAGAATGACTCCAAATGCTGTCAAAAAAATAATCGCTTATTTAGAAGAAAGGAAATTGATAATAAAAGGAATTATTTTATTCATTAAGAGTTTTCGGACGATAGTTTTCATCTTTAACAATGAAGATGAAGACAATAGATCGAAAACCGTTAATCATCAAGCTTCGTCTCAGAGATTTCGACAACTTAAAGGAATTATGAAACCATTATTCATTTGCTGATTTCTATCAACTTAGATTTTCAAGCGATTTATTATGCAAATTAGCTAATTCTATTATACAGAGCAACTTTTGTCTTGTTATATTGCTTGGCTCCCCTGAAACTCGTTTGAGACAAAATTTAACTTGTTGGTGAGAAATTTTTATTTAGGGACACAGCAGCTTTATATATATATAATCTCATTTGGTATTTATGAATTAAAATCTCTCGTATGTGTGTGAAAACGAGGGTCATTCTAAGTCTCAGTCAGGTATCGGAGAGTCAGAAGTGTGCTAGACGTGTCGACCCTTCTCTGCTTGGTCGCTTGCATTAGCATTCTTGGGATACATTGAGCAGAAAGCTTGCTCATCCCCAAGATTTCACTTATAAATGTTCAGCTATAATTCTTTCTTAGTGAGGCTTAGAACTTTACAATCGACCCCTCGTGTTTTTTTTTTTTGTTTTGTTTTGTTTTTTGAATAAAAATAGTTCATTTTCTTCTGAACCAAAGGTACCTAATTTTATTATTTCCAGTACAAGATTTATTATCAGGTATTTCCAAGATCAAAGTCGACAGTATTGAAACTCTGAAACAAACAATGAAAATGTATCCGTCCAAAAAATAATTCTTATCTAGTGCCCAGAGTATAACAAACATTATCTAGTGGTGAGGCTACAGTTCTGTACCTTTTGGTTAGTGTAAAGTCACCCCCTCATCGCCTTTACTCCCAGATCGTTTCTGTCTCGAAGTGGTAGTATTGGTTAGGATTCTATCAATGGTTCAAATAGATCTTTTTGAAAATTATTAATGTTAGATAAGAATAATTAAAACCATATAACTGCATGCAAAATATTAGTATAAAGAATAGTTTCATGAATGTATATTTGATTAAAAATATTTATCTTGTAACTATGCAATTACTGTCCTTTTTTTTTTTTTTTTTTTTTTTTTTAACAATTTGAAGTGCCCAAAAATAAATCTGCTAACAAAGGAATCTTTCATCTATATTTCTGCTTTTACAGGTTTGTAACTTTATATTTGCAAGCAATTCCAATGTTAAATTAGATAACAAATAATTATAATAACCATTATGATTGCACAATTTTCCACTAGTAATAATTTTTTTAAAACTTTGGTTTACCAGAAAAATTAACATTTTTATAAAGAAAAATTGTTTGTGACATCGTTATTTATGGACTATATTATTATATAATACTACTGTTTTATACGTCTAAAGAAAATATCAATTGCCCAGTCGGCTGGATCTGTAGAATCAGCACGGAGGGTAATACCCATCCACCAACGTGTGTCCTAGATATGACTCTAAATAATCTGCCGATGAGGCTCCAGTAATGCTGGATCTTTGGGGAATACTAAGTACCTCTTCACTACCATCACTCCCAGGTCCACTCTGGTCTGGAGTGGTAGCACCGAATAGGATTCAATCAATGGGTCAAATAGAACTGTTTGGCATTTAAACTGTGCAAAAAAATGACTTGTGCTAAACTTAATTATTAGAAATAGAACTGTTTGATCATTTAACTGTGTGTAAACAAATGACTGATTAATTGAATTGTTAGTATTATTGGCTCATTGGCCTAATGAGTAAAGTGTTCGCCTATGGCCTGGGAGTCTTGGGTTCAATCCCCGGTCGCGTCTTACCAAAGTCTTTAAAAATGGTACTTGATACTTCCTTGCTTAACGTACGTATCGAGGGTCAAGTGGAGCAATCCAGGGAAAGGAGTAGCACCCCCCCTACACCTCGGTGTAGTAGCAATTGAAAAGGGAGCCTTCGCGTCACCCTCAACAACAGTCGCCAACTTTAATTTAATATTAAATAGCAATACTTGAAAATATTTGTGTACAAATAAATTATTAATAATAAAATAGAATTATTCGAATTAGATGGAAACAAATGCCCGTGGTGTAATGGTTATCGTCGTTGTAAATGGACACGACGACACAAGTTCAAATCCTGGACGAGACTAATTGCATTTCACATAGCACTAATGCCCTTGGGAAAGGTATGAATCCAATTATTCTCCCTCTAGCTATGGGTAAATCGTAGGGCAGACTAGGTTCTTCAGCCTTGGCGAGGCAACTAGTCTAGGAGAAGGAAAACTCTGAATTCAAACCCGTTAAACTTCGCTTAAAAAAATGACCTTGTGTCATATCCTGCCCGAGCGGAGGGGTCGGGTAAATAGGATTAGATGGAAACAAATGAAAACATTTAACTGTGGGCAAAAAAGAGCTCAGGCTCATTTAAATGTTATCAACAAAATGCGTTTAGAAATCATATTTAATATATCTCTACAAAAAGGATTTGGTATTAAATAACTTACAGAGGTTGATATGCCATAAAACTCAATCAATCAAACAAAATTCAGTCGAAAAGTAACACGCCGAAAAGCAGTGAACCTAATGGCCTTCACATTAAATACACCAAGCAATCTCTGATCATTAACACGATCTTAGCCAAATCCTAATGATGACATGAAGAAATTTGAATCCTCTCCGCTTGAGGTTTACGGAGGCCGCTGGGAGTGAGCTTGTTGTTCCCTCAACTTCTTCCCGCTGGTCTCCCTTGTACCCTCCCACGAGCTCTCTGAGTGAAACAAAATGTAGAGTTTATTGCTCTCAGTTGATTTCCTCAGAGTGAGAAGAGAAAAAGAGAACCCTGAAGCCCCTTACCCTTCTTGTCACTGCTTATCTCTGTAGAAACCTTCTTCCTCCTGTTTAAGGCAACCTTCCACAACCCTTACCACTTGCTATAAGCCAGACCAGTCCTTCTGTCTTTCTTTCTGTCTGTCTCTTTTCCCCTACAAATCCTTCTCTCCCGTCTCTAAATTTACCCGTGAAAAACACAAATGGAAACAAATTATGAATAAAGCATGTCCGTGTATCCGTTTTACGTGGACAGTTCTCTTGGAGGACAAAGAAGAAACATTCTTTCGTAAGCGAATAGAGTTTCTTAATAAATCATTTCTTAATCAGACGTATTTTTTTCTTCCTCTCTCAAGCATAGATGTTTTCATTACGATACCGCCAAATCTATCCCTCTACTCAACACGACCACAAATTGGAGAAGGGGGAATAAACAGATGTGTGGAAAATCTTTCCTTCGCCTTCCGCTTTTCTCATCTTTCGTCAATCCAACCCTTCCTGTTTTGATGATGGAATGGTAAGAGATTTGCCTATCGGTAACGTTACTCCTTTGCGGACGTGATGGGGGAGGGCGCTATCGTAGAAAAAGAATTCAAGACTAGTTCAAGTCATGAACAAGGTTATCTGCATTTCCCTTTGTGCTAATGCCCTTTGGGAAAGGCACCATCCCCCCCCTTCTTGCGTAAATAGTTGGACAGTCAAGGAGCTATAGCTTTGGTAGGACAACCATTCAAAGTGGACGTGCCCCGTTGGTCGGGAGGGGGGCTGTAGAATACACCAATTGTACCTCTGAACAGGGGTAAGACCCCCACCCCCAACAAGTGTCCTGGATATGACACTAAAAAATCTGATGGTGAGGTTCCAGTAATTCTAGATCTTTGGGAAATGCAGATCACCCAGTCATGGCTATCGCTCCCAGGTCCACTCTGACTCGGAGTGGTAGCACCTATAGGGCCCTATCTATGAGTCAAAAAGAACTAAACTGCTTATGCTGAATTGTTTGAAATAGAACTGTTTTTAACATTGAAACTGTACTATGCTAAACTGATTTGTTCTAAATAGAACTGTTTTAGCATTTAACTGTGTAAACAAAAACTATACTTATACTAAACTGAATAGTTTTAATAAGAACTGTTTCGACTAAACTGAATAGCTTGAAAGAGAACTGTTTTGGGCAATTGCTCTGAATTTGAAACCCTGTAAATAAGGTAGGGACAGTCCCTGGCTACTGGTACCGCGTAACCCAGTATATATCTAGTAGGGACAAAAAATACAGTCAAAAATGCAAATACCTAAGATAAATGTGTTTTTCACTTAATCTTTTCGAGTCCTTTTACCAGCTGTGTTATATTAATCTTGCTTCCTGGCCTGACGTAGATGGGTAGTTCATCTAGTTAATATTTTTCATACTCTATTAACTTAAAAAAATCTCAAAGTATCACGTAGACAGAGAAATCTAACTGAGAATCCCAATGGTAGGAAACATGGCGGGTGTTATTCTCTCGGACGCAGTATTCTCGTAAACTGGAGAATACACGTTCGCTTAAATTCAACAAACCACCATTTTGTTTTTCAATACGAGGCTTCTTTCTAATTAATGTACGTGTAGAAATTTCTGAATTTAAAGGCAAGCCAAATTGCCTCTCTTAACTAGCATCCTTACTGAACTTTTCATTTCCCCACCCTGGGGGTAGTGGCGGTCGTTGATCAATGCTTGTGACTCTGAGGACGAAGACGTATTTACAATGTGCGCCATCTTTTTTTTTCTTCTTCGTCTTCATTCTCTCTCGTCTACACAGACACTCTAATTATAAATAATTCTCTTATCTTTTAAGTATGCACGCATATTCTCTCTCTTTCTCTGTCTGTCTGTCTCTCGCTCTGCTTCTCTTCGAAATTCAAGAATGTTCTAATTCATCATAAATTGTAGGTGCCAGCCGATGATGAAGCTCTTGTCGGCTGATATCATAAACTTGATTTGTCTATCATTTATTCTCTTTAAAGGAAATGGCTGTCTGCGTGTGGAGGAGACATGTAAACACTTACTTTATATTCTTGTTCTCTTTCATTATTTTTTCTTTTTCTACATCCGCGAAATATATTTTCTCTCAGACATTTTTTGAAGTTGTTTTTTTTATATTATTTGTCATTCTTTTTTTTTCTTTTTTTCTTTCTTTTCTATCATCTCATCTTCGATCAAAATCTTTCGTCTTCATTCAGTGGCTAACTTTTACGACTTTCTTTCCCTGGTCATTTTGCAGTGACCTAACGGCATAAGAAAAAATACTAAGGCTTTAAAACCACCACACACTCTCACAAACATACTGGCATGCATAGCCAGTAAGAGACTCTCTGCAACCATTTTCAACCCAACCCCAATTCATTTATCCCTATCTTGCATCTGTTGCCCAGTCGGCTGGGGCTGTAGAATACTCCCGCTCCATGAGTGTCTAGGATACGACACTAAACAATCTGATGGTGAGGTTCCAGTAATGCTAGGGCTTTGGGGAATACGGATGACCCCTTAATTGCCATTGCTCCCAGGTCCACTCTGGTTCGGCGTGGTAGCACCTGATAGGGCCCTATCTATGGTTAAATAGAACTAACATTGTTTGAAATGGAACTGTTTTTGACATTAAAACTGTACTTACACAAAACTGAATTGTTATATATAAAACTGTTTTAACATGTAACTGTGTGTAAACAAAATTAGCTGAATTAGAGCTGTTTGAATAAACTGAATAGTTTGAAATAGAAATGTTTTTGACAATTAAATTGTGTACTCATGCGAAACTTAATTATTTGAAATAGAACTATTTGTATAAAAATGGATTTGGCGTTAAATAGCCTACAAAGGTTGATATGCCATAAAACCCAACTAGCCTATTTGCATCTGTCTCTGACTTGTTTGCTAAGTATCATCAGGCACTAAAAATCCCATTTTATCTCTCTCTCATTTCTCATCTCTCTCTCTCACTCTCTCATCTCTCTCACTCTCTCATCTCTCTCACTCTCTCAATCCTTGTCCATTGCTCCTTCCCCGCCCATCTACCTGTGGTCTTCTTGCTTCTTATTTATCTCGTCACGTCTTGCCACTCCTTTCTGCTGCAAAAAGTGGAAAACTTCCAGTTCAACTTTTTGTTTTCTCGTCTGTCTTTCTTCCCTGGGGGCGCTTCTTCCATATTCCCATCTTTTTTCCTTTCTTTTACTCCTCCAGGTTCGTTAAACTCCTTCAAAGACTTCCTTTTACTTTTTGATCGTTGTCACTCAGCCTGCATTCAATCCTGACTATTCGAGTTGTATATTATAATCAAGTCGTGCTGATAACGCGAATACGCTTGACTTTCTCTAACTATCTATCTCTCTATCGTCCATTCAAAGGGCACCCAGTGTCCGCCAAAGCTGATAAATACAGGTCTTCGCAGGTCGGCTAAAATTGATGTGCAAATGTTTGGTAGCCCACTGGTAAACTTTTCAACAATGATATCGAGCTGTAAGAGTTCACGCGCGCATCAATCCAGAAATAATTAAAAGTTTAAGGGGGAATGTAAAGCTTTTTTCCTATTGCACCAATTAAAAACTAAACGCGGGAGATAGAACTGTTAGTTGAGATAAGAATATGCTAATTTATTCCCTGCAGTATGGGAGGGTATGGCACACTCCCCAAAGACGTGTTTTAGAGATCTGAGTAGTGTAAAGTTCTCCTATATTGCTGCAAGATGTATAGAAGTTTCAAACAGGAAAATGGGAGGAGTAAATGAACCAACAAGTCTTTTGACTAAGTAAAGTAATTATTCACACTTATCTAAGCCTTATTAATTTAATTTGATTATCCTCTCGGTTGCAAATCTGTCCATCCATGAAGAAGAAAGAAAAAGTTATCTTCAGTATAACATTCCTCAGCATCCAATAAGTACTGGTAAAAAATTTGGTTGCTCTACCTTAAATTGCCCTGTTGGCTTGGGCAGTAGAATACACCGACTGCTTCTCTGCAAAGGGGTAAGACGCCCTCGCAATGTGTGTCCTAGATATGACACTAAACAATCTGATGGTGTGAGGTTCCAGGGATACGGGGGCTTTGGAAAATTCGGACCACCTCTTCACTGCCATTGCTCCCACGTCCACTGTGGCCCGGAATGGTGGCACCTGAAAGGGCTCTATCAATGGTTTAAATAGAACTAAACTGTAGACTTATACTAAACTGAATTGTTTGAATTAGAACTGTTTGACTAAACTGAATAGATTGAAATAGAAATGTTTTTGACAATTACACTGTGTACTCATGCTAAACTGAACTGTTTGAAATAGAACTATTTGCATAAAAATAGATTTGGCATTAAATAACCTACAAAGGTTGATATGCCGTTAAAACCAACCAACCAAATTAATCTTCATCAAACCGTGCCGTTGTTCAAAGCAGATAGACAAACTCTTCCCAATTATTGATATAGATACGGCTTGGAAATTCAACACTAGTTTGATTCCAATTTTTCTACTCTCCTCTCAGACATTTAAAACCCCATTTGCTCGTTGCTTTTTTTTTTTTTGAGTGTATTTTATAAAGACACACTTTTGCGTGAATATTTACTGTTATTCTCTCCCCCACCCCTACATAATGAATCCGTCCACCCCTACTGGGTGATAGAAGAGTATCAATAGACGTTTATTGATCAATTATCAGCATTAAGAAAGCGAGACGAGTGAATCGGGGTGGGAAGTAAAATAAATCTCAATCCTTTGTTCAATGTCCAATTCCAATGGAAATCTCTTTCTTGCTATGTTCCCTCGGAGATTGTAGGTATTTTTTTTTTTTTTTTTTGTTTTCCTCTTTTCTTTCTACCACAGTGCAAGAAATAAATTAAATCGTTTAGTGGCAGGAGTGGGCTCACAAGGTCCATGTCTTGCTGCTTTTTGCTAAGTGAATACCTTTAGATAAACTTCTGTACATCACTGGTGGCAAATGAAACAGCGTGTCGGTGATAGGGTGAAGTATTATTCGCTAATTCAGACCAGCCCGTTTGAAAACGCACTCGTAACAGCGTCTAAGATAGAAAAATAGATGATGCTGACTCACGAGCAGTAAACAGATATTTTTTTTTTTCTTCTTTTGAAAATTGGTGGGTTTTTATTATTCGAAAGTTCAGAATATTTCTACGGGTTTTAGAAGGAAAAAAGTTACTGAATCTTTTTAAATGTTGCTAATGCGACATATATAGCAAAGGGATGATGTCTAAATGTCTAGAATACTGTCTAGACGCGTGCACAGCCGAGTAACTTATATTAAAAAAGCGGGGATGATATCTAGCCGTATCTCTGTCAATTTTTATACCTTTTTTGTCAGGCTAGTTTTGTTAGTGGAAAACCAAGTTTTGATCTGGAGAATGAAAAGTACCCTTTCATAACCATTACTCCCAGGTCCACTCTGACGCGTTGTAGTCAGGATCCAATGAATGGGTTAAATATATCTGAAAAATTTTCGTATTCGACAGGAATTATTGATGCCATACAACATCAAATTAGTTGTATAAAGAGTTGTCACTGAAAGCTATGATTATTTACTGTGGATTATCATATCACTCACACACACGCATATATATATATATATATATATATATATATATATATGCGTGTGTGTATTGTAGAAAATATTTGAAACAATGATTATTAGAATTAGGTAAAAATACGTACAACCATAAAACCGTGTGCAACTTATATAAAGATAATATTTAATATCAGATAAATGTGTAGAAATAAACTACTCACAAAAGCAAATATAAACTTACCCTGAACACTATTTCCAAAGCTATAGGCATAAAAATAACCTTTGTTATATTGCTAGGCAGTTCTGTTCGTTTTCAAGATATATATCCTAGTTTCAAATCTTTCCATCGTCCGTAGAGGGGAAAATTTTTTTTTTTTTCCTAAAGGTGCTCGTCAGTTCGATAGAAGCTAGGTTAGTTTACTGTTTTTAAAACCCTTAAAATCAATCATAAAGGTCTCTTGACAATTTAATTAGTAATTATTTATCATCTACTAGTGGTCTAATGAGTAGAGTGTTCACCAATAGTCCAGGAGACTGAGATTCAATCCCTAGTCGAGTCATACCCAAGACTAAAAAAAAAAAATTGATATCAGATCTCTCTTTGCTTAACACTTAAAGTTATAATGTATGGATCAAGGGTAAAGTGGAGCAATCCAGGGAAAGGAATTGTGTCCTCTCCTCCACCTCGGTGTAGTAGCTATTGAAAAGGGAGCCTTCGGTTCGCCCTCGACTACGGTCGTCAACTCTACTTATATTGCACAATTAATTCGTTTTATCTATCTTATAAAGAGAGATTTACTGAGCTAAAGGAATTTTTTTTCTCACATTTATCGATTATTTTTATCTATCTAATATACCCGTACATAGTTAAGAATTTCATCATAAGACACGTACATATATTGGTTCGTTTCAGTGATTGCCACGTCTCCCAACCGCAAGAGTGAAGATCTCTATTTGGTCAAAAACTGTCCATTTCTTTAGTTAATGGTCAGACAGCTGTCCGATTATATGAAGTGGGCCTTTGTTGGGTCAGCGCCAGTGTTTTCAGGCCAAACTTTGTTAGGCCGCAATAACTCACGAGGTATCGATTTGGTTTTTTGAATGATGACAGAAACCTCTACAGTTTCACTTGTTGATCTGACTCTTTTTTCCGTCTTTGTCTATTGTTCTCTTTTGGCAATGGCCCTTTTTCAAATCTAATTGTCAGTTTAGTTTTATAGCTACTCGCCACGAACTCTCCACTTTGGCCTATCAATAATGTTTCCTTTGCCTCATCTGTACCTAAAGCATCTGGTTTTTGTAAAATGTCTTGGCTGTCTAAATATTGTTCCCTGTTTTGATAGATTGTATTCGGGTTTTGAGAAAATGTATTAAAAATCGAAGCCAAAAGTGAGTCAAGGAAAAAGAATTCCCAAGTTCGTTGATATACTTCCGTCTTTTCTTTTCATAAACAATGTCATCACTCGTGAAGAATAGACTACATTGGAAACAAAAGGATCTTGTGTTCTGCCACAGATACGTTCCAAGACGCCAACGCCGATGGTGAAATCCACATATACTAAGCATGTCAAATTTCCACTCCATATAATCGAATCATTGTTTGTAAAACAGTGTCATTAATACGGTATCCCATGTAATCAAATTGTGATCAAGGTAAACACCGGTACTGCGATGTCTCAATAGATATTTTCATCCATTCGACGGAGCTTATAATATGTTAAATGAATCCCTTACAAAGGGGTAAAACTCTTCCAAAAAAAAAAAAGGGCCTGCTCTCGGTATTACCCAAGCGAGCTTCTGGATCTTTTGGAAGTGCAGAGTAGCCTTTCATTGCAATTCTCGGGAACTCTCTGACCCGGAGTGTTTCCTATTCAATAGGACTTGGTGCACTCACCCCTACAAAAAAAAGTACTGAAATATAAATTCAATTTTTAAACTTGTTGGTCTAAAAAAAAAAAAAAAGCACCAGGCCAAAAAGAAATAAAGTCGAGTGCTATTTTAACGTAGTCTGCGAACGCATTTGATAATAGAGAACACAAACACCAAATTAAAAATTGGTATCGATTCAGTTGTAGGAAAAAGTATACTTAACTAAGTATGACGTCACACAGTATGTATATGGAAAGTCATTTTCGGACTCAAATAAAATTAAAAAAAAAAAAAAGTTACAATTACAAAATAACTTTATTGCTTACTTGGATTTTTTTTTTTTTTTTTTTTTTGCAAAAGATAATTCTATGAGAAAGTAAAATAAAAATTCTACCAGTGCTGCATATAGTACGCAATGCGGTGTCTTATTGTACATTGTGGCGTAAGTTTTTCTGCATTCCTGAAGAAGCATTAGTTCGTTTGAAACAAGAATTTAAGTAAGTAATGTTGGCGGACCGTAGTCGAGGGTGACCCAAAGGCTGATTTTTCGATAGCGACTACACCAACGTGTAAGGGAGGGTGCTACTTCTTTCCCTGGATTGCTTCCCTTTACTCTTGATATGTACCTTTTATAATACTGAGTGTTAAGCAAGAAGGCATCAAGTACCAAATTTTTTTTTTAGTCTTTCGTATTACTCGACCTATGATTGAACCCAGGTCTCCCGGGCTACTAGAGGGGGTGTCCTCGTGGTGTAATGGTTAAACCGATGGACTGCGGAATCGTAGTAAGCGAGTTCGTACTCCAGTCGCGCTATTACGTTCACTTTTGGGCAAATACCCTTGGGAAAGGTATGAACCCCCTCATCCTCCCAGCTATAGGTTAAATAGTACCGCTTCTTCTAGGAAAATGGGTTTGGCATTAAATAACCTACAAAGGTTGATATGCCATTAAACAAAGA
Source organism: Sepioteuthis lessoniana (assembly GCA_963585895.1). Lineage (NCBI taxonomy): Eukaryota > Metazoa > Mollusca > Cephalopoda > Myopsida > Loliginidae > Sepioteuthis > Sepioteuthis lessoniana. Next base: position 18,951,374 of record OY757936.1, read on the forward strand.
AACCAAACCAAACCAAACCGGGCTATTAGCGAACAATCTAAAGAGAATTTTCAGTAATCCCCTAACGAAACATTTTTTTTTTTTTTTTTTTTTTTTTTTTTTTTTTTTTACGTTAAAGACTTTTTTTCGTGTTTAGATAATGTATGTTTTTTTTTTTTTTTTTTTTTTTTTTTTATTACAGTGAAGTTTTTTTAGCATGTTTAATATAAAGAATGAATTTTAAAAAATGCTTTTACTATCCTAATTTGCTCTAATTTTCTTTTTTAACAGTCGAGTTATTAAATACGAGAAAAAAATCGTCATTATCCTGGACGAAGTACCCGGACTCGGACACAGGTGATGGGGTAAGTGTCCGTCATTTTCTTTTTTTTCTTTTCCGTCGAATTTTTATTTCTTATTTTCAATATTTTACACTTGTGTGTGTGCGTATATATATATATATATATATATATATATATAGCTGTGTATTGTCATATATTTATGTACAGGGAGTTTCATGAATTAGACGACGCTAAAAATAAGAGGGTAGCATTTATGTGAACATAAGTCTTTTTTCGTCACAGGGCAAAACAGTACTCAGAGACGACTATATCAACAAATTTGTCATGCGCTAGCTTCATTCGATTATACATTCCTGAGTGCTGTAGTATCACCTTTTGACATTTCTGAAGAGACAAAAACCTCGGAAAAAAAAGTCACAAAATTTAAATGTCACATTCGTAATTCAAACCCTTTTTTTATGTCTGCGTATAGTGAGGGGGGAGCGTCTTATATGCAATCTAACGCAGTCATTATTTCCTTTATAATTTCTCTTTGCAAAAAATTTGAAACGCCCTGTAAATGACAACACACACATGATTTGCGTGAACATACATATATATATATATATATATATATATACACACACACAAACAGAAGTTTAAATGAATTCAATGTTTCATAATATGTATTATATCCTTTGTCTGTCAAAGCACAAATCACAATCCCTAACCACACAGAAATGTCTGTATGCATTCGTGGATATACATGAACACCCAAACACTCAATAACTGCATATTTATTCCCACAGACACGTGTGCATGTACATATATATATATATATATATATATATATATATATATAATGCTTTCAGACATCCGATTATGCATGTAAATACTCACTCACACACCCGGTCTGCAAACAAGAATCGACACTCTTCGAACTATATTCTTTCCTCTCTTATATTCTCTGATCATTTTGCTGCTGAAGCCCTCAATATCTTGCACCCTAGATCTCCTCTACATACATACACCTATTCTCTTTCCCATGCCCCGCTACCGGGAATTCCCTGCAGTGTAATGGTTAAAGTTCTAGACTTGCGATCACAACGTAAGCGAGTTCGAACTCAAGTCGTGCTAATACGTTCTTTTTCGGAATAATATCCTTCGGAAAGGTATGAACCTCCTTATCCAAAACGACCCTAACTATGGGTTAACGAATATTATAATTATTCTTCTACGTTGATGGCTTTGGGACTGAATAACCCCAAAAGGTTGATATGCTATTAAACAAAGAAACCAAAACTATCCCTATCTCAACACTTATAGGAGTGAGAGTTCCAGTGGCGTTGTGTGTTACGGGCTGAACCTCAAATGGTGGCTGCTTTACCGTAAGAGCAGAGTTTTTTCTCCTCTCGTAAAATGCCTGCGGCTCCTCACTTATACTGATTAATGGAGTCTCTGTAACTTAATGACTGAAGTGGTTAGCCTGCGTGTCTTCAATATCGTAGTTACAGAGTTCGAACTCCTGTCAATCCAGCCTAGTCGGCTGGGACAGTAGGATCTACCGACTGCTTTTCTGCAGAGAGGTAAGACCCCCTCCCCAACGAGTGTCCAGGATTTGATATTAAACAATTTGATGGTAAGGCCCCAGTGATGCCGGAATTTTGGGAAATGAATTTTTGCACTGGGGTAAGAACCCATAAAAAGGGTCCTGGATATGAAACTAAGCTGGTGAGGCTCCAGTCCAAGACCTTTTGACTGCTCAGTCAGCTGGGGCTGTAGAATACACCGACTGCACTTCTACAGATGGATAAGACCACCCCAACGTGTGTCCTGGATATTACCCAAAAAATCTTATGGTAAGGTTCCAGCGATGCTAGAGTTTTGGAGAATGCGGTGCACCCCTTTATTGCCATTGCTCCCAGGTCTACTCTGGCTCGGAGTGACAGCACCTGATAGGATCCCATAGGCCAAATAGACTGTTTGACATTTAACCTGAGTGCAAACAAACTTGTCAATACAATCAGTTGTTTTTATAATATAAATTTTCTCTTGATTATTCTCATTATTTCTAATACAAATAATCAAATTAAGCGGGGAGTTCCTCTGGCGTAATGGCTAATGTACTAAACTGCGGTATCGAAGTGAGTGAGTTCTAGCTCCAATCACGCTCTTACGTTGATTTTCTAACTACTACCGCGAGGAAAGTTTCATAATGTTCGAAAGTGGTGGTGGGGGACTTTGGCCGACTCTTCTTACTCTTTATTCCCGTACACTGTCAAATATGGAATAATCACGCAATATTAACTTGCAATGCTACATCTCACGTTTCGCCAGACATCTTGTCTGACTAATTTATCTATCCATCGCTTCTAGTTACCTGAACTCCAGCAACACAATCCATTTCAACAGTTGTTTGTTGGCTGGAGATCCGTGTTCGAACCACATGATTGCTAATGGCACATTCTTCTACATAACAGAAAGCTATCAAACCCCTCTTATCTCCTCAGGGTTACAGAGTATCAAAGCTGCTCTCTAACTAGGATAGCTTTGGCATTAAATAACCCGTGAAAGTTGATATGCTATTAAACAAAGAAACGAAACCTGAGTAAGATTTATATGTTGAACCCGAGTAGCCGGCATTTGCTACAGGCGAGAAGTACATAAACTCAAGCGGCTGGAATTCTAGAAAGACAATTCCCTTTTTTATATCACTGTTGCCTATCAATAGTACAGTCAATTAGGCTGCTAAATAACAAATTACAATCGGCTATTTTTCCTCAGAAATCTTTTGAATGGAGCTTAGGCAAAGTGACGTCATTCTTTTATGGGTTAAAAATTAACTAGATTATTCAGTGATTATAGTTAAAGATTAACTAGTTTTATCCTGAAGTTTTACTTTGCAGTCAGCCGTTTTAAGGATACCTCGAACTGGTCCTACTAATTTTTAGATGAGAAGTTGCTAGTTTCTTTTTAGATTGGAACTGCTCTGAAACTAATCTATTTAAACCGACCCAGGACACTCGTTAGGGGAGTCTTACCCTCTGCAGAGATGTAGTCAGTGTATTCAACAGTGCCAGCAGACTGGGCCAAAAGGGTTAAATCATTCTGACTCTATTCTTCTATAAAGATATAATTGGCATTAGATAACTAATGAAGGTTGATATCCCATTAAATAAAAGGAAAAAAAAAAACAGTTTTTCTCATCATAGTCTCTTGTGGTCTACAAACTACTTCTCTCGATGTTGCAGTACTTGTATCCCGTTGGTGCAAGAAGATAAAAGTTCATATGATAAAGTCATATCTGCTTTTAAACTAAATGTCGTAAAGTCTTTTTTTATGGCTAAAAATTAGGGGTTGTTCCTTTGACTAGTATTTACGCTATGATAGATTTTATATGAATTTCTTTTCTTAACTGCTGTTGAGATAGATGCTTGTGATATGATCAACAGTCCACTGGTTTAGCCGGTGAGCGACCCTTCCCAGCACGCAATGCGACGCATAAACAGATGGTTGTTTCAGGCTTTCATTTCCTAGTTCTGCTATTTGTGATTTTTGTGTTGTGAGTTAAACAGACACGCACGCATACAAATAGTTGCCAAAAAAGCAGAGAGAAACCAAAAATTGGCGAAAAAAGAAAATGGCAATAGGATAACAAATTCTGCCATGAGTTTCCGCTTGGCATTCAAAGGGTTTCTGCTGTAGTATTGAAACTTTGCTCACTCATACAATCACTCTTCTTTTTATGAAGCTGTCGATATTTTCTCCATTTCTCCTTCTCTTTCCCTTTGACACCGATTCTAGCCATCAATCTATATTGTGAAGGGTTCGGTAAGGATATCTGTTTGTTTAGAGAACATAGTGACAAAACCAGCTGATAGAATGTACAAAGCAGGTGTGGCTGAAGAATAATGAATGTAAGAGCCCCCCTACCCCAAAAAAAGTGGTTAAGCGAGGTTTGTCCAGTGTTGGTGCCGTGGCCAAATCAAATTGTTTACCTAATAACGCTGCTTCGCTCCTTTTTTAATCCTCTCTCTCTCTCTCTAGCCCAGTCGGTTGGGGCTGTAAAATACACAGAGGGGTGTCCTGATCCTGTATAATATGACCCTAAACAATCTGATAGTGAGGCTCCTGGAATGCGGGTACTCCTTCATTGACATCGCTCTCTCTCTCCTTTCTCTCTCTTATATCTCGTGCTCTCTCCTTTCTCCCTCTCTCTCTCTTACATCTCGTGCTCTCTCCTTTCTCCCTCTCTCTCTCTTACATCTCGTGCTCTCTCCTTTCTCTCTCTCTCTCTCTTACATCTCGTGCTCTCTCCTTTCTCTCTCTCTCTCTCTCTTACATCTCGTGCTCTCTCCTTTCTCTCTCTCTCTCTCTCTTACATCTCGTGCTCTCTCCTTTCTCTCTCTCTCTCTCTTACATCTCGTGCTCTCTCCTTTCTCTCTCTCTCTCTCTCTTACATCTCGTGCTCTCCCCTTTCTCTCTCTCTCTCTCTCTCACATCTCGTACTCTCTCCTTTCTCTCTCTTACATCTCGTGCTCTCTCCTTTCTCTCTCTCCTTTCTCTCTCTCACATCTCGTGCTCTCTCCTTTCTCTCTCTTACATCTCGTGCTCTCTCCTTTCTCTCTCTCCTTTCTCTCTCTCACATCTCGTGCTCTCTCCTTTCTCTCTCTTACATCTCGTGCTCTCTCCTTTCTCTCTCTTACATCCCTCTCTCTCGTCTCTCCTCTCTCTCTGTTGGCATAATTGGTTTACTACTATGGAATTTAGTCAAATGATGCGTCTTTCCTTACCAAACACCAGTCCCTGTTTCTCCAGACCGCGTCATTTCAAGGTGTGTGATATGTGGCAGGTTAAAGAAGGTGCAGCAGCAGCAGCAGCGATAAATATCTTTCTCCTCTTCCATCACATTCTGCACTACCTTCCTGCTTTCTTACCTTCTTCACGTCAACCTTTTTTTTCCCTTCCTGTTAAAAATACAGCTTTTCTCTCTCTTTCTGGTAAGCTCAGACGAACATCCAAATGTCTTTCTCACACCAACATACGAAGACCAGAAAGAAATCAACTTAACAAGCGAGGAAAATTTTTACAAAAAAAAAAAAAAAACACAGCAAAGCCTATCAAGTGGTATTGGTCGTACGGGTATCGGTCAACCAAACCATCCTTCAATACCTACCATCAATTTTTTTTTTCATTTTTAACAAAAGAATATATGTTAATTTTTTTCTCTTCTCGCTCTTTGCAGTTCTTTCTCCAGGCTCAAAAAAAAAAAATCAACACATTTGGTACAAAACAACGATACAATCTTCCTTTAAAAAACACATAAAAAAAACAATAAAATAAACAGTTTTCTAAACACAGATTAAACTTCAAACTGTTGTTCGTACAAGTGAACAATTTTGTGTTTTTGTATCGTTACCATAATGTTTCAGCCACCCGCTTCTACTTTCTTCTATGGACAGAAAAGTTTTACTCAGAATAAACACGGCCCAGTCGGCTGGGACTACAGAATACACCGACTGCGTCTCTGCAGAGAGGTAAGACTCCTCCAACGAGTGTCCTGTATATGACACTAAACAATCTGATGGTGACGCTCCGAAAATGCTGGAGCTTCGGGGAATGCGAAGAACCTCCCATGTCCACTCTGTAGCGCCTGATTGGATCCTATCTATGGGTTAAATTGAACTAAACAGTGTACTTATGCTAAACTGAATTGTTTGAAATAGAACTACCGGACATTGGCATGATGGTTAGAGTGTTCGCCAATGGCACGGGAGACCTGGGTTCAATCCCAGCTCAAGTCATACCAAAGACTCAAAAAATGGTACTTGATGCTTTCTTGCTTAACACTCGGCAATATTGATCAAGGGTAAAGCGGAGCAATCCAGAGAAAGAAGTAGCGCCCTCCCCTACAATTCGGTGTAGTAGCTATCGAAAAGGAGCCTTCGAGTCACCCTTGACAAAGGTCGCCAACTTTACTTACTTTTATGTATAAAGATAGATTTGGCATTAAATAATCTCCAATGGTTGATGTACCATAAGAGCAAGAATAGTAACTGCTATATATGGATTTAGGTGGCATAATAGTTAATATCTTGCTAATGGAAATAGCGTACTGAGTTTGAAATCAAAACAAAGCTGTTTGCATTTCAATTGCCCTGATGATCTTGGGAAATGAATTAATGCCTGCTTTCCCCTCAGCAATGGGTAAATAGTACAGACGGTAACCGGTTTAGGAGAAAGAAAACTCTGAATTACGAAGATCATTAAATAAGTTTCCAGACTTTTTTCGTAGGAGCATTTTTATTGATAGTATACACATGAAACTCTAGTCGCCTTCGAAGTAATCTCCTCCGGCTGAAATGCACTTGTTATACCGTTACAGCAACTTCTGGAAGGCCCCATAAAAGTCCTCTTGTGTGAGCATGTCAATGACCTTCGTCACAGCCTTTTTCATCTCCTCAATTGTCTCATAACGACAGCCTCTGGGCGTAGGAAATAAGCAAAAGTCACAGGGAGCAAGGTCTGGACTGTAGGGAGGCTGAGGAACTGTCTTGATGTCCATCTTGGTCAAATAGTCTGTGACAAGGATGGAGTTGTGAACTGGTGCATTGTCCTGCTTGAAATGCCACTGACCCGATTTGAAGAGTGCTGGCCTCTTCCCAAGGAATCTCTTCCTGAACTGCCTTAAAACCTCAACATAGTAACCCTAACCCTTTTGGCCAATCAACTCTGCTGTATTGACTTCCTTATTCCTCCCACACCTCTCATCATCCCTCACAGACTCCCTGCCTTCCTTGAATCTCTTATGCCACTCAAAAACTGATGCTCGATTCCTGCAAAATGGTCGAGAAGCAGTTTGAAGTATTCCATTTGTTTCTGTGGCATTTTTCCAAGTTTAAAACTAGTTTTATTGCATATCGTTCTTCTAAAGTGTCAGATTGCATTTTTGAAAATCACCAGCTGTGACAATCAGGCTTTAGTAGGGTGTATTCCAATTGCTGCTGTAGCTGTTGATTTGAACCTGAAATCATAAAAATTGGTCAGTCATCTCATAAGATGTATAGCAATAACATACTGAATTTTCAAGAGTCTACGACAATTTTAGATGCCTAGACAAAAAAGTCTGGAAACTTATTGAATGCACCACGTAAAACCAGTTGAATTCTACAGAAAAAATAGGGGATAAGGGAGGGATTGCGTAAATACTTACAGCAAAATATGATACCATGTAGCTAACTGCTGCATATGTACACAAGGTGTTTATATTGTAGACTTTTTCATTTCCCTAATTTCTCTAAATTAATGATGCGGGAATAGACGTCATCGTCACTACAGATGTGAACTACTTTGATGAAGGTGGTAGAATGGTACGGCTGAAATGTGTTGGAATCAGGCTAAATAACACACAGGAGTCCACTTGTACGAACAAAGCTGGATAAGGCTCATGAGTCTTTTCAAGATTATACACCACAAATTTCAAATACTTTTTAATCACCGTTTTTGTTTTTCATTTTTTTTTTCTTATTTAAAAATATTTTGCTTTATTTTATTTTTCGTGTCTTCGTTTAATGTTTCTGCTTCCCCCACTTCATCAATATCCCTTCTACCATCAGACACTAACATAGGGAGGAGTCCTTCTTGGCGTAGTGGCTAACGTCCTGGACTACCGCATCGTAGTAAGCGAGTTCAAACCCCAGCCACACCATTATATTTACTTTCTTGGGAAAGCATGAACCCTCTTATCCCTCACCTATGGGTTAAATAAGATGAATATTGTTTTTCGACATAGGGATTTGGCATTAAATAACCCACGAAGGTTGATATGCCATCAAACAAACCAAGCCAAGACCTGATGATATAATATTAACATTCTATCAAGAATACAGTCTTGAGCATTACACATACAGCAACCCTTTATATTTGAAGAAAATATTTGACATGTTTAACCGGCAACCATTTTCTTAAATAAAATTTAATATTTAGATTCCTTGTCTAACGGAGACGGGTGACAAAAGGACAAGTTTAATGTCCCTTCAGTGTAGGGACAAAAAATTGCTTATCTCCTTCGGCATTCCCTTTTAGTGGTGCTTCAGGGTTCGACCACAACTCTACAGCTCATTGCTGTCTCCGACTTCCCCTGTAACTGGCAGACTCTAATAACAAAGACAAGTATACTTGTTCGAATGATTCCCGGACTAATGCTATCTTTTCAAGATGAGTCCTTGATTCCTGACAAGTTGACAGAACTACTTAAAAAGAGCTTAAGACTTTTTGTTCTTGGGATGGGACCACATTGGGGAGAGACCATCCGAAAGCTCCTAATTTTTGATGTCCACAAAGTTTTTCTGTGGTTTAGATCTAAAAAAAAAAAAAATTGACTCTCACCACCTGTGTCCATGACTAGGGCCACCGAAACAAAAGGCTTACTCCACCCAAGAAAAAATCCGGACTGGATGATCAGATTCCTCAAATTTTAGTGTGCATCGATCAATCTCTTCATCTGTGGGGTTGAGTGGGCAGGAAGAAAGAGGGAGTCCTTCAACTGTTATTTTATTCTAGTTCCACTTCACATATACTCACCCATTGTGAATGCATCTATGTATTGAGTTCTGCTCAACACATTCTTTCTGTCTGTCTCTCTGTCTCTCTCTCTCTCACACACACAAACCCCCACCCCCACCCAAATGGCTGAAGTTATTGTCTTCCTTTGCATTATGTTACCATTTGTCTTAAAGTTTTTGTTGGGTTTTTTATTTTATTTTTTACTCCCCACCCGCTAAACAGCTCCCCTCCTCTACCTAACTCCCCACTTTCTTGTCAACTCTGGCCTTGTCAGCTCAACATTTCTTTCTCTCTTTCAAAAGTAGATTTATAGCTTTGGCCCATGTCTTTTGCTCTCCTATGAATATGCATAAGACATTACCTCCCTTCAATCTCCCCCTCTCCCCCTTTTTTTTAATTTTTTTTTTTTAAGATTTCACTTATTTTCTGGAATAACAATAACATTTTGATATTCATTGTCTTTTACAAGACTTGTCCTTTTTACGTTTTTTTTTAAGGAAAAACATTTTTTTAAAGTTAGTGAAACAGAAAACACTGAAGTTCACTTGTCAAAACGTTTTCTTTCCTTGTGATTTGGTTTCTTTGTTTAATGGCATATCAACCTGTGTAGGTTATTTAATGCCAAAGCCATCCTTCAAAAACAGTAGTGGTACTATTTGGCGCAGAGTTGAGAGGATGAGGCGGTTCATGCCTTTCCCAAGGGTATTTTTCCGAAAGTGAGCTTAGTAGCGTGACTGGAGTTCGAACTCGCTTACTATGATTCCTCAGTCGATCACTTTAACCATCACGAGAACACTCACCACTACGTGGTGTAGTCGTTATCGCCGTAGGAAATGAACACGGCGATACGAGTTCAAATCTTGGACGAGACTGATTGCATTTCACATAGCACTAATACCCTTGGGAAAGGTATGAATCCAATAATTCTCCCTCCAGCTCTGGGTAAATAGGACAGACTAGGTTCTTCAGCCATGGTTAGGCAACTAGTCTAGGAGAAGGGAAAACTCTGAATTCAAACCTGTTAAACTCCACTTAAAAATTGACCTTGTGTCATATCCTGCCAGAGTGGAGGGGTTGGGTAAATTGTACCATATATATAATATACACACACTTAGCTTTATTAAACATTTTTCTAAAAATATTCCTTTTAACTTTTGTAAAACCTACAACTAAAAATTATGAAGTATTAGGACAATATAATGTAGACTCACTTCTTTTCATTCTTTTCGATTTCATTCTGTAATCCAGATGGCAATCTGACTGATATAATTTTACTGATAAAAATTTATATATTTTTTTAATTAGATTATTTCACTTCTAGCAAGGGATTCACACTTTTCCCAAGCGTATTAGTCCAAAAGTAAATTCAACAGCGTGACTTCAGTTCGAACTTGCTCACTACGAAGTCGCAATCCAGCGCTTTAACCACAACACCATGGAGACTTCTCTGCGTTGAGTATGATAAAACAAATAGCATAATTGATAAGACATTTGGAAATCCGGAGAGGGTTGCCCTGTAGGGTGGGGCTGTAGAATACACCGACTGCATCTCTGTAGAGGGGTAAGACCCTTCCAACGAGTGTCCTGGATATGACACTAAACAATCTGATGGTAAGATTCCCGGAGCTTTGGGGGATGCGAAGTACCTCTTCATTGCCATTTTTCCCCGGTCTATTCCAATAGGGTCCTATGTATGGATGAAATAGAACTAAACTGAGTACTCATGCTGGACTTAACTGCTTGATATGGAACTCTCTTGACATCTAAACTACATACTTATGCTAAACTGAATTGTTCGAAATAGAACTGTTTGACCAAACAGAATAGCTGGAAATAGAAATAATTTTGACAATTAAGATGTGTACTTACGCTAAACTGGATTGTTTGAAATAGAACTGTTTTTTTTTTTTTTGTATAAAATGAATTTGGCACTAAATAACCTACAAAGGTTGATATGCCACAAAACCGAAACAAACAAATGGTTTGGTTTCTTTGTTTAATGGCATATCAACCTTTGTAGGTTATTTAATGCCAAATCTATTTTCCTAGAAGAACAGTAGCGGTACTATTTAACCCATAGCTAGGAGGATAAGAGGGTTCATACCTTTCCCAAGGGTATTTGTCTGAAAGTGAACATAATAGCGTGACTGGAGTACAAACTCGCTTACTACGATTCCGCAGTCCATCGCTTTAACCATTACACCACGAGGACACCCTCCCAAACAAACAAACCAGGAGAGAGATGGGGTCCGCCAGATTTTTCTTACTAAATACGTGCTACATTAGCCTCACCACGACTTAACAAGGTTTTTGGGACTAGTGAAGAAATTGTTTTTTAATCATAGTACCAGCTTAATCCCATTACTCTGAAATGTGCAGGGTTATTGCCTGATGCCTGCAGCTATATTCTGATAGATGCAGAAAAAAAATCTTTCACTTATCCTCACAGAAATGTTTGTGTGGGTTTTTTTCATCGTATTACTGTAGGAAGAAAACTATTCTTAAAAGAAAATTCTATTTATTTTATACTCAAGTCTAAGGAGGAGAGATGGGAGTTAAAGAATGTCAAAAAAAAAATCAACCCAGACAAAATGTCAAAATAGATCAAGTGAAAGAATGGATGGAGTTGTAGAAAAATTTGATCTTGGCCTTTTTTTTTTTTTTTTTTTTTTTTTTTTTTCAAGTGGAAAAGAAAGCAGTGATTTGCACTTTTTTTTTTTTTTTTCAAAATGTAGTTTTGGAAAGAAAGTAAAAGAAAAGATAATAGAATTAAAAAAAGATGATGTTGGTTGGGGGTATGGAAACTGCAACATTGAACCTAGACCTAATTGATTATCATTGTTTGTTGATGATGAATTTTTGGCTCTAAGATCAGAAGATTTGGACAGTAAAATGCAAAAGTAGCATAAAGATTATATATTTTTCCCTCTTGTTTCTTGTCTTCCTAGAACAGATTATATATATATATATATATATATATATATATATATATATATATATATATATATATATAATCTGTTCTAGGAAAACAAGAAGCAAAAAATATATCTTTATGCTACTTAGTATTCTCTTTTGCATATATATATGTGTGTGTGTGTGTGTATATATATATATATATATATATATATATATATATATAGGCATAGCACTGCATTATCTAGTGATGTGTGGGAGCTTAAGGAGAACAAAGTGGGTAGATCCTATAAAGAAATGCCGTAAATATAGAGCAAGCAATAGAACTTGTAGGCTTTGTATGGAGGAAAAATTGGCAATAGCATCTTGTAAAAGTAGGAATATGTTAAACAAAAGATCGGAGGTGTTAAATAGTTGTAGACACAAAAGAGCGTGGTTACTCTATAATTAGGGATAGGTTTTTTAGAGGGGTTTTTTTTTTTTAATGCAAATTCTAAGCTAGGTGGGTTTTTGGTGAATAAAAGAAAGCGATTTCTCCTTTAGAATTCAGTCGAATTTAGGCTTCCTGATGATCCGTTAAGGTGAAACTTTAGTAGATTTTCGACTCACGATTTAGGTTAATTTTATATATATATATATATATATATATATATATATATATATATATATATATATATGAACCTAGATGAAAATGTTTTTGTTTGTTGGCATATCAACCTTCTTGGGTTATTTAATGCCAGGTCCACCTTTATAGAGTGATTTTAGAAGTACTGTTTAATCCATAGCTGGGAGTATAAACATGTTCATACCTTTCCCAAGTGTATTAGTCCGAAAGTGAACGAGATAGAGCTACTGGGGTTCGAACTCGCTTACTACGATTCCGTAGTCCAGCACTTTAACCACCACGACACCTCAGACGCAAATGAGAATAATAAAAACCATAAATATAGTACAGAGAGCAGAGTAGAGGAGGATGTCAAAGTAGGTTATTCAATGATGATCAAGAAAAAAAAAAATCCTCGGATGAATACGTTTGGATACATCAATTTCAAATCCACAACATAATCATTTTAAAAATTCACATTTTGTAGGAAATATCAGAGAGGAGATAAGGTGCCACGTGCTAAATAAGTCCGCGAGATTTCTACAGATACTACACTCTGATTTAAACATAATTCTCTCTCAGAAGTATTATATTTTAGGCGACGTGTGAATCTATTGGGATTCCATAGTAACAGTTGTCCACGACACTAATGATTCAGTTCATGCCGAATGCCCTTGAGAAAGGAATTGATTAACTGGTAACCTCCCCCCAGCGATGGGTAATTAGTAGGGTCAAGTGAATTCTTTAGTTATGCCGTGGAGAAGGAAAATTAAATTCAAACCAGCTTTACTCCACTTAAATTCAGTTCGTGACGGAGGGGTTGGGTAAATACATTATGATGCTCCTACTTAAGAATGTGGCGGTCCATTGGCTTAGTGGGTAGAGTGTTCGCCAATAGTCTGGAAAACCGGGGTTCAATCCCAGGTCGAGTTATACCAAAGACTCAAGAAATGGTTCTTGATGCCTTCTTGTTCAACACTCGATATCATTAGGTATAGATAAGATAAGAGGAGCAATCCAGGAAAATGAGTAGCCTTCTTACTTACACCATGGTTTCGCTGCTATTGAAAAGGGAGCAGTTGGGTCACTCTCGACTAAGGTCAGCTAACCAAATTTCTAAATAATTCTAATTAGCATGTCGAAGCTATTTCTTCTATGATGAAAACTTGAAAGATTAAAAAAATTACTTGTCTTTAATTGGAATCGTTTTGGGATGAGGTCTCTTAATCTGAGAATTAATTTTTATTTATTGCGGACTTTGGATTGTGCTTGTCGCTCTGAAAAGGGCGCAGCGGATAGAGGCGTTGAGTCTCTGCGGTTCCAGGTGAGCATTGTCAGAAGATAGCGGTTTCAAATCCTAACCAAGCCGGCCAGAGGTTTACTTGGTCAAAAACGTGGTGCGATAGACAACAACTATGGAAGGCAGTAATTACTGGGGATACGGTTACAAGACTCAGCATTCCTATCCGAGGTCGCGGTAAAATCACCTGAAGAAGGCCAGAGGTGAAATTTGGCCGAAACGTAGTGAAAGAAGAAACAACACAAAAACATACCAAGATGAGGGAAAAAAGTCCGCAATAAATAAAAATTAATTCTAAAAAAATTACGTTCAGTGCGGATGTTCCAAAATTATCCTTTGAATAAAAATTAGACGTGAAATTTCTATATTCTCGATGAGCATTCAAAGTGTGCATCTCTTAGAAAAAAATCTCATGTACCATTTTTCTGGATACATGGAATTAAATAACCCACAAAATTTGATATACCATTAAACAAAGTTTACTCTAACTCAATAGTCCCGTAACCAGTCATGGGCACGAATAGCCTAGCAGGGCCTTACATAGTCCCGTCTGTCATTCATACCAGACAGAGACCAAGATTAATTTCAGATTCGAGACCGAATGGCTCCCAGCTTCGGCTGGGTGAGCTGCATTAACAGTAAAGCATAGCACTTGACTATCTGGTCTAGTTTAAACTATAAAAAGGTACACATTCCGGACTCCCGTTACATCTCACCTAATGAGCCTATGACCAGCGTTGTCAAGCAGGGCATGTGTCCCACCTCCTGCCCGATCTCTCCCCTTCCCTAAAACTCCCACTATAAAAAAGACTTTGTGTCATGTCCTGTCTGGTGGGTGGCCGACAAATATCGACTGGCAGAACCCATCCCTCTCCAAGTCTGCAACTGGTATGATGTCAGATTTCCTTCTCAAAGAATGGTTGCCATATCAAGTTTGAAGATCCAGTAGCTGGAGGAAGAGTTGCTGGATTCCTTCCTTTCCTCAAGAGTATTAGTGCTCTGTAAAATGCAAACAGTCGCATTTAGGATTTGAACCCTGGTAGCTGACTCCACACATTACGATGATAATTGTAACGTCGCCTCTTGGTGGGGGGTCGTGTCAGTTAGGGCAGCAGAATACATTTACTGCATCTCTCCAGAGGGGCTAAGACTCCCCCCTCCCTCCCCCCCAAAGTGTCCCAGATATGACAATAAACAGTCTGATGCCGAGGCTCAAGTAATAATAGAGCTTTGGGAAATTCGGAGTACCTCTTTATTGCCATCGCTCCCAGGTTCAATCTGGCTCTGGTAGTATCTGATAGGGTCCTATCTATGGGCCAAATAGAACTAAACTGCGTACTTATGCTAAACTGAATTGTTTGAAATAGAACCGTTTTGACATTTAACTGTGTAAATAAATGATTGATGCTTATTTGAATTGTATGTGATACATAGCAATACTAGGAAGAATTTAACCTTGTTAATTAAACTGAATTGTTTGAAATAGTTAAATGTGAAAACATCTCTATGTACTTATGCTAAACTGAATTGTTTAAAATAGAATTGTTTATATGTATAAAAATGAATTGTGCATTAAATAACCTACAATGGTTGATATTTCATAAAACCAAACTCAACCAAAATCCTTTTGGGGATCATAATATAAAAACTAGGATGATTTATATTTTCAGTTTAAATCTCTCTTAATGAATCACTGACTAGACATGGATTTCAGTCAGGCTGCCTCTTTAAAATTTATCTAAAATGTCTTGAAATCTCTACATTGTACAGTGTATGCGTTACACAGATGTTCCCTTTTCAGAGCGACAAGCACCATCGACTTTTCTATTGAAAGAGGATAGTCTGCTATTAAAGCTCAGTTGCTGAAAAAGCGTTGGTGTGGCTGCTGCTTTTGGAATAGCAGTCACCGAACGTTCCTTGTACACCTAAAGCGAGACAGTGTATTTATATGCATGTAACTGTGCAATGTGAGCTTGTACCGATATAGATGAATGGCTACTTGCCTTCATGATGCATATGCCACCGTCTTCACAGCAGACAAGCATCTATGTGCTAGTTGCAGTTGTTCAGTGCTGCTATCAATGCATCGGCTGTGACTGCATTAAATGTATCTAATTCGACGAAAAGGATCTTTTGGTATTTCTTCTTGGCAATTTTTTTCCTTCTTTATTATTTCTGTTGAAACTGTCATTACTTTGCCATCGTTAACCAGACAATGCGTTCAAGTATACTACTTCTCTCTCTCTCTCTCTCTCTCTCTCTCTCTCTCTCTCTCTCTCTCATCTTTTGTCAAGATTTGCCTGGAAACATTTTTTGAAAGAGGCGGTATTTCTCTCATTTTTTTTTATTATCCTTTTCGTCGTAATTAGGGTCTCTTTCAAAACCCTCTCTTTCCAATCGACTTGGATGCATAGAGTTCCCCACCACTCTCGACTCCTTAAACTTTTTCTCCCTTCTTTTCAAAAGAGCTTGATTTTGGTTACTTGTTTACTCAGATAGATATAGCAACATAGAACGATAGATATAGCTAACAATACGGATAAATAGCTATATAAAGATAGATATAAATTATAAGATATTGTAATTTAGTATTTAGACACATGTAGATATGGAGCAATCTTACACACCCAGTAATGAATTAATTACGTTTTGTTCCTTTCCAAATAGGGTGAATAAGACAATCTTTTTGAAATAATGGAGATAGAACTATTGCTGCTTTTAGAATATAAATTCCATAATAAGTCGGTCATCCATTGCAGTTAATCTCAATTCGTTTATCATTTAACAATTAATATTTTGAAATCTGATCAAATTCTATAAAATCTACATATATTATTTCAGGTTAATTAATTTTGTTCTGGTTTTTACATATTACTGACTTTCAGGCAAAACTAATTTTAAGACAATAAAAATGGCTACCTAAAAAAACAAGCTCAAGGGAAATAATTCACTCCTGCAAAGACTGAAATTTATGAGATCCCAGCTCGAGAACTTTGAAAAAAATTTTTTTATATTTAGTTGAATTATAACAATAGAAATAATAATCTAGAATTTAAAATAATTCACAATAAGAAATAATTTTAGAATTTTTTTCCTTGTCATTTTTTTTTTAAATTTTAATCAAAAATTTAATTGGAGTACATTACCCAACTGTATGTAGGGATTTATTCGACCGTACTTTTAAGCAGATTTGACATGAGGTCAAGTGGAGGGCGTCAGGCACGAATCGAATTTCCCGCGTTGCTGTCACAAAAAAAAAATCTTTGACCCTCATCGGCGTCCCCACTTTGGGACGCCTCAGGGGCCAAGTACTAAACTTTGCCTTGCTAAGGAGCTATTGACAGGTTGGTTGGGTTTTTAGGGCATATCAACCTTGGTTGGTTTTTTAGGGCATATCAACCTTGGTTGGTTATTTAATTCCAATAACATTTTATACAAACGAACGATCCAATTTCAAACAATTCTGTTAAGCCTGTGTACACAGTTCAATAGTAAAAATCATTTCTATTTCTAGCTATTCAGTTTTGTCAAACAGTTCTAATTCAAGCAATTCAATTAAGTATAAGTATAGATTTCGTTTACAGGCAGTTAAATGTCAAAAGTTTCTTTTCAAAAAATTCAGTTTGGCGTAAGTACAGTTTAGTTCTATTTGACCCATAGAATGGACCCTATCAGGTGCTACCACTCTGAACCAGAGTGGACGTGGGAGCGATGGCAATGAAGGGATACCCTGCATTCTCCAAAGCTCCAGCATTACTGAAGCCTCACCATTAGATTGTTTCGTGTCATATCCTGGACACTCGTTGGAGGAGTCTTACCTCTCTGCAGAGATGCAGTCGGTGTATTCTATAGCCCCAACCGACTGGGCCACTTTTGACCGGGAAGAAGGCTCTCTAGCAATGGGTGATCAACGCCAGATGGGTCCGTCGGGGAGTAAATGACTAAGCATTACTTTAGTGTACACGGTCGTAATGTGATACCACATCGTTGCAGTCTCTGCTGAACAAGTTCCAGAGTGGATATAATGATTATCATAGTAGGATGCTGAGTTCGAATCTTGGACTAGGTAGCTAGCATTACAGTTTACACAAATGTCCCTTGGGAAGACAGAAAATATTTTTGAGTTACTTAGAACTTTTTTTTTCTCCTGTTAAAATAAGTATATTCGATGATATATATATCAACACATTCATGAAATCCTGAGAGCGCAGATTTCATTCGCCTCTCTCTCTCTCTCTCTCTCTCTCTCTCTCTGCTAAATCAGTAATTCAAGGAGTTTCTAAAATAAAGCTATGAGTTATATATTGAGAGAGAGAGAGAGAGAGCTGTGTGTGTACATAGTTATTGATAGCTGGATCAACAAATATTCATATATCCAAAGTATGAATATATAAACCTATCCATATTTACCAAACCCTCCGCTCAGGCAGGATATGACACAAGGTCATTTTTTAAGCGAAGTTTAACGGGTTTGAATTCAGAGTTTTCCTTCTCCTAGACTAGTTGCCTCGCCAAGGCTGAAGAACCTAGTCTGCCCTACGATTTACCCATAGCTGGAGGGAGAATAATTGGATTCATACCTTTCCCAAGGGCATTAGTGCTATGTGAAATGCAATTAGTCTCGTCCAGGATTTGAACTTGTGTCGTCGTGTCCATTTACAACGACGATAACCATTACACCACGGGTACCTCCAATAGATAAACCAATCAGTAGCTATATCTGTAGAAATTGATAGATGTTTAATAGTTGATACGGTGTGTCTCAAACTAGCAACCTATTAATATGATTGATTTATTACTAAGACAAGCGCCATGGCTGTCATTTGGAACACGTCCTGTAAAAAAAAAAAGATCCTTTGTGCTAGAGACACCAAAACAAAGGTTTTTTTAATTATTATTATATCAGCTTCCTGAACGAGCAATCTTTTTTGAGTTTCTTGTCTACATAATAAATAATTATCATATTAATGGGTTGTATCTATCTTTTTAGAAAGTTTTGAATTATTTTGTCTCCCAAAAAAGTAGCGATGCAAAATATTTTTTCCTCTCTTGTCCAAGGCATTGTGATCGAGGATTAATTATTATTATAGTAGGCTATTTTCAAACCTGAAACAAAAAAAAAAACACAACGTTATTATTAGTAGTGTTATTAACAGTCAGATGGGTCCCATGTATATTGAGACACTATATATATATATATATATATATATATATATATATAAAGCTTGTCTAGTAAACTGAAATCTTCATGTTACTCGACATTCTTTTGATTTTTTTTGCTTGTCTTTTAGAGGAGATTGGAGGGGGTTGTATGTGTGTATCTGCCTCAGCAAACTACACATTCAGTTTTTTTCTTCAATTCATTTGATTCAGTGAGAAATGCCATGAATTGAACAGCCATTTTGATCCCATTATCTGTGTTTATTTACTTAGATGAAGCTTTCATCAAAGCTGCTGAATTTTTTTTTTCTCTACAATTGCAAAAACAAAATTGAAGAAGGATTGGTAGAGGTCAATGTGCACTTAAAACTGTCTGACCTTCCATGAATGGCCTGAATTACTGAACAGTGTGTCTTCTGTTGTTGTACCAACCAAACGAGCACCTCCTAATCCTGGTCACTGTTCGTATTTCTAAGTTCACATACATTTGTTTGTTTGTTGGTTCAAGGATTTCTTCTTTTTGATGCCAGAGCCTCGCCAAGCCTGTTGCTCTTAGCATTAAGGCAAATGGAGAAGGTCCATTCTTAGCTGATGCACGAGAAATGGCTTTTAAAGAATGAATAACAAGATCTCAAAAGGAGGGAGGCAAGTCGTTCCTCCCACTACCACCACGTACTCATCTATTCCGTATTTTGCACAAACTTTTACTTCGTCTATCTCTGTCCCTCACAGTATCTTAATTTCCCAAGCCTGGGAGCTGTTCTTTCAATTTCTCAAATGAGCTGCCATTTAACACTACTCTACCTTAAGGTACAAATTTAGTTGTAAAAAGAAAAAAAATACTTTTCAGGATATCAGTTTAGGTAGAAAAAAAATGAAACAAAAATTTAAAAAATATGAAAATCTTGCTTTAATTAAATCCTGGATATTCAAATAACTATTTGGGTGATTTGTTTAGTTTTTTTTTTTAATTGTCACGTGAATCTGCTAATGTTATCAACACCAAAAATAAGATTGAAGAACCGTTTAAATTCTACACGAAGAGGTTTGCCTAAACTTAATCCTACCGTTCTATCACATCGATTTTTTTAATAATGATATTTGGAAGTACCATTAAACAGAAAACGGAAACCGAAAAATGTGTGTCACCTTCCTTGAAATTTTCCTTTTCTGAATGGTCAAAAAGATGTCACTTATTTAGAGCATTTTGTTGCACAAAGGAGATGAACTGTGCAGGGTGAGGCATTTTTTTTTAATTATGCAACATGAACCATAAAATATTTATATGACCTCCTATCTAGCTGGATTTTAACACCCAATCATTTTACTGGGAGCACGCATGAATCGAGTCTCATTCGTGGCTGTCACAAAAATGCTGGATCCAATCGGCGTTCCTCAACGTGGGGGCAAGTCATTCGCTCAGCAAAGAAATCGAACCTGCTGAGACCAGGCGATTCAGCTTAATAACATTTACTTAGTGTGACCGCCAGGCTGGCCCCCAGGAAACCAGGAGTAGGACAAGTGTATGTACTATGAGCAATAAGTTTGAAACCAAGAAAGATTTTTCGCAACTCTGACCTCCCAAAATCTAAATGTGGTCAAAGAATTATATTATAATGCGGCAATTTCATGCCATCGGAGAGCTTTGTAAGCACAGAAATAATCAGGAAAAAATGAATTTTTTTGCCAGAAGTATTCGAAAATTAGTGGTTGATATGTTCTACGAGTTGGAGGTGGTGATATATAAAGTTCTGCAAGGGAGTAATATGATGTACGAAGAAACGGCAACACCTGTTCCCTTTTCGGTGTTTTCTTGCTCAGTTCTGTTAACCTACGTGGGGAAGATGACTCATGCCCCTTTCTGGGTGGCTATAAAGCAATAAAAACAGCCTTAAGTCCTTTTACAATTAGGAACATTGATTTATTTTCTTTTAGACTCCATAGAAAACCTCAGAATCTCATTTCCTCTTTAGCGCATTTGTATACCTTTTCCTGGTTTGTGTTGGCAATTTATGACAAAGCAATACCTTTATACCTACAGGTGTGAATGTAGCACACACTCTCTTTGTTGTGAAATGATAGTAGTTTGAAAAACGGTCACAGTTGGTTGGTTCGTCCCAACAAATGTTTCTCCAGGGTTGATTGGCTACTTTCACTCTGTGAGTTCTCACTCACAGCAAGTGCGCTTTTTCAGGGTTTTTTTTTTTTTTTTGTTATATAGATGAATTGTGGAACGTGATACGCTGGTCTCGTAAAAATACACACATTTAAGAGATAAGAATTTTACATCTCTCTTTTCTCCTATTATCTTTACATAGTAAACCATTTAACCAGGGAATGTCTCACTTACGGTCTTGTCTCCAATTCGTATGATTCAATTTTGATTCATTCTAACTTCAAGATAGAAACAAACAAAACAAAGAAACACGTACGATATTTCTGTCTGCTTGGTTAAGCTGGTTCTATATGAAGAATTTTAAGGTGCATTGAAAGAAACATTTAATGGTGTTTCACGTGATCTCGGATTACCTTCACAATACTTTTCAACTGAGGTAATCTTATGATATCTGTTTATCCCATTATTCGGTTTTCTGCCCCTCAAATGATTATTCGCATGTTTGACTAGAACCTTCTTTATTCTTAAAGAGAATAAGTATAATGCTCTAATAAAAACCTCGCTGCGATGTACCGTTTTTATTTGGTAATATTCTCCCACACACGCATATATATATGTGTGTGTATGTGCATACTCGTGCAGAGAAATGCGCTGTTATCGTTCTAAATGAAAATAGCAACCCTGGTTCAAATCCTAGTCGAAGCAGTTTCGTTCAGCGCTAATACCTTTGACAAAATTTTCGAATACTTCTGTCAAAAAATTAATTTTTTTCCGATTATTTCTGTGTTTACAAAGTTCCCCGATGGCATGAAATTGCCGCAGTACAGTATATATAATTCTGTGACCACTTCGACCATTTAGATTTTAATTCTGGCAATGGATAAATAGCAGGGCATACAGGGTTCTTTAGAATTCGTTAGGCAACCAGTCTATGAGAAGGAAACTCTAAATTCAAACTAGCTGTACTACGCTTAAAAACTGACCTAGTGATACATACTTTTCATGGCGTTAGAGTTGATTTAGTACTTCTGGTTTATTTCCTGACTCGAGGTCCAAATACGTGGTCAGCTTTTTCGACTTAGAGCTTAGATCCAAGGGTCCATTCACGGCTTCAACTGTTGCTGCGAGGTTGGATAACGACATAGATGAAGTCCTATGACTCGTCATTGCCTAGAACACTACATAACCCAATGGGGGGAAACAGCAATATTGTTGTGTAACCAGAAGCTTTGTAATTCCTAGGGACCACATCATTTGAAGTTATCTTTCCCCTGGCAACCCTAATCATATCAATTATTCCAGGTTTTCTCTAGAATGTGTTTGCAGTATTCAAAACTATTTGACTGTGCAATCATATGATTATGAGTGAATAGGATTATTTGTATCATGATTTGGCTGTGAAAAAAAAATAAGCTCGAGCTTGTTGAAAAAAATTATCAGCTGAATGTTTACAAATCACATGTGTTCGCTTACAAGTCGTGTGTATAACTATTTAACTATGTGCAGGTAGATTGTTGATGTTGGGTTGAATTATTGATGTTGTGTAGCAGAGATGCTTGGAGCCATTAGTTTGCGTGCAGGCAGGTGGGCTCTGGCTCATTTGGAATATTATCTACTAAGTAATCGTTGGTAAATCTTAAGTTTAATATGTGTAAAAACGAAGTTCGGCATCGAGTGGCCCTGCAAGGGTTCTTGTGCCATTAAACCAAACTAGAGAACATCTCGAATCTTAAAAAAAAAACTCACCTTTTCACTGAAATCTGAACAAATCAACCTTTTTACCAATATCTGACTAAATAGAATCAAGAACTATAAAATAAACATGCCCTAAAACCCACATCGAAGACAAAACCAACCTAACCTTTTTTGGCATTAAATGACCCACAGAGGTTGATATGCCGTAGATGGAGGTGCCTGTGGTGTAATGGTTATCGTCGCAGGAATTGAACACGGTGACACGTGTTCAAATCCTGGAGGAAACTGATTGCATTTCACATAGCACTAATACCCTTGGGAAAGGTATGAATCCAATTATTTTCCCTCCAGCTATGGGTAAATAGTAGGGCAGACTAGGTTTTTCAGCCTTGGTAAGACAACTAGTCTAGGAGAAGGAAAATTCTGAATTCAAACCTGTTAAACTCTGCTTAAAAAATTGACCTTGTGTCATATCCTGCCCGAGCGGAGGGGTTGGGTAAATATGATATGCCGTTAAACAAAACTCACTCAAATCTAGAATGTGTCACTGTGTTTACTTCAACTTCGAATTAGTCTTACCTGTTTTTATTTCCAGTTGCGTAAAAAGCAAAGACCTTTTCCTTTTCGTATCTTGAAGTCCCTTTCATAAATCAACGTCTTTTACTCGTTATTGCACATTCGTCTTAAAAATCCTTTCCCACCTCTTTGATACTAGGTGCATGGTGACGTCATGTTCCTGTTTGATTTGCCTTTTTTTATGAAGGTTTCTGTGAGCATCTCGTCAATAGGTACATATTTAACTTAGTGATCACCGTCCCCACACTAAACGGCTACTGTAATGAATATGCTTAATGAAGTTCCCTGCTGCTAATATCAGAATCATTGGGAATGAAACCAGGTCGAAGGTAGTAGAAGGTGGAACTAAAGCAGATTTAACAATTCATTCGATTTTAGCGAAATCAAGGAAGTGCGAATGGTTACCGTCCAAGAAAATAGACTCGACGAGACTTGTTCAAGTCTTGGAGAAGGTTGCGTTTCATTCTATGGTATATTTAGCTATATCTTCTTCCCCCACATCCTAGCTATGGTTAAAATCGTGGTGCAGAACAGCTCCTGTTCGCTTTGGAAGGGTAATCGTTGTAGAAGGAAAAAAAAACCCTAATTTCAGTAACGTTTACATTATGCTGGCTCTATCCCAAATTGTAAAGTCCACTCTGACGCAGAGTAGTAGTACTAGTTAGGATCTTATCTATAGATCAAATTTGATTGGACCGCATGAAATAAAACCTTGGGAAATAACTACACAAAGAAACGGACACATGAACAAGCAATGAATGCGATTTCCTAACTTCTAGGCATAAAATAACCCTAGACAAGTTGTCCGGCCATTAGAATCGGTCAGTTAACCTCGTTCTGATAACCCCAGCGATGATACAAATGCTATTACGTTTAGTGCCATATTCTTTCTTTGGACAATATCTGTGTCGTGAAGAGGGGAGACTTGCTGTATGGGCAAATCCAGGCCAGTGCCGAGATCGGTATACAGATATATGGTGTCTTTACAAGCCTGACGGTTGATATCTAAATAAAACAAGCAATAATGCAAAAACTGAACCCAATTAAGAATACTTTACAAAATTACGCCTAATTGTCTTTATTGGGAATCCTTTTGAGATGAGGCTTCTTAATCTGAGAATTAATTTTTATTTATTGCGGACTTTTTGGCACAGCGGATAGAGGCGTTGAGTCTCTACGGTTCCAGGTGAGCATTGTCAAAAGATAGCGGTTTCAATTCCTACCCAAGCCGGCCAGAGGTTTACTGGGTCAAAAACGTGGTGCGATAGACAACAACTATGGAAGGCAGTAATTACTGGGGATACGGTTACAAGACTCGGCATTCTTATCCGAGGTCGCAGTTAATTACCTGAAGAAGGCAAGAGGTAAAATTTGGCCGAAACGTAGCGAGAAGAAACAACAAAAAACTACCAAGATTAGGACAAAAAGTCCGCAATAAATAAAAAAAATTAATTCTCAAAATTACGCCTTTCTTCTTCCTACCCTGAATTACAACTACCTTGTTGATTGGGGAAATAGAATATGCCGCCTGCACCTCGATGTCTGTCGTGGGTAGGACACTAAGCTGAATCTGAGGCTACAGTTCTGGAATCTTAGGGTACGGGGAGTATTGCTAGTACTCCCAGGTTCACTCTAGTTTAGAGTAGTAGTAACTGTTAGGGTCTCATCTATGGTTCAAATAGTACTATTCCATCATTTACATAGGATTATGATGTCATTTGAAAGCATACAGCTCTTCGCAAATTATTCATATTACCTAGAAATACTTGATTGAAAGAATTTCTAAGGTTAAATAGCAATACTTAAAAACATTTAACAGAACGCAAATGATTTAGATCTAACCATACGCTTGAAAATAAAGTTACAACAAACCATTCGCTACAAATGTATGTGTTTGTGTATGAGACGACCCTCCCGATTAGTAATCTCCCGAAGACCACGAGGTCTGAAATCGTATATAAAGTTAGTAAAGTTGGTGGCCGTTGTCGAGGGTGATCTGAAGGCTCTTTTCAATAGCTACTACACCAAGGTGTAAGGGAGGACGCTGCTCCATTCCCTGGATTACTCCACTTTACCCTTGATCCATTACCTTATAATGCTGAGTGTTAAGCAAGGCGGCATCAAGTACCTTTTTTTTTTTTTTTTTTAGTCTTTGGTATGACTCGACCTGGGATTGAACCCCGGACTATTGGCGAACACTGAACTCATTTAGCCAATGGTCGATGAAATTATATATATATATATATTTATTTATTTAGAATTAGATAAATCACAAAGGTTGATATGGCATAAAACACCAACTAACCAAATCTACAATGGTCTGTGGCTGTTCTATGCACCCTTGCATATCTCCTTTGACTAGTTAAAAGATACCAAATGCGAAGACATGTAGATATGCATGGCTGATAGATAAATATCTGTAGCTTTGGGGGTTTACAAAACCTGCTTTTCAGTCTTTGTCTGTTTACTAGTTTCTATTTTTACTTGAAAAACACTTAGACTCTAGTTTCGACATCTGTTATTTTAAGACGTGTATTGTAGAGTGATCATTCTAGAAATATTCTTTGAGGTTACCAGACTTCATTCTTCTCTTTTTTTCTGACTTAAAGCTGACACTAATTGAACGGGGCTTTTTGAAAACAGTTCTTTACTTGAGACAGATAAGGAAAAACTGCAGTTTCAGCGTAGTTTTTTACTAGTCGACCTACCTTTCTACGCAGGGAAGAAATATTTAATGCCAATTTGTATCCTTCACACATTCGTTCGATAGAAATACCAGCAGCATCATGGAACGATGTTCCAACAGGAATCTAATGAGTTCATGGTTCATATTACTAAAATTCTCATTATGCTTTTATATATATATATATATATATATATATATATATAATTGACGCGCTGTATTTAAAAGCTAGAAGCTCAATATCAATCAAATCTCTGTAAACAAAAACGACGAAAACTCTAACTTAGTGAAACGGCGTGAATCTTTGAGTTGCACTATATATATATATATACACATACACGCACACACACCCTAGACGACCGAATAAAGCATTTTACAACAGTCCATGATGATGTCGATGCTTCTATTCAAGGAGAGAAGATATTTTATAAGCACCTTAAAATTGTTCTATTTCTGATCTGGATTATTAAAAAAAATGACTCTACCCTAAAAAATTACTTCGTTTCAAATCGGATTTTAAATTACTTTATTCACAGATAGAATTTTAAGTATATTAAAAATCTAGCTATGATGTACATTTTGCTTGGTGACGGTTGCATACAATCATGAAGACTATTTTAGTAATGTACAGGTATACTGGCCCATTGGCAGAATGGTTACAGCGTTCGCCAATGGCCCGGTATACCGGGGTTCAATCCCGTATAGACTTATACGAAAGCCTCAAAAATGGTACTTGATGCCTCCTTGCTTAAAACTCGGTGTTATAAGGTAAAGATCAAGGTAAGTGGAACATTCCATAGAAAGTAGTAGCAACTTTCCCCATACCTTGGAGTAGTAGCTGTTGAAAAGACAGACATCGGGTTAGGCTCGACTATGGTCTTCAACTTCGCTTACTTATGTATAACCCAGGAAAACGTTTATTAGTGAATTTAAAAGTCTAGGTGAATAAATTAATTTCCAGTCCAATTTGTAATTTACTGATAAATTGACAGTCCTGAATATGTAACGAGCAATCATTTTTTTTTAACCATCCAAATTCTCATGATAAAGATAATTATGGATTACTAATTGGAATTCTTCACTCCTTCCTGAATAGAAGCGTCAGTATCATCATGGATCGCTGTTTCTATAGAAACTGAACGGATTCACGTGTCATCTGGTAGAACATAGTGTAAATTTGTGAATTACTCGAATATCAGCTGCAGTTGAATTCTCTCCAACGGAAAGGAAAACCTTTTGTTTTTAAGTTTTATTGAGTGATCTTCGTCGAGAGAATTTTTTTTTCTGTCAGAAATCCTCATCAGACTTAAAAAAAAAAAAAAAGTTTTGTTTTTTTGGGGTTTTTTTTTTTTGCCTTCTGGCTGGAATTCATCTAATTTTCCTGTTTAAAAGTCTGTCCCAAATCCTTCATTGTTTTTATAGGAGGAAAAGTACAACCACTGCCCTGCTTATTTCGTTGTTCTCTCATCTTTATTTTGTGGTTTTCTCTTTCCTTCCCTTCTCGTTTCGTTCCGCTTTGTTTTTCTTCTTGCTCTTTCCTGGCCCGATAACGGTTAAGAATACATTTGCTGCTTGACTGAGTTTTTTTTGAGATTTTTTAAGTCAGCTGTCATCACCAATAATAGACAGAGCTAAAGATATTATGGCTCTGTGTGTGTGCTTATATATATATATATATATATATATATATATATAACTGCTCACAGATGTGTATAAGGTATGTCACGCATATAGACAAAGCAGTGCATGCCTTTTTCATGATTGATGCTCGTCTCTCAATTACTAGAATCCTGGCTGTCTCTGTCGCTCATCTGTACAAAATTACTATACCTCCTGATTTGGGGAAGTCCTCGATATGTTGTGGTTAATGAGCTGGACTGCGTCATTGCAGTAATCGTGTTAGAACTTTTGTTGCACTTGGCCCAGTCGGCTGTGGCTGCAGAATACACTGACTGCATCTCTGCAGAAGAGAAAGACCCCCCCCCACAACGCGTGTCCTGGATATGACATTAAACAATCTGATAGACAGACTCCAGTAAATCTGGAGCTTTTGAGAATGCGGAGTATCCGTTTATTGTTATCACTCCCAGTTCCACTCTGACCCGGAGTGTTAGTATCTGATTGGGTCCTATCGATGAGTCAAATCTAATTAAAGTGTACTAATGCTAAACTGAATTGCTTGACATAGAACTGTCTGATCTTTTAACTGCGTGTAAACAAAAAAAAACTGTACTTAAACGAATGACTAACAAAAGTAAACAAAAGACTGTCCTTATGCTAAACTGAATCGTTTGAAATGAAGTCAAACCATTTAACTCTGAGCAAAAAAGGGTCATGCTTGTTTAATAATGTTATTAGAAATTATATTTAGTATATGTATAAAAAAGATTTGGCATTAAATGACCGACAATGGTTGATATGCCATAAAATCAAACCAAACCTGACGTACTTTCGGTATAATACTATTGAAAAAAAGGAATGAACCACTTTATGTACCCATCGCCCTCTGTTAATTAAGAATCACTATTACCGTTCTTTTCGGATGTTTTTGGTATTAAGTAAGTCACAAGAGTTAATATGCCATTAAACACAGAAACCGTAATCATTAAACTTGTCTTCATCCAACCCCGTTGTTTCTCTTAACCGTTTCACTCGATTTTAAGTCTCATTGTTCATGCACAGTTACCTTTTTACAGATTTTTATTTAGGTGAGGAACCCTCGTCCGACCCCACAATATTAGCCTTCCACCCTTCTGCCTCTGTCGCTTTTCAGACCTTTCCAATTTTTTTTTTTTTTTTTTTTTTTTTTTTTGTTGAATGTACATATTGAATTTCTTCCAATGCATCTTGGGAGAGAGGAAAAAAAAACAAAAAACAAACAAAAAAATAAGAAATAAAGTCCAAGTTTCCACACTATCTTCACAGTTAAATAACCAGCAAAAACGAAAACACCCCCTCACTTCAAAAAAAAAAAAAACTCAGATAATCACATTTTTACTTTCCCAAAAATTGACGTGTACCGTCTTCTCTCCCACCACCACTCCACTCCTGCCAAAAAGAAAGTTATTTACAATCATCACCACTATTATTATTATTATTATCAGTCATCTCTGTCCCATAATAGTTGACATTTCGTATAAGGAATTTTATTAATAAATGTATCGTAATATTGGACGAAAGTGTTACTGCTATTACACCTATTTCCCAATATAGTTTATACGTTAACAATGATATTTATATACAAATGTAACAGCCATTATGGGACAGACCATTGTTTTATAATAATTATCATTTCTGTCCAATAGTTGTTTTTAGAGAAATTATATACATATATAACTTATTTTGCAGTATTACTTCTGCTATCCATAATAATTTATACTTTTAGTGTATAGATTTCATATGTAAATGTATCGATTATTATGGGACAAGTATTGCTATTTCCATTTAATCTAGAAATATGTATCTAAACACTTTAACCTAAACACAAAGCTAAAAAAAAAAAAATATTCCCACAAAATTTTTTGTTTTAATTTGTTTTATTTAAGAATTATTTATTTTTATGGCTTATGTTTAAATTGTGATTTTTTTTTTTTTTTTTTTTTTTTTTTTTTTTTTTTTTTTCGAAGAAATTGCTTGTATATATTTTGCTTTTTGTTTAGTAAACTTTTCCTTGTTTGCAATAAATAAATGTATATATGTAATTTTTTTTTTTTTTTTTTTCATTTAAAAAAAAATGTTAACTTAAAGAAAAAATTTGTTTCATTGCTTTTATGTATCTAAAAAAAAAAGTCTTTCTTCACTGAAATATTTTCTTTCTATTTAATTTCTATAATTTTTTTTTATTTTCTATTTTTTCCAGGGGGTGGGTATTTTTCCTTTTATATTCAATTCATTTAATTCAACTTTTATCCCCCTCCCCCACTTTCTTCCCCTTCCCACTTTATTCATTTGATTTAGTTTTTTTTTTTTTTTAAATCACTTAAAAATTAAAAATTTAACCAGTCCTTTTTAAACTAATTATTCTCCAAAATCCTAACTAACACCACTAATATTAAACGGAATTCGTTTTCATTGCACGATATTTTTTGTGTATATTTTAAAACTAATATTTTTATAGTCGATGTTTAATGCACCATGACGTTTTTGGCAGAGTTGATGTGTATACAATTTTGTTCTTTGCAAGTCGGGTGGTGGTATACTAATCTATGCTGTGTTAAGCTTGGCTAATTTCTAACTCCCATTTCATCTCTCTCTCTTCTTATATATATATATATATATATATATATATATAAGAAACCTTATGAATAACTGCTTGCTAATATTTTTAATCCTAATTTGTGCCTATTGGGTCACTGATGAGATCTCTGTAGCCAGCTATAGAGATGTTTGTGTGCTTTTAAAAAAAGTTTTTAAAATGTATAAAATATTTTTTTTACCTGCTTATAATCTGAATTCATATTACTTCTTAAAAACTGAAAATTTCAACATTTTGTTTTATATATATATATATATATATATATATATATATATATATATATATATAATGCAAATGATGAATTGAAAATGCAAAATGACTGGTTTTTTTTTGTTAAACAAATATTTAATTCAACTGATTTTTTTAAATCGGTCTTATCTTTGGTACTTGATCAGAATTGGTATCTGTTCCAGAATGTAAATACATGAACAATGTGTATGAAAAAAAAAAAAAAAGAATATTACGCCAATAGTATTTTTTTAATAGACACAAACCCAATTTCAATACTCAAAATAAAATTTTTAAAAAAACCTTCAAAAATTTTTAAAAAGCACCCCCTGAAAATCTATTTAACTTTATAAAATTATCCTACATCTAAAAAGGGAATTAGTCTTATTTTGCTTTTAAATGTCACCATCAGTTCTTCTGATGTTGTTTGTTCAAAAGTAGGTTTCAATATCGTACCCAAAGAGGTGCCCCTCATAGGAAATGGACACGACGACACGAGTTCAAATCCTGGACGAGGCTGATTGCATTTCACATAGCACTAATACCCTTGGGAAAGGTATGAATCCAATTATTCTCCCTCCAGCTATGAGTAAATAGTAGGACAGACTGGTTTCTTCAGCCTTGGTGAGGCAACTAGTCTAGGAAAAGGAAAACTCAATTCAGCCTGTGTAGAGGGGTTGGTAAATACATATATATTGTACACTGCAATGTGTGACATCATACTTAGCTGTGTATAGAAGGTTCATTCAATGAATAAGGTAAATTTTGCTTCAGGAGATGGTTATAGGAAGCACCGTTTACAGATGAACCGTTTCCAAGGAGATCAATCATGATGGGCATTTTTATGTTTGAGAAAACTATCAACATGACCTTCTTTACTCACCCATGCCACAGAATTTTTTTCTCTAAAGTAGCGTTGGTATATTTTTTTACTCTATGGACTATCTGTTTCACTCGAAGTGTAAAACCCATGTTTAGTCAATCTATAAACTATTTTTAATATTTTTTTTAACTGAAGTACACATTGTTCTGTGTAATTTCATATGGTTTGCCGTTCTCAGCTGGTAAAAAAAGGTGATAAGCTTGGAGCACGCTTTGATTTGCTGCCATTTTGAAAAGCTTCAAAACAAATATGTTTGCTATAAACTAATTCCAAGAAACGTTGAGTTTACATCAACAGAAGTAAATTCTTAGGAAAAAAACTTTGCTTTTTTAAAAAGTATTCAAATAATTTAACGAAAAACTCTTGCATTTTTTCATATTCCTGAACAGACACTAATTTCTAAACAAGTACCAATAGCTTTAAAATGCTACTTCTGGGTCTTGATAATTCTTACATCGCATAAAAATGTCATAATTAAAACAGATAAGTGTTTTTCTCATTATGCGATTGTTTTAAAACCTTCCTTAGAATCATCAAAATCATTTTTTTTTAATCTAAAGAACAGTATGAATTTGGATTGTGATACTAAGTGAAAAAAAAAAATCAAATATTTCTGACAAAGAAAAATCAGATTTTATCTTTTTTGATGTCGTTGTCTTTAATTCTGTAGATTTTGTACTAAAATCAAAGATAAGGAAGATATTTGGTAATTGCAATGTATGGTTCTAACCAATGAGTGGCCACATTGATGGAACCATATTGTATGCCATTCTTTAGAATTTAAGTTTCAAATGTTTTTTTTTTAACTTTTATTATTTTGTACTTTATAATAACCGCAAAAAGAAAAATAGTTACTAAATCCCACCCATCATTTTTCTCTTTTTAATGAAAATGTTAAAAAATCAAAAATTGGTCAGTGTTTTAATTATATAATCACAGATTTTTTTTAAAAAAAAGCTCTTTTAACATGAATTAATGTCAACATTGGAATTTCAAATAAAACCGTTGGGGTCATGTGCCCTATTTTTTCTATCCAAAATGGTTACTAAAAGATGTTAGAAATCATTAGTTTAAAGTTTTTTAACGTTTTTTTTTTTTTTTTTTTGAAAAGGTAAGCCGTTTTTCCTTTGTATTCTTAATCCAAATTCTAATTAAGTAATTGGTTGATATTAAATCTGTAATATTATCAATGATACAAGATGGGCTTTTTTCCATATTAGACATTTGAACACTGACCAAATGGTTTACTGTTAATACATATATATTTCTTTTACTACACTGGTAAAAACCTTGTATATTGCATCATGGAGCACATTTTTATATTTATTTGACATTAGTTTTTATTTTTATTACGATTGACTGAGACTGCATTTGGGTTTTTCCCAATTCTCAAACAACTCCATTATGCAAATTCCAAGGTCTGATTACCATGTTGATGTCGATGTTGCTTTTCTCTTCCTAAATTCACCTTCACCTAATTCCAGGCTTTTGCTCTGCGTATTCCACTTTTAGATTTTATGAGTACATTGCTCAAATAATTGAACATTTTCAGTGTTGTCAGTGAAATTCAAATCTTTCACCATTTCACTCTGATCAAGATTTTTTCTCTTCACAATGTTTTTTTTTTAATCATCAGTAGAAACTTTCTATATCATTGTCATTCATCTCTGTGGTTTACGTTAGTTTTTAGTCTTACTGCAGGACAGGTTAGAGGCAATTAGATGTAGTCACTGCATTTTGTATAGTGCACAAATTTTGTTAGGGAAAAAAAGTTTAAAATTAAAAAGCATTTCTGAAATTGGTCATCATGGAACAAAATCTGTACAAGAAGTGCTAATGAATATTTTATTTATTTTTCTTTTTAAATGAATATTTGTTGATCATTATGAATTTTAACCTGTATTTTCTTTCTTTTTTTATTAAATTTTAATAGCTTTTTATCAAACCTCGTTTATGGGGAACAGTGAATATTAAGAGAAGGACAACGATGTCTTTTTGTCTTGAAACTCAAGTACTCTAAACCCGACAGCAGTAGGTTAAATTGCACAACTATTTTCCTTCTACAACGATGGCTTTGGCATTAAATAACCCACAAATAATTATATGCCATTAAACAAAGAAACCAAATCAATATCATTAGGAACCTTTTGAAAGGTAGAAACCTCCCTTATCCCATCTCCAGATATAAGTTAGATAGTTCCAATACTGTTCACCAACAAAGGTTGTTTTGGCATTAAATAACCCTCAAAGTTTGATATGCCAAGAAACCAAACCAATCGCACTACAAGACTGATATCACAAAAACCTAAATCCATAATGATACAGTGATTCTATATTTCATGTTTTACACGTAAATCTGGGAAAAATAAAAGGTAAAGTGAATATACCAAAAACTGACAATAGATTTAGCAATGATATTTCGTGTTTATTTTAGAGAGGTTTTGTCAGAATAAGTAATTTGGATATTTTAATTAACAGTTTTAAAATAAGAACGAATTCCTTTAAATTCTTTTCAAAATTTTTATATATATATATATATATATATATATATATATATATATATTTTGTTATTGCATAATGAACCAGAGATTCAAATTATGGAAAAAAGAATTAAGTTTTTAATTTATTAGGTTAATCCACTCTATATGTTCGTATTACAAAAGAACCCTAATGTTAGATTTGCGTATTTCTTTCCGAAAATCAAAGGCCTTTTTGTTTGAATGTACCACATGAATTAACCTCCCAAAACTCTTAGAAAAATTTAATTTAAAAAAAAGATATATTTTTTAGAAAACTTTATAATCAGAATCTCTGTTGCTTGAAAAATAATCTGAAGAAATTTCAAAAAAAAAAAAAATGTTGAGTAGGATGCTCATTCTTAAACAGCCATATACTTTTTTTAAAATTAGATTTGGTGGTCTTTATTATCCTCAAGCTTCCTCAAAAGAAAAGATGAGTTTCAGCCTTCCTGAACACTTAGCCTTTACAATATGCACTGTTCTCCGCTGTTAAAGAAATAGATACGAGTTGCAATATATATATATATATATATATATATATATATATATATGTGTGTGTGTGTGTGCGTGTAGAGAAAAATTGATAACAAGGTAATCCAAGGGGAAGGAAAGATTTATTGAGAAGTCGACACTATAGCGTTTCGGTTCTACTGAACCATCATCAGGACCATGAGGGGTGATAATAGCGATGTTAAATCAACGATGGATGTTTAAAAATACAAAAACCCGAGGGGGAAATTTGAATAACAAGAAAAAGTTGGCCGTTTAATAGATGAATCAGCGTTTGTTGTTTTAAATTACGCCATTTGTCTTATAAGGAATATTGTATAGAATTTGTTACGTTTGTTTATCGAGAAAGATTTTGACTCGAAACATCCATCGTTGACTTAAAATCGCTTATATCATCTGTAATGGTCCTGATGAAGATTCAGTAAAACCGAAACGTTATAGTGTCGAATTCTTAATAAATCTCTCTTTCCACTTGGATTACCTTGTTATCAATTTATCTCTACATACATATTGTCGGATTACAATCCATTATTTACTTCTATATATAATATATAAGCAACAGAGATAAAAATGATGAAAGAAAATACTAAGCAAAGTCAATTATAAATTGTTGTACATGTTCTTAAAATATTTTTGTATTGTTAATTTTAATTTTGCTTTTTCTTTCTTTTTTTCTTTTCTTTTCTTTCTTTTTTTTTTTTTTTTTTTTTTTTTTTTATAAGAGATCGAAATAACGAATGGTTCTGGGCTTTGTTTAAAAAAAAAAAAGAGCTGGATACAAAGTTTCTTATTCAAAACAAACTTAGTAAAAATTTGGTTAAATTTTGCTGTAGCAAAAAAAAAAAAAAATACTTTTGATAAAAACTGTTATCCCAGTTTAGTTTTTTAAATGTATATTAAAAAGAAAAAAATAGTAAAATCTGATTGAAAGATTTTCTAACGTTTAGTAAAAATTGTGGACCTGCCTTAATATTTCGCTCATCTTCATAGAAAATGGAAATCGTGACCCAAGTTCAAATCCTGGATGAGGCAGTTTACATTTCATATTGAGCTAACTCCCTTAGGAAAGTCATGAATCAGCGGGTGTCCTGGTGGTGTAATGGTTAAAGCGATGGACTGCGAAATCGTAGTAAGTCTCGCTATTACGTTCACTTTCGGGCAAATACCCTTTGGAAAAGTATGAACCCCCTCATCCTCTCAGCTATGGGTTAAATAATACCGCGACTGTTCTTCTAGGAGAATGGTCTTTGGCATTAAATAACCTACAAAGGTTGACATGCCATTAAACAAAGAAATTAAACTAAAGGCATGAATCCATATTTTCGTCCTCTTCTATGAGTAAATAGAGCAAGACTGAACTGTTTAGCCTTGATTTGGCAACCCATCTAAGAGAAGGGAAACTCTGAATTTAATCCAGCTTTACTCCGCTTAAAAATTGACCATGTCACACCCATCTCATGGTGGGAGGTCAAGGTGTATACCAACACAAATTATATAAGAATGTATTTATTTTTAGGTTTTGTATTAACATTTATTGGGTGGTGTGATTCGACATTACTCTCATAGTTTTAAAATTTACTAAATATCAACAAATTGGCCCTGTTGGTAGAGTGTTCACCAGTAGTCCAGGAGACCTGGGTTCAATCCCAGTTCGCGTCATACCAAATACTTTAAAAATGGTACTTGATACCTCCTTGCTTAACACAGTAATACAAGGTACGTATCAAGGGTAAAGTGGAGCAACCCAGGGAAAGGAGTAGCGCCCTCCTCTACACCTTTTGTGTAGTAGCTATTGAAAAGGGAGCCTTCTGGTCGCCCTCGACTACGGTCGCCAACTTTACTTACTTATTTGATCATTGCTGACTGTCAGCTAGCTGGAAAGTTGTGTGTGTATGTGTGATTGAATGCTTTCTTATTTAAGAAAGTGATGATTTAAATTCTTTCCTCAGATTTTTCAACCATCAGCCTTCTTGCCTTACCATTGAGTAATCAGGTTGAACAAGTTGTTTGAGCACTTTACTTTCTCTTTAAAGACAATATGAGAGCAGGTTCTTTTTTTTTTTTTTTTTTTTTTTTTTGCCGTAGTTATTCTTTTCAACTTTGCACGAGCTCACAATAGTATCAGAAACCATGTGACCTGTAAAGAAGGCTACTAATCCACCACAACAGTCGAAGAGTGTGATGGTGGTGTAGTATACGGACACATGAGTCTCTCACCTGTGTGACCTCATCCTCGTTAATAGCAACAGATTTGGGTGCTTGTGTGCTTCAAAAAGAAAAACTTAGTAAAAAAAAAAAAAAGTTTCTTTCTAGGAGAAAGAGATGATTAAACAGAACAGTCAGAACCCAGCTTTCTTTTCCTCACTTCGTAGAGAGGTTTGTGGATAGCTTCAGTACTATAATTATGACGTTTGCCAACAAGGAAGGTCAAGTCTGTCTGTCTTTAATGACTATGGTCTTGACAAATCTTTGCAGTGCCATTTTAAAAAATTGGGGCAGAATTTCGAGGTCAATCTTTTCTTGAACAGGAAAGGAAAGTTACAAAACAACAACCCTTTTGCTTGAGGAAAGTGAAAATATTTTTAAAAAAATGTTGAATTTAAAAAGATATTTAAAAAGTTATTTTTACATGAGTACATTTTTCAATTTAAAAAAGAAAATATTTTATTTCTGCGATAAACGTCTGTTAAAAGGTCTCATAAGGGTTGTATATTTTGTTAGAGACTTTAAATATAAGTAGGGTCTGTGTTGTTTACAAATCTTTGCATGGGGTGGGGGGTGAATGGTAGTGAGCTAGTTCGATCTCCAGTCGCGCTATTACGTTCACTTTCTGACAAATACCCTCGAAAAAGGTGTGAAAACCCTTATTCTCCCAGCTATGGGTTAAATAGTACCACTTCTCTTCTAAAAGGATGGCTTTAGCATTGAATAACCCAAGAAGGTTGATAGGCCATTAAACAAAGAAATCAAACCGAAACAAAACTGGTTCGGTCGGCTGGAGCTGTAGAATACACCGACAGCTTCTCTACAGGAAGGTAAGACTCCCCCACCACTATACAATCTGATGGTACTATTTACCAACCCCTCCGCTCGGGCAGGATATGAAACAAGGTCAATTTTTAAGCGGAGTTTAACAGGTTTTGAATTCAGAGTTTTCCTTCTCCTAGACTAGTTGCCTCACCAAGGCTGAAGAACCTAGTCTGTCCTACTATTTACCCATAGCTGGAGGGAGAATAATTGGATTCATACCTTCCCCAAGGGTATTAGTGCTATGTGAAATGCAATCAGTCTCGTCCAGGATTTGAACTCGAGTCGCCGCGTTCATTTCCTACGACGATAACGACTACACCACGGGCACCTCCTGGGCACATACAATCTGATGGTGAGGTTCCAGTAATGCTGGAGCTTTGGGGGATGCGGAGTACCCCTTCATTGCTATCGCTACCAACTCCACCCAGAGTGATAGGACTTGATAGTCCTATCTGTGGGTTAAATAGATCTAAACTGTGTACTTACGCAGAATTGAATTGTTTGAAATAGAAAAGTTTTAGCATTTAAATGTTTGTAAACAAAAACTATTCCTATACTAAACTGAATTGTTTGAAATTTAATTCGACTTTAAATGACCCGAAAGGGTTTATATGCCGTTAAACCACCAACCAACCAACCGAAACCGAACAAAAGCTTTACCTTTATATTTCACACTTACTGTTAAGTGGTCATCCAACTGAATATTGAAACTAAATAGGGCCTGTGTTATTTACAAAGTTTTGCTTAGAGATGGCACAAGGGCCACGGGTTGGTGTAATGGTTAAAGCGATGGACGGCGGAATCGTAGTGAGTTCGAACTCCAGTCGCGCTATTACGTTCACTTTCGGACAAATACCCTTGGGAAAGGTATGAACCCCCTTATCCTCCCAGCTATGGGTTAAATAGTACCACTACTGTTCTTCTACTAGGCGAATGGCTTTGGCATTAAATAACCTACAAAGAGTTGATATGCCATTAAACGAAGAAACCAAACGATCTGAGTACTAAACAGGCAAAGGAAATCCAGTGGGTATACAATTTAGTAGAATATTCAATCATAGAATTGCGAAATATGAAATACTGTTTCCTCGTATGAATGAACATAAATTCAATGCAGTGACAATTTACTTTCATATCGACATAAGGAGAGAGACACAATCTTTTTATGCTGGCTTCTTCATCTGGCCCAAATCTCGTGCGTCACCCATGGCGCTCAAATTCGTTTCGCCTCTGCGAGCCCTAAAAGTCGACCGTCTAGTCTCAACCCCATAACTTTCTTCAAACCTCCACGCGCTTCCGGTGCGTGACGTCACCTGCACCCTGTCACCCCGTTCCGTCATCTCGGGCTATTGTGACATCTCTGAGTGGCACGTCCGCCTCGCGCGCGCGTTACCACCTATATCAAGGTTTGCACCTAACTAACCCATGTGCTGAGCCGAAAGGTTCTCAGCCTAACTAAACTAAAAAGGCATGAACTGAAATCCCTTGGCCATTACGTTATAAAAACAGAGAAATGTATTCTGGTGTTTATTTTCACTACTACGTAATATATCTATTTGTAGTTTGAGAGAGAGAGAGGAGGAAAAAAGACTTTTATCTATTTGTAGTTTGAGAGAGCGAGGAGAAAAAAAAGATTTTTAGCTGCAACAGATTTAAGACTTCAGCTTTTTGGACACTTGAGCACTCCTTGATTGCTCAACTGGAATGCTCTTCTCTCATTTCAGAGTCAAGATTTGTGCCAATGTCTCTGACAAATTACTTTTAATGATTGTTTAGTTTTACTGATAAAAGGTGGGAGTCTATTGCGTAAAACTCATCGTCGGGTTTGCTTTTTCATTGTGTAGTTTATTTGATAAAGATGAAAGGTTGACTTGTGTGCTTATATGTTAGAGTGAATGGGTTCTTTGATAAGGTTTACCCCTAAACAGACTTTGTTTTGACATTACCTACTTTAAAATTCAGCCTCCAAAGATTTGGCTCTCCTCTCTGGGGTGGGGCAAGATGCCATAGAAAAGGGGTGATGGAAGTTTGCGGGTAGGTTTGTAAAGTCATCTTCTTGACAATCTCGGCAAAGAAAAAAAAACACTCTGACGCTGTGACTCTTATCAACAGTTCTAAATTATATATGTGTGTGTGTGTGTGTATATATATATATATATATATATATATATATATATATATATATACACACACACACATATATATATAGTGACCTTAAATATTTCTTTTTTAATCTTTATTTATGGTGTTTGATGCTAACCCTTCCCCAATGCTGTTGAGGATTTTTATACATAGATTTTTAATGTTCTGTCAGGTTTGCTGCTTCCAACTTATTTTAGGGGACTTGAACTATTTTAGATGCGTTTTCTTGTCTGAAAGGTCAACTAGCCTGCAATCTGTCTGCTATTTTTTTCTACCTGTTTCTCTAACTTTTCGAGCTTTATTCTTTATTGCCCTGTTGTTTACAATGTTCAACAGCCAGCGTGTGCGTCAGAAGGCAGCCATAGATGCACCTTGGCCTTTTAATCATGAAAAAAAAAAATCAACTACGCTTCTTCTTGAAATGACAATAGATCTCAAATCTCAGAATCAACTCAGGCACGTAGGGATGGCTCTTAGAAAGACATAGTATTTTGGGGTTTTTTTCTGCGATTTTATTTATCATAAAAAGCTATTTTAACGCTACAACTAACAAGGCAATTGGTTCAAACTTCTCTTACTAGCAACTCAGCTAATATAACATTCGTATAAAAGAAAATCAGCAAAAAAGTGGAAAAAAATGTTTTCCTTCATGAATGTGAAAGCACAAACCGGGACTAATAAGTC
Organism: Sepioteuthis lessoniana; assembly: GCA_963585895.1. Lineage (NCBI taxonomy): Eukaryota > Metazoa > Mollusca > Cephalopoda > Myopsida > Loliginidae > Sepioteuthis > Sepioteuthis lessoniana. Next base: position 18,991,497 of record OY757936.1, read on the forward strand.
TGTAGCCTGTTACACAGAAGATGAATCTTTATCTAAAATCTTAACTGGAGCAATCCCCGTGGTGTAGTGGCAAACTTGCTAGACTGCGATATCGTAGTTAACGAGTTCGAACTCTAATCGCGCGGTTCACTTTTGAAGTAATATTCTTGAGAAAGGTATGAACTCCTCACCTCGACAAGATGGCCCGGGAGACTCGTGTTCATTTCCAGGTTTAGTCATATCAAAGACTCAAAAAATGATACTTGATGCCGCCTTGCTTAACACTCTGTATTATAAGGTACGAATCAGGGGTAAAATGGATCAATCGAAAGAAAATCTAATGAAAAGGGAACCTTCCACTTACCCTTGATTATGGTCACCAATTTTATTTCCTTGTTCTTCTACAATGATAACTTTGAAATTAAATAACCCACGAGGGTTGATATGGCATTAAAACTAAGAAATTAAACCAATCTAAAAACTTGCCCAGTCGGCTGGGGAATACACCGACTGCATCTCGGCAGAGGGGTAAGACGCTCCCAATGAGAGTCCTGGATATGACACTAAGCAATCTGATGGTGTGGTTCCGGTGCTGCTAGAGATTTGGGGAATGCGGAGCACCCCTTCATTGCCATTTCTCCCTGGTCAACTTTGGCCTCGTATCACCTGATAGGGCCCTATCTATGCGTTAAATAGAACTAAACTGCATACTTATGCTAAACTGAATTGTTTAAATTAGAACTGTTTGACTAAACTGAATAGCTTGAAATAGAAATGTTTTCGATAATTAAACTGTGTACTTTCATTTAACCAGAGTACTTATGCTAAACTGAATTGTTTGAAATGGAACCGTTTTTGACATTGAAACTGTACTTACGCTAAACTGAACTATTTAATATAGAACTGTTTTGACATTTAACTGAGTGTAAAGAAAATCTGTACTTATATTAAAGTGAATTAGAACTTTTTGAATCAACTAAATAGCTTGAAATAGAAATGTTTTTGATAATTAAACTGTACTCATGCTAAAATGAATTGTTTGAAATAGAAAGATTTGCATAAAAATGGATTTGGCGTTAAATAACCTACAAAGGTTGATATGCCAAACAACTAACCAAAAAACTTAATGTGATTTTTGTTCTGTGATTAATAGTTATCATTGAATTTTTTTTTTTCTTCGTTAAAAAAAAAATAAATTTGTGCGTTGAAAGATAAATCGGTATTTTTGTTTTGTTTGCACGCTAAGGTCAGAACTTGCTAAGTAATTACATAACTTTGACTTACTGGGACGCCTCCGGTGGTGTACCGGTTGGCTAGCTAGAATAACAAACCTACACGAATTAGTTCAAGTCTTATTGAGTGCCCCATTTCTGTGACCTTGTATCACATCTATGCTAAAAAGCTTTTTAAATGACGATAACTTGGATTTACTGGACGAAAAAGAATTAATAACTTGAATAAGGAATGAAAAATATTCTACAGACTAAAATATTTTATGGGTTAAATTGAATAAATACATTTTAAATTCCTTTTTCTTACTTTGGAAAATGCTTAAATTATTCTGGATCCAAAATTTTGTCCTTACACCCATGCAAGGAAAGTTTCGGACTTACTGTCAGACTTCACTTTTAGAAGTTTTGATTTAAGGCACAAGAACTGTCCCCTGTTTTAGCAGAATATTGTTCTTGGATCTGATAACACCAAGGAGGTGGAGTGTCTGACAGTTTGTAAATCATGTCGCTTAAGAAGAGTTTGCGTTAGATGTTGCTTTCTTTCTGTCGTGTCAACCTAAATCCTAACATCTTCAGGCCAGAAAAGTGCAATTCCTTCCTTGCCCTTTCCAAATATCTGCCCACGCGTGTGGGTGTTGGAAAGGACATTCGAGGCCACTACTAGGCAGGGCATGTCTCAGAGTTACAACTTCAACTTGACCTCTCCTCTTGCTGGTGCTGAGGGTTCAGACGTGATTGGGCTGCTGTTTGTAGCGCTTGGTCAGTTTATCTGTCTGTCCACACAGACTTGCAGAATTTGATGAATGGATCCGGGGTTCTTCAGTCGAAGACTTTGAGATCTGCTTGGATATCTCGAACTTGGTTTTCTCCCATTTCTCCTTGTCACATTCCTCGAAAGTGATGTGGAGATGATGAACGTAGTTTATTGTCATTGTTCCTTGGAAGCCGTTTCAAATTTCCGACGGCTTTTCTTGCGTTCTGAGAAATTTCCCTGTCTGGAAAAATTGACGGATAGCAACTCATTTTAGCCACTGCTGTCTCATCTTAACCAAAGTTGTTCGATAAATCTAATTTAAAACAACTAAAAATCTAAATCAACTTCTCCTTTCCTTGAATTCTTTAAAGAACGTTATTTTCCGTGGTGTATAAAGTTGACTATTTCCCCTCTTGTCATGGAAAGGGAGAAATGAAAGACAGAATTTATTAATGTCTTCAAACTGAAATAAACTGAACCAATATCTTTATATTGTGTCTAGCCTTGGTTCTAATTAAATCCAAAGCCTAGATCCAAAATAAAAAAGAAGCTTTGAATTTTATTTTATTCTTAAAGTTACCATTTTAGGGGAACATCACACCGTTTAATCAAGCAGACTATTGGTAGTGAATTTTATCTCATTGGGTGCCTCAGACTTCTGACTTTGTGCCAATCTAAAAGTAAATTAGTAAACCATTTTAGTCGTCTGATTGTGAGCTAAAAATGCATTGATTGTATCCCCACCAAAAGGGTACTTTGTAAAAAAATAAATAAATAGCTGATTGGATATGGCTCTAAACTACATGTGATGATAAGGCTCTAGTTTTGGAGGTCTGTGGAGTGGGCAGTAACCCTTTACCCCCAGGTCCACTCTGATCAGGAGTGATTGTACCTGTTAGGGACCCGTCTATGGATCAAATAGATGCATTTCAAAATTATTCGATGTCGATAGGGCTTTGGGCAAAAAAAAAAAGTTAAGAAATAACAACATAAACCATGAATGCAGATTCTTAACCGTTAGGTAATTAATAATCCTGGACGGGTTAATATGCCATTAAAAATCAATCAGTTGATATTTAAACGATTTTTTCAAAATCTTATTTCGGAAATAGTTAAACTGTTCATTGCCTAGTTTTCACAATATAGCTCATTTCTATAAAAAAATAGACAAGATGTAGCATATAACTATTACCGGAAAAGCTTTGAGATGTTTTTGAACCTTTATAGCTTCTTGACCTCTGAACCGTTGCTTGTCCTATTTCATTAACATCAATTAACTAACCAAAACACTTAAAAAGAACCTGCTAGTTATTGACGGAAAATAACCTAAAATATCTCCGCAATAAACTGAGGTCAACTTCCTTGAATTTAATGACGAACCAATGTTTTCGTCTTCTCTGTGCCTTTTTGAACTTTGACCTTAACTGAAGGCCGATTTGTCTCTTTCTAGGTGCATCTTGTGGGCTCAATTTAAAAAGGAATAGGTGTTTAGGATACATCTAGTCCAGATCAGCTACGAATACAATATAGCTATTATTTTTTTTTCCTTGCCAAGAAAGTAGGCAACTATCTGAAGAGTTGCAATCTCTCTCTTTCTTTCTCTCTCTCTCTCTCTCTCAAGTCAAAGGTCAGCGTAGAGATAACATAATAAAACAGAAATAAAAACTAAAAAAAATAAATATGCACCTACTTCGAGGGCAAGAGTAGATGAGGTTTGAACTTATTGTGAACAAGCTGCAAAGATTGCTGACAGGCAGGGACAATTCAGGGGACGTTTTGATGTGACAGCCATAGGTGAAGGAGACTGTGTGAAAGTGACCAATATGCCTTTAGGGATAAAGACTCCTTGTTTTGTTTAGCTTTTTAGTTACCCTCGTTTTAGCTCCCTCACCCCACTGAACTTAAATTTGTGTGGCCTTGGAGTGGAGAATACTTTTTCATAGCACCTTGTTTCTGCTTTGTCCTCAGTAATCTTTCTAAATGACAGGTGAGAATGGTTTTCGTTTATGCATTTAAACTTAGACGCTAAGTTGAAGGGTTTAATTAATCCACTTGCAAAGCAAGGTCAATAGGTACAGTATTTTTGGTAGGGTTGGGGACGTTGGCAGAAAGGGTCGTAGTAAGCACTGCCTTCTAGATGTTTTAAAAACTTCTTTGGATTATTAAAATAATGAACTGTGGAGATTAAGATTTTCATATTTTCCCAACCCCTCCGCTTCCTAGACTAGTTGCCACACCAAAGCTGAAGAACCCAGTCTGCCCTACTATTTACCCATAGCTGGAGGGAGAATAATTGGACTCATACCTTTCCCAAGGGTAGTAGTGCTATGTGAAATGCAATTAGCTTGGTCCGGGATTTGAACTCGTGTCGCCGTGTCCATTTCCTACGACGATAACCATTACACCACGGAGATTAAGATTATGCTTCCGAAAATTTTTTAGAAAAGTTTTGGTTTAATGAATTTGAAAAAGAATGGCTCTAATTGATTTAAAAATAACACCCATCACTCTTGTAATTAGAGTTCTCAATAATTGATGAATGTAATTTTTGGCTGATCGGTCAACACTAGTGTATCCATGTGTTGGAGTCCACAGAAACACGTCGTTCGAGTTCGTCCTTACTTCTGAAGCAACACCCTTGCTCGTCTTATTTGATGTTTTTTTGAGATAAGAGGTTAGGTATTTTTTTTGTTTTTAGGATGTTACTTCCAGAATTTGTTCAAAACAAAACTCAAAATCCTTGTGTAGTGTTCATCAGGCTTTTCATTCCAGGCGTTTGGTGCAACCATAGAGTAGTATTGACACGGATACAGCGGAAAATATCCGTTTTATTATATCAGAACATATTTTCATATGGTCGTAAAACTGCCGATAGTGGTTCATTCCCTTTCTACGCATATGTTTACATTACTTTCAGTAGATGGCATATGCTATTTGAAATCAAATAATATAGATTTGTGTATGGTTTTTTGTTTTCATTAGCCGACCATTCAAAGTGCCTCCTTCATTAAAACGTAACTAAATAACTTTAAGTATTCGAATCTTTTTTTTTTTTTTAAAGGAGCTTCTTATAGAATTAATATACAAAGTTTTATATATATATATATATATACAATTTGAATACATTTCAAGCATTTATTTACGAATATTTTGAAACAGAACGCCTGTCAAGAAAACCGAATGTGAAAAGCTTTCTCATTTTTTATTTATTTATTTATTTGCTTCATTTTAAACAAAACTGAATATAATCCAGAAGATACATCACACTTTAAATCCCCTGATGGCGGTTAACGAAATTAAATAATTCATCTATAAATAAGATTCTCCTCTGAATCCTTTTTTTTTTTTTTTCTTTTTTAATTATTTTCATAGTTACAAATATAAAAAGACAAGGTATTCGAGGGATGATTTAATTAATAGATGAGTTCTTTTTCCACGTTAAATATTTCGGTTTGTACATTAAACCATCATCAGGGCATTTAAATATGTAATGTGTTGTATCTTTTGAATCATGTTCAATTTCGTTTTATTTATTTTATTTTCACTATTTTTATTTTTATCTTATTTAATTTTTATTTTTTTGAAAATGAAACAAAATTTTTTAAGATTTTGTTTTCGTTAGCAGTGTTTGGTTTCAGACCTGTGGTGAATTTAGACGTTTTCGAAATCTATTTTAAAAACGTAACTAATTTCCATGAAAAATGAATGAATATATATATATATATATATATAAATCAGAGAGAAGTAGTGTATATATATATATATATATATATATATATATATATATATATATATACTACTTCTCTCTGATTTTTTTCTTTTTCTTCGCTTCCTCTATTTTGTCATTATTTCATTGTTTTGATGTCATTTCCGATGAATTAAGGCTAGAGGTCTTATTGAAAAAATATTAAACTTAAATAATCTTAACCCGGCAAAAAACAGTGCATCCATAGCGAGATTTTTTACACAAAAATACAGTCTAAATATTTTTAATTGAGAGAAAGAAAGGTATTCTAAATTGGTTACTAATTGATAACTAGGATTGCGTTGGGGGGTTTTTCATTTACCTTAAACATTGTATTTTAATCCTTCAAATTTTTGATATTACCGAAAAAACGATGAAATGCTAATTAAAAACCTTCACTTTTTCCTTAATATCATCATGGTCCACTGTTACAACGAAAACCCAACAAGATCGCGACTCGTCTAGTTTTTATTCAATCTGATAGCAATTCTGAACACGTTGAAAATGTTATAAAATCGAATAAAAAATGGCGGGGTGGTGCTACAAAGTCGAACACGGTGACCTACTTATTTCTTAATGAGTCTATTTAATCAAAATTCCTTTGCCCCCTCCCTCACCCCACAATCCACAGTAGATGTTTCATGCTTTTGTTTTCCTTAGTCTTTCTCCTGAATACGAAATATTGAAATGACGGATCACCTCAGCGTAGTCTGCCATATTTATTCTTCTTGTCAAATCTTCGGCGATAATTTTTGCTGATAAGAAATATCGCGCAGCTATGGATATTTCTACACTGGTAAAAATCTTTGATTTATTTTTCCAAAACAAAATATTAATAAAAGGAAACGAAGGAATAAAAGAAGAATTTCCATAGATGTTGGATCCAAAAATCTAGAATTCTTGCGCTGATGAATTTTTCTCAGACCTTCTGGAATTTCTTAAAGGAATTTCCTTTTCAAAGAGAAACACAAAAGGCGTTCATTCCTTGTTCGCATTTGACCAGCAGGATGAAATTTCCATTAAACTTTTATTTCGACTTTCGTATTCTCTCTCTCGTGTGTGTATATATATATATATATATATCTGTCACATCTCTATATATCTGCCATTCACATTCTATCTCTCTCTCTCTCTTAATTAGAAAAATGAATTTAAAAAAAGACTTTTGATAGAATATCTTCTTAGAATTTGCGAATACGCAAAGGAAGAAGTGAATAGAATATATTATATAATAATTAGAATATAAGGTAAATAATAATAATAATTCACTACGAGCAAAGAATCGCTTGCTTTATACATCTATCAAAAGTGATATTTCTTTGAGAGGAAAAAAATTCTTTTGCACAAGATGGTTGATCTGGATAGATGGCGTACAATAATTTTAAAAAATAATGAATAAATAAATAAATCTTTTAATTTTTAAACATTTTTTCCCTACTTTTCTTCTCTTCCATTTTGCGTGAATTAAACAAAAAATTAATCTGGCTTGTTTGTCGATTCTAAACGAAGAAGTACTTTTCAACGAACATCATTCTTTGATTGTATACTTTCAAAAAGACAGAGCTATAGAACAAGAGAAAAATGAAAAGGAAAAAAATGCAGTTTTATTAATTTTATTTTTGTTTTATTTCATTTGGCTTTGGTTGCAATACTGTCAGCGAGAATGAAATTCAAATTTAAATGTATTCAAACTTAGGCTCACAAAAGCAAATCTGACAATACGTCAATGTTTCTGATTTCATTAAGTCGGTATAAACTTCAGTTTTCTTAGAAAGAATTCAGAAATTGTCCACTTACTATTTGCCAAAGGCAAAATACTATTCTCTATGGAGAAATTCAATGCCAGGCTCTCTCTTTCTCTCTCTCTCTCTCTCCGACTTTTATTTTGTCGGATTCGCCTCTCTCTTGTCTAAGGAATAATGATTATTAATTATAGAAAATTCACTTGTTTTTGCTGCTGCTTTTCAATAAGAAAATTTAAATTTGTTTAATTGCTTTTTCTCTTCGCTGCTGTTAAAATTATCTCCGACTAGAATCTCAAAATGGAACCGGAAATCGTAAGAGAGCAAAGGCTATGAGAAGAGAATTTTTAAGCAAAACAACTCTTTGTATTTTGAAATTGTGTCAAGGTCCAAATTAAAAGAAACAATTTAGTAATAAACTACAGGCAATCTAAAAAATAAAATAATTTTAAAATATTTAAGAAGAATGAGATAGTGACGCTCACAATACATAGTTTTATAAAGAAAGATTTAAAGTTTATTAACCCAGTTATCTTTTGGAGGTGTCTGTGGTGTAATGGTTATCGTCGTAGGGTTAGGACACAGCGACACAAGTTCAAATCCTGATCGAGACTGAGTGCATTTCACATAGCACTAATACCCTTGAGAAAGGTATGAATCCAATTATTCTTCCTCTAGCTATGGGTAAATAGTAGGACAGACTAGGTTCTGCAACCTGGTTGAGGCAACTAGTCTAGGAGAAGGAAAACTCTGAATTGAAACCTGTTAAACTCCGCTTAAAAATTGAGCTTGTGTCATATCCTGTCCGAGCGGAGGGGTTGGTAAATATGATTAACCCAGTTATCTTGGACAGGAGAATACGCCGATTGCATCTTTGTAGAAGGATAAGACCCCGCTGCACAAACGAGTGTTCGGATATGACATTAAACCAACTGATGATGCTTCAGTAGTGCTTGAGCTTAATGGAATTCGGAGTACTCCTTTATTACCATCACTTCCAGAAATGATTGGGTTCTTTAGCCTAGCTTGGGGAACCAGTCTAGGAGATGGAAACGTTTGAATTCTAACCAGTTCTATTCAACTTTTTAAAAAATGACCAGGCGCAGAGGTGATGTGAATTCATAAAAATGGTGTTATATATATATATATATAAAAGATGGGTTCGAGACTTAGTTTTGATAAGCAACTTTTTAAAATGATTTAAAAACAGATCTTTCTTTCTCTTTGAGAAGTTGCCTTATCTAACCAAAGGAATACAATCTGTCCCATTATTAAACTGGAGGAGTATAAAATTTTAACATTAGATAATCCATGACATACGGTTAATCAAATCAAACCAAACAATTTTTTTCCCCAAAAAAAAATTCCCTTAAAACAGGATTTTATCTTTCTAGTAGGATTATACAGTTAAAACGGATATCATTAGTTATATATTATACAGCTATTTTTCCCCAAGCGCATGGGAATATATATTTTACGAGTGATAACTAAACTGCAGAGTGCAGAAGCAAAATATGGAACAGGGAGGATAGGATTCATGCCTTTACTACAGTAGACGTAGATAAACGATCTTGCTTAATTGTTATTTTTTTTATGTTAAAGATATAGAGGTGGGTAAATCAGTGTTTGCCAACACTTACTCTACATTCAAAGTTACTCCCTCCCCAATTTTTTTTTTCATGTTCACTTTTTCTTTTTTTTTCCCCCCATTTTTTTTCTGTCAATTCGTTAAGTGTACCTGGTTTAAAAAGAAAATGCAGACCTTATGTTCTTGCATCATAAAATATGTTTAGATGAACATCACTATTTTATATTCCTGCTAACAGCCTTTCTACTTAGATGGTTGTGAGGGGGAGTGCTTGTCTTTTCTGTACTCAGCTCCCATCTGCAATAAAATGACTTTCTTGTACCAATCTTCCAGAAAGCTGTCTACACTTAAGCAGCCACTTCTTCCCTATCCTCCTGGCCGCATACTTCTACTCTGCATTCCACGCCCCACCTCCAAAGTAATGCTTGACATCTCTCCCTTTTCCCTGTCTATTGGCCATATGCTGTCACATTCTAACCTTCTACCAGAGTATATTACTCTATCTACCCGGAACCAAAATCTCTCTTTCTCTTTTTCTCCAGTCTGCTAAGATCTACATCTTTGGATTAATCTCGTTGCATTTGACAGTAGACAATTATGCCCAAAGTCTACATCCTCTGTCATTGGTGAGTGCATATACCCTTGGCAAATGCACAGGAGAGAAGGAATGTCATAAACTCTGCGGCTACGCATTTATTTACTCACTGCATCATTTGCAAAGTGTGTGGTCCGCAGAGCTAAAAGTGTACTTTGTGACTTGAGGTTTAGTCTTCCCATAAAAAATCATCAGATTAAAAGGGGTCAAAATAGTTGAAGAAAAATAATTGCTCTCTTGTCGATACAATGTGTGTTACCAAACCGTTCCACAGAAAAGTCAATTTTGCTAGTAGAACTATTTGAATTACGCATAATTGCAAGCGGGGTGCAATGGTTAGTGTTTGCCAATGGTCCAGGAGACCAGGGTTCAGTCCCTGGTCGAGTTATACCAAAGACTTAAAAATGGTAATTAATTCCTCCTTGATTAACCAATTTAGTAGATCCGGTATACGACATCCAGTGATTGCACATGAAAGACAGTTAGGTTTTCTGCAGTCGGCCAACATTGGAGTCTCCAAATATTGGATTGGTTGGGTGTTTCGGTTTTATGGTATATCAACCTTTGTAGGTTATTTAAAACCAAATCCAATTTTATGCAAATAGTTCTGTCAAAAAATTCAATTTAGCGTGAGTACACAGTTTGTCAAAAACATTTTTTTTATTTCAAGCTATTCAGTTTATTCAAACAGTTCTAATTAAAACAATTCCGTTTAGCATAAGTATGCAGTTCTATTTAACCCATAGATAGGGCCCTATCAGGTGCTACCGGGCCAGAGTGCACCTAGTAGCAATGGCAATGAAGGGGTGCTCTACATTCCCCAAAGCTCCAGCATCACTGGAACCTCACCATAAAATTGTTTAGTATCATATCCTGGACTCTCATTGGAGGTGCTGTCAGTGTATTCTACAGCCCCAGCCGACTAAGCAACAAATTTTGGAGTTCATCGGAGAAAGTCACTGATGATTCATCCTTTCAACAGTACTCGCCATGTATCGGGTCACCCTTGACTAAGGTCGCCAACTTCACTACTTGTATGTATAAAAATGGATTTGGCATTAAATGACCTAAAATGGTTGATATGCCATAAATCCAAGCCAAACAGTTCAAGCTATCACCATATTCTGCGTTATTCTTCATATAAGTTATAATCTAGTTATTCTAAAGCTATAATTCTAATTTTTAATATTAGACTCAATGGAAATTATTGATATCTATCCAACGTCCCATCTGATAGGATTTGACTCAAGGTCATTTTGATGAGGGGCCTCGCACGAATAGCCCCAGGCTGACTGTATTGATTTACTTTTGGCTTTGCCCCTCGCCGGCTTTTTAGCCGGGCTGTCTAGCATCCATGTCGGACGGGACATAGTCAATCAAAGGTAGACACGAGGCCAGAAGGTCCCAGGCTTCGGCTGGGACACCTTTGCATGGGCGAGCTGCATTACGGACATTTTTGTATAACAATGGACCCTGTTGTCCTGTTTAAGCTATAATCTGGCATCCGTGCCTGGACCCATGTTTTGATCCATATCCAGATAGTCTCATCAGCTCACATTGCACCAACTAAACTGCATACTTATGCTTAACTGAATTACTTGAAATAGAACTGTTTTTACGCTAAACTGAATTGTTTAATATAGAATTGTATTGACATTTAACTGTGTAATCAGAATCTGAATTGTATCAATTAGAACTGTTTGATTAAACTGAAAAGCTTGAAATAGAATTTTTTTTTTTTTTTTTTTTTTTTAGAATTAAACTGTGTAATTACGCTAAAATGAATTGTTTAAAATAGAACTGATTGTATCAAAATGGATTTGACATACCAAGGTTGATATGTCATAAAACCCAACCAACCAACTGAAATCTAGCGCTTCAGTGGACGTAAAATTAAATTGCAAGTATCAGCAAGAAGACGACCGTTTCTACACCAAATAACAGCAACTCTTTTCAAAGAAAAAATGTATTTGCTTACATCTCAGAACAAGACCAGTTCTAGTCGGGCTCGGCATTTTTTTTTTCTTTTTGAAGTAAAATATTAGGATTTTTAGTAAGTATCTGAAACTTTCAAAATGACCTGATTGTGGAAAAGAGCTGCAAATGTCACTTAACCTAATCGAGATGCGGATATATAACAGATATGGTTCATCTCTATGAAACCTTTTGGCTGTTTATAAAATACGGACAGACAAACTTGTTCATCAAATTATTATATATAGAAACTAAATAAAACTAATGATAATTTTTTTTTATTGTTTATTTCTCCAAATCTCGGCTATCTGAATCATAAAAAAAAAAAAATAAAAAAATAAATACTTTACATCTGACCCAAAAAAAAAAAAAATGAATTCTTATCTATCTATGAAAAGCATAGCTTTAAGCGTTGTGAACGGGCACTGTGTTTCGCCGTTGAATAAGTTCCAATCTATTATTAGGAACCTCTTTTCACCTACAACAGAGATGTAGGTAATCTTGAATTACTGCTAATATATTTATTAGGCATTTTATTAGCTGGTTGGTTGCGAGCAGAAAAACATGAACGAAACTAAACTCTATCTAATTAATTTCTTATCAAGTACTTATGTTCTTAGCCACTGCTGCTATTTATAGAACCGAATTCAAAAATAAACACTACACCAGTATAAATGATAATCACTCAACACTTACAAGGTAGTAATGTACATGCAAAAGTCACATCGCTGTTGCATTATACACACCACTGATGATGGCCCAAGATCGAGCAGAAAGTAGTAGGGAAGCAATTAATTATCCTATTTACAAACCCCTCCGCTAGGGCAGGATATGACACAAGCTCAATTTTTAAGCGGAGTTTAACAGGTTTGAATTCAGAGTTTTCCTTCTCCTAGACTAGTTGCCTCCCCAAGGCTGAAGAACCTAGTCTGTCCTGCTATTTACCCATAGCTGGAGGGAGAATAATTGGATTCATACCTTTCCCAAGGGTATTAGTGCTATGTGAAATGCAATCAGTCTCGTCCAGGATTTGAACACGTGTCGCCGTGTTCATTTCCTGCGACGATAACAATTACACCACAGGCACCTCCAAGCAATTAATTATGGGAGGTTTATTAACCAATTTCCGCTGGATACCATAAAATCGACTCGGTGACTCGAA
>OY757936.1:19009267-19071767 GCA_963585895.1 Sepioteuthis lessoniana
GTATTGAATCAAATACCCCAGACATATGTTTGCCATTAGAGACAGCTCGCAATAACTTTTATCTAAACAATCCCATTTCAAAATAGAATAAACGATTCCATTAAATGAGAACAGCGTTATCTAATTTTAGAAGAGCTTTCTTACTTTTTTTTCCTTATTAAAGCAAGTATTTAGCAGAAACGATGAATAGAGTTAAACGAAACATGTTTTACTTCTTCATTTGCGTAAACCTTCAAACCAAATAGTTTGTGCTTGGTCAACTTGAACTTATGAGTTGTTCTTTTACAAGACTTGTCTCTCGAGCTGCTTACTTCCTTCTAGCTTTTACTTTTTTCTAACATATATATATAATCTCTCATTGAATAATATAGACATGTTTTATCTACATATTTTTGTATATGTCCTTTCCAGTTGCCGAATTGATTTTACGGTATCCGGCAAGAATTGTTTAATAAAACTTCCATCGCTAACTGTTACCCGAGTTCATTCAGCCCGATCTTGGACCATCATCAGGGGTGTATATATAAAAAAAATATGGAGGTGCCCGTGGTGTAATGGTTATCGTCGTAGGAAATGGACACGGCGACACGAGTTCAAGTCCTGATCGAGACTGATTGCATTTCACATAGCACTCATACCCTTGGGAAAGGTATGAATCCAATTATTCTCCCTCCAACTACGGGTAAATAGCAGGACAGACTGGTTCTTCAGCCTTGGTGAGGCAACTAGTCTAGAAAACTCTGAATTCAAACTCCGCTTAAAAATTGACCTTGTGTCATATCCGGCCAGAGCGGAGGGGTTGGTAAATATGATCAGGGGTGTGTGTATATGGCAAAAGAGATGTCACCTTTGCATGTACATACAACACACCAGTATAAATAATACTTACAAATTAGTCATGTACATGCAAATATCGCATCTCTTTTGCAATATACACACCCCTGATGATGTCACAAGATCGGGCAGAAAGCACTAAGGTAACAATTAGTTATTAGTTTCATCAACGAATTTCCTGCGGATATCGTAAAATCAATTCGGCTACTGGAAAGGACATATTAAAAAAAATGTCGACAAAACATGTTTATGTTGCTCAATGAAATAGGCATTAATGAAGAAATTCTGCCCATATATATATTCTTTTACTTTTTATTCTGACAAGGAAAAAATCCCGGGTTTTAACTATCTCAGCTGTCATGATGGACCTTTTACCAAAATTCTTTAAACATTATTAGTGGAGAACTTGAAGTCGATTAAGACTAATAATATATTCGTACTAATTTCCTTATCACGTCGGTCGTTCAAATCTCCAGCCCATCTGTTCTCTAACTAGACAGAAGACAACGTCTCTATGGTTCAAAGAACACAGGGAAAAGATTGCGAGAAATGTTTTCTGAGACTATCATGTGACAATAGATGAACTTCATGCGATAGGTTTATTGTCTCCGCACAGATATAAGAAATGCTGAATGTTACGTACAAAGCTTTGCTCTGCCTCGCACATATACCTAAGATTGCTTCTATTACCTGCTTTTACTAAGATGTTTCTCTGTTAAATACCGAACAGGCTCATCGTAGCTTAACTTCAGTGATCTGACTGGAACCGGTGCTTTCAGTATGATTTGACTGTAAGTCACAAATGCAGATTTTTTTTTTTTTTTTTTATCTAAGTGGAAATGTTGATTTATAGTATAAAATGCCAACTTCGTTTTATTTCATTAACTTTCAAATCATTTCAATGCTCAAACAGTTCTTTTTTCTCTCGTTATTAGGTTTCTCTATTAAGATTTGATTATTTAGGGTAATTTTCAAGTGTAATAAACGTCCGCAGAACGTTTTGGTTTAAAAGTTTTTGTACTTCAGTATTGAGGGCTATTTTTTTTATTCGAGGATAAATGGTGTTTCATGGGCTATGAATTTATTGTTTTGTAATAATAAAAAAAAATTAATAAATTAATCTTTTTTTTTTAATGAGATTTTTATTTATTTGTTTATTTTTGTTTTTCTTTTTTTTCTTTCTGAAACCATCTATGGATTTTTCTTAAATTGAAAAAAATTCTCAAATGGGCTGATCGTGATCAATTCTTTTAGACTTTGTATTAAAAAAAACAATTCAAATTTTGTATTAAAATTATCTTCCTCTTGGGTATTTACCATGTATACTTGTGAGTCATACAATTTTCTGAGATTTAGATTTTATCCTAATATTAGAGAATCACACCATAATCGAGATTCAAACTTGTCCTAACCCTTAGTCAATTTGCAAGTTGTATGTCACGTATAGCACAACCTTTTAACATTAGGCTAAAGATTATTTCTCAGAAAATTTTATGATACGGTAGTATGAACGAATAGTGTGCTTTTTTAATGATTATATGCATAGTCTAATTAAAAAGTTAATGTCTAACAATTATATAAAAATGAGTCCAAAGACTACCAATTTAAAACGAGTTTTATTTCATGTATATTTTTCTTTTTAAGTTGAGGAATTATATTGTGAATTGAATTACCACGACCAGAAAATCCGGCGAACACCTACGCACGACATACGGAAACACTGGACAGCTGTTTTGACCTTATCAGGTCTCATCAGCAGTGTATACCGTGATCTCCAATCTGTGGTCGCTGGTTCAATCTCCAGCGGTGGAGATCATGGTATACAGTGCTGATGAGACCTAATAAGGTCGAAACAGCTGTCCAGTGTTTCCGTATGTCGTGCGTAGGTGTTCGCCGGATTTTCACGAGTTTTATCTCGTATTAAAAAAGAATAAATAAATAATATATATATATATATATATATATATATATATATATATAATCCTAAAGAAGGTAGTTTTAAAAGCAGAAGATAATTATTACAATAAATAACATTCTACAAATTTGCGTGATTTTTTTTTTTTTTTTTTTTTTTTTTTTTTTAAATTGGTATACATCGCTTTGTCATCAATAGTGTCTAAACTTAAAATTTTGGTTATAGCTTAACCATCTATTAACATGTATCTTGGTAGGATAGCATGTAGCATAAAGATGGACCCTCCGTGGAATCGTCCAACGTCAAAGAGATTATATTATTGGTATCTGTTCTTCAGATGCCAGACGCTATCAGTATCACAAGGAGACAATTCAAAACATTGGGAGTTTCGAATAAGATATTGATTCCAGAAATTTCTTTCATTGTCCTTGGAATGAAGTTTTTAAAAAAAAACAAAAAAACCCTCATTTTATCACAGAAAGGAGATAAAAAAAAATTAAATCCTTTAAAAAGTGCCAGTTGTGAATACTTTCAGTAGGAACCTTTCCCCGTCTCGCACTGCTATTGCCGCGACCAGGCACTAGTGTGTAACATCTGACAGACCTTCATCGACGGCGTTGTTTTTGTTTTCGTTTTTTGTTTACAAGCCGAAGTAACCGAACAAGTAATGGTTTCAAATAAGTTTGAAAATCGATGTCAATCCTTAAAACTCCAAAAATGAGTACAGAAATTTTGAGTGTCCATTTGTTTCAAGTCATTTTGTGATTTTTTTAAATCTAAAAGATTAAAACCATCAGAAAAATTTCTATTTATTGTCGCTTGTCTGCCTTTTCTCAGGGAGCTCATAATCTCCCTCCACCTGGGCGTAAGCATTTTCAAATGATTGTTTCATATGAATGTTCGGAATAGTTAGCAAACATATCAAAACTTATATATATATACAGTGTAACCCGGATATAAGAGAGTGGTCGGGACCGGAGGAAAAGTCTCTTATATCAGGGTTTGGTCTATTTTATATACATTAACACAGGCTCTAATTTGGGACCAGATAAGATGTCTCTTATATCCGGATCTCTTATATCCTGGTTACACTGTATTCGTAAATGAATATTTATATATATATATATATATATATAATCATGTAGCTTGGTTTGATAATTAACTGTCTGTGTCGATTTATTTCTGTTCCTGAGATTTTAAGCTTATGTTTCTAGACGCGTATTTCTGAATGAAGTTATTTCTGCATGAATTTAGCATGGTAGTGCATGAAGACGGCCTTCCTGAATAGATTGTTTCGGGTGGTTGATATAAATTAATAACTATAAATATACAGGTATCTTGATGAATTACCAAAGACAAATGTTATAAAAAAAAAAAAAGTGTTTCTTTATTTTATTTTATTTGAATTTGTTCCTGTTTTTTTTTCTGAATCCTTTTTTTTTTTCCTTTTTTTTTTTTTCTTTATAAACGTTTTTCAGTTGTTGCTACATGAATTATCTCCCTTTTTTTGTCCGCCATCTTGAACATAAATGTATTTTAGCCGTCCATCTTTATTTTTAATTTGTCAGTTGTTTCCCATTGCATTTTTTTTTTCTTTTTTTCTATTTTAAATTTCAGATTTTGGATGTTACTCTAGCTTTTGAAATTTCTAACACTGGATTTGAATTAAGTTTTATGAATTCGCAAGGATTTTGGTTTTAAATGAAATTTGAAAGAGAGAGAAATGAGAAATGTTTTTTCTTTTCTTTTTAATCGTTGAATACGTTTTCTCTGTTCTGTGTTTTCACTTTTTGGCACTGTGTTTTATGATGTCCTTATTTTACCTTATGACCTTTGTGCTGCACTTTTGAAGAAAAAAAGTTTTGTATATTTGCAAATATATAGAATTCTGTTTAAAACCTATGATTTTCTTTTGCAGAAATAATGTCCTCTTCTTAGAGCCAATCATTGGTCCAATCTGTTTATCGATTTCTTAAAAACTCTTCCGTTTTTATCTTTTACAATCACGATTTCAATTTCTCTTCTAAAATACAATATTTTAATTTTTTTTTCTTTTTTAAACAATAGAATAATAAGTAATATCTATATGTATCTTAAGGCTCGAATGACGGATATTATTTCTAGATCTTTATAAATTTATATTTTTTATATAATTTGATTTCAAAATCTGTTATTGTTCAATTTCTGTGATTGCAAAAAAAGTTTTATTCAATTAAAATATTAACTTAAAACATTAAAAAAACAAAACATACGAAAATGTATTTAAGATTTCTAATCTTTTTTTTTTCTCTTTTTTTCTCTTTCCTTGTTGCTCTCATAAATCGTTTCCACTTATAGTGGTTACTTGGTAGCAGCAGTTATTTAGGTGAGACTGTTCAAGCCTATTCATCATGCTATGTGACCTTTCTGAACATAAACAATTGGTTGAGGACACCCTACATAGATCGAGGGGATGCGAAGAGTCTTCACATAGAAATGAGTTTCACAATGCGCAAATGTATCCGGCACAATGATCCCAGTAGCTTGCAACAATGCAAGGAAACTTTTAATCTTTATTACTACGAGGCAGAATCTGACTTTGCCAACAATCATATGCCGACATGGGATCCACAGGTGTACACTAAGATTGACACCATCGCTGCTGATAGCCTCTACGTGCAGCCAACGGATGTTGTGGTCAACATAGAAACGAAACACGTTACTATAAAGCGTAAGGGTGTTTATTTTGCCTTCCAAGATACCGGCGCTTGTATCACTCTTCTCTCTGTTCGTATTTACTACGTAACATGTCCCAACATCACAATCAACTATGCGTTTTTCATGGAGACCCCGACTGGAGACCGACCCTCATCACTTGTGCAGAAACAAGGGGAGTGTGTGCCAAATGCTGTTGAGGAGACTAAACCTACATACCTATGTCGCAGTGACGGAACATGGGATATAGCGTTTGGTGGCTGCAAGTGTCTACAAGGGTACCAGGGTATTGACGGCAAGGAATGTGTCAGTAAGTAGCATTTTTTTGTTTTTGTTAATATTTTCGGTTTAAAGTTGTGGGGCGGGGGACACCTTGTCACGTATGCACACACACGCACTTATCAACGGCTATAGTTAGCTGTTGTTAATAAATGTTTTTGTTAATATTGGTCTCAGAGTAGGAAGAAGAGATCTTGGCATTTGCTGGAGATAAGCTTCAAAGCGCTTCCTTTTAGTATAAAGGTGAGACATTCTAGATGTAAATATTTTTTGAATTTAAAAGTATGAAGAAAACATTTAGATATTTCCTTTAAGCCCCATTAGCATTGACTGAATACCTCATTACAAAAGTAATTTTTAATATTGATCATCTGATTTCCCGTTCAGCTCCATGTTTGGCATTCCAATTCCATAAAATATGCTCCTCACTCTGTATTACATAGTGTCATTATTGTACATAAACAATGATGGCTTTAGCATTGAATAAGGCACGAAAGTTGATATGCCATTAAACAAAAAAAAAAATGAATATTTTCAGAAAACATGCTGTTTGTCTAACATTTCTGAATGAAGTTTCCTATATATATATATAATTCTGGCGTACTGTCAGAATTCTCTTGACTCTTTCTCTCATGCCATCCGTTCCCTGCAGCCAACTCTATTGGTAAGTCCTCTCGACGGTATCCTGTTTCTATACAGAGTAAATAAAAGTAAATTTTTGCTGATCTGTTCATTTGAATGTGTCCATTGGAGATTGTCGCTTAAGATTCTCAGTTATTGCCAATCAGATTTAATGAAATAAACTTGGTTTGATACTTCAAGTCTTGTTGGTAAGATTGTGTCGCGCCGACACTTTTATGCCGGAAGCTCTTTTCTGTTTGCCCACTTTAAAAATCATTATTCAAATTGGTGATTTGGAAGTCGAACACCTATCGGAATTTATACTACAATCTTAAACGTGTGGTGTGCAAAAGTTTCCAGCGAAAACAAATTTTGAACTTATTTTTTCTAAAAGTTCAGAACTGCACAGTTTGACTTGTACACAATAAGAAAAAATCCCAGCTTATATATATATATATATATATATATATATATATATATATATATATATATATATATAAACGGCCAACTTTTTCTTACTATACATATTTTCCCCTAGGTTTTTGTATTTCACAATTCTAAACATCCATCGTTAACTTAAAATTATAAATATCATCCCTCATGGTCCTGATGATGGTTCAGTAGAACCGAAACGCTATAATTTTGACCCGTTAATAAATCATTCCTTCCACTCAGATCGTTATCAATTTTTCTACATATATATATATATATATATATATATATGATCATTAAAAACAAGTAAAAAGTAAAGTTGGCGACAGTAGTTGAAGGAGACCCAAAGGCTCCCTTTTCAATAGCTACTACACCAAGGTATAGGAGAAGGCGCTACTCCTTTCCCTGGATTGCTCCACTTTACCCTTGATACGTACCTTATACTGCTGAGTGTTAAGCAAGGAAGTATCAAGTTCCATTTTTAAAGTCTTGGGTAAGACTCAACCTGGGATTAAACCCCGGTCTGCCGGACCATTTGCAAACACTCTACCCACTTGGCCAATGAGCCGGTTTTTATATACGCTATTATGAATTTATTTCACCAGGTTATTAACTGCCTCTTCAGATGGATTATACAAATTAATAAGCAGCTGAAATAATTTTTTGATAGAACATATCTATTGATTTTCTTTTTTTTTAATTATATATATTGCTCTACATACGCTCCCCCATAGGGGTTGAGCACTCTGGCGAAGGAATTGTTGGCCGCTGCTCGCATAATGCAAAGCTCTTCGAAAGAATTGAGCACTCTGGTAGCCAATAGGGTATAAAAATGTAAACAAAACGGACGCTGCTACTGTTGCTACATAAATACCTTAAAAATTCCCTTAGCCAACGTAGTCCGCTTGTTGGCCGAGTGGTCTGAGACTTAGTCTAACGTAAAGTTGGATGGGTTTCGATCCCGGCTTCGAGCGTCCTGCGTGTCTAGCCACCCTGAAGAGTTCTGATAGAACGAAGCAGTCTGTCTGTGGATGATTATATATAAATTATCCGTGCATTGAGTACTCTATTTGGATTATTCTTTTAATATCTTAAGTCTGTTCTGACTTAAATTTATATAGGTTTTGAACCGGGTGGGGGGCATTTCAAAATTTGCTCAATGCAGTATGGTTTCAAGTTTTTAGTTTAATAGCATATCAACTTTCGTGGGTTATATAATGCCAATGTGATACTTGTCTAAGAAGTGATTATATTTTTAGGAGATGAGGAGCTTCATAGATTTCCTAAAGATATTTTTCGGAAAGAAAAGATTAAAATGCGACTTTGAGGCCACAGTCCAGTACTTTAGCCATAACCCTACGGGGACTCCCCTTCTATTCAAGAGTAGACACGATAGAAGGAAAAAAAAAACAATCAAGCTTTTATTAAAAATAATAAAATAAAAAAATGTCAGACTAGTTTCGTGTGTTAGTAGGAGAAAGCTTTTGCCCCAATGAATGTAGACGTTGTGATTGAAATGGTAAGTGTCAGTAAGAATAAAAAAGACTCGGGTTGACAGTCTTGGGACCTTCAGCTCCACCATGTCCCTTTTCTCTTTCTCTTCTTTCCACCCCCCCTCTTGTCCTCTTGGTTGCTCTAATTTTGACTGACTTCACCTTCATTTCTCTGTGTACGTATGTGTGTTTTTGGCCCGGGGGTCTGATTTTGACAGAAAGCCTTCTATGCCTTCACTCTAACCCAGTGTTTTGTAAATAATGAAATTTCACTTTTCTAAATGAAAAAAAAAAAAAAAAAAAAAAAAAAGATATATAAACATTCAGGCGTTTGTGCAGAATCCTTTGAAGGCCAGAAACAAAAACAAGATCAGTAATATGACTGATAAAATAAAGTAAGACAGTAATGAACATATTTAGATATATCATTTCAACCATTGCTGTTCCACTTTTTATATATTTATGTGTTAGATCCACATCCGGGAATTTTACTGATTTAATTTTTTTTTTTTTTTTTTTTTTTTTTTTTCTGATAAAATACGAGAAAAAGAAAGGGCTAAGACGAACGCTAACAATTGGGATTCGTTTTTTTTTTTTCTCCTTAGTTTTTCTAGTTCTGAGCAAATAGAATAAATTTTATGTGATTAGATTTCAACAATTTTTTCGGCAAGCAAAAAACTGAAAGAAAGAAAAATGTTTTTATTCCCCTCGCCTCTTCCTCTCTCTCTCTCTCTCTCTCTCTCCCGCTTTTCCATCTTCCCCCTCTTTTATCTCCCCTTTTTCTCTCTCTTTCTTACCCTTCTTCTCTCTTTCTTACCCTTCTTCTCTCTTTCTCTTACCCTTCTTCTCTCTTTCTCTTACCCTTCTTCTCTCTTTCTCTTACCCTTCTTCTCTCTTTCTCTTACCCTTCTTCTCTCTTTCTCTTACCCTTCTTCTCTCTTTCTCTTACCCTTCTTCTCTCTCTCTCTTACCCTTCTTCTCTCTTTCTTACCCTTCTTCTCTCTTTCTTACCCTTCTTCTCTCTTTCTTACCCTTCTTCTCTCTTTCTTACCCTTCTTCTCTCTTTCTTACCCTTCTTCTCTCTTTCTTACCCTTCTTCTCTCTCTCTCTCTCTTTCCCTTCTTCTCTCTCTCTCTCTTTCCCTTCTTCTCTCTCTCTCTCTCTCTTTCTTTCCCTTCTTCTCTCTCTCTCTCTTTCTTTTCCTTCTTCTCTCTCTCTCTTTCTTTCCCTTCTTCTCTCTCTCTCTCTCTTTCCCTTCTTCTCTCTCTCTCTCTCTTTCCCTTCTTCTCTCTCTCTCTCTCTTTCCCTTCTTCTCTCTCTCTCTTTCCCTTCTTCTCTCTCTCTCTTTCCCTTCTTCTCTCTCTCTCTCTTTCCCTTCTTCTCTCTCTCTCTCTCTTTCCCTTCTTCTCTCTCTCTCTTTCTTTCCCTTCTTCTCTCTCTCTCTCTTCTTCTCTCTCTCTCTCTCTCTCTCTCTTCTTCTCTCTCTCTCTCTCTCTCTCTCTCTTCTTCTCTCTCTCTCTCTTCTTCTCTCTTCTTCTCTCTCTCTCTTTCTTTCCCTTCTTCTTCTCTCTCTCTCTCTTTCCCTTCTTCTTCTCTCTCTCTTTCTTTCCCCTCTCTCGCGCTCTTATTTATCTTTTCTACTTATTTTTTTCCCCGTAAACTTTACCAAATTTTTCGCCAAGCAAAACTGAAGAGAGGAAAAATGTTTCTTTTCCCCCAACTCTTACTCTCTCTCTCTCTCTCTCTCTCTCTCCCTCTCTCTCTCTAATTTTGTCCGTAAACATTTTTCTTTGATATTGAGTCACTTAAAGGGGTGCCCACGTGGTGTAATGGTTAAATCGCTAGTCTGCGGAATCATAGTAACAGTGTTCGAATTCCAGTCGCGCTATTACGTTCAAACCCTTGGGAAAGGTATGAATCCACTCATCCTTCCAGCTATTGGTTAAATAGTACCACTACTGTTCATTAAGTAACCCTCGAAGGTTAAGAACCCAAATAAATTTCGTCACATGCAACCCAGGACTATTTCCGCGATGAATACCACAATCCCCCAATTCGTTTTTATCCTTACGTATAAATAACTAGCAAACAGTTTTTGCTTTATGGTACATCAACCATTGTAGGTTATTGAATGCGAAATCCACATATATATATATATATATATATATATATATAGCACTATTTCAAACAATTCAGTTTAGCATAAGAACACAGTTTAGTTCTATTGGACCCATAGATAAGACCCTATCAGTTGCAAGGTGCCCGTGGTGTAGTCGTTATCATCGTAGGAAATGGACACGGCGACACGAGTTCAGATCCTGGACGAGACTGATTGCATTTCACATAGCACTAATACCTTTGGGGACGGTATGAATCCAATTAGTCTCCCTCCACCTATGGGTAAATAGGACAGACTAGGCAACTAGTCTAGGAGAAGGAAAACTCTGAATTCAAACCTGTTAAACTCCGCTTTAAAAATTGACATTGTGCCATATCCTGCCCGAGCGGAGGGGTTGGTAAATAGTATCAGTTGCAACCACTCCGGGCCAGAGTGGAACTGGGAGCGATGGCACTGAAGAGGTATTCCACACTCCTCAAAGCTCCAACATTACGGGAGCCTCACCATCAGATTGTTTACTTTCATATCCAGGACACTCGTTGTGAGAGTCTTACCTCTCCGCAAGGATGCAGTCGGTGAGTTCTGCAGCTCCAACCGACTGGGCTGAATTTCCAGCAAGGGTACACGACAATGCATGGTAGAAGAAAAAAATAAAACGCATAAAAGCTCCGGTTCTCGTTAGATTACCTTGAGAGGATCCAGGTAAACAAGAGGGAAGGCTGAAAAGGTATTCTGATGTCGTCATATCTTCTTTTGATGACTTTTTTTTACAAATGAGATCCAAGCCCTGCAACACCGATGGAAAAAGAGCGTTGATATTCAGGGAAAGATGTTGAAAAATCTCATTTGGTCACGTTTCATGAGAGTGTCTTAGTCAATCCATGAACTGGTGTTTTAACTCAGATGAATGACCACTGTAAAACAAATACCGTTCGCAATTTTAAGACCCGTATAGCAAACTGGACAAAGTTCACGATTCTATTGGCAGGGGCTAGAATACGCTTACTGCGCCCCCCCTGCAAAGTATAAAGACCCGAAACCCCCCAAAAGAGGATATCCTATATATGTGAAGGTTGTGCTCATTTTATTCCTTCTGCAGAGGGGCTAGACCCTCACCTCCAACTTGTGTCCTGTGTATGACTTAAAACCACATAATTGTGAGACTCAAGTCTTGGAACTCTAGGGAATGAGGAGTAACCCTTCTTTGCCATTACTCCCAGCTCCACTCTCACGCTGAGAGATAGTACTAGTTATGGTTCCGTCTATCGGTCAAATAGAATAGTTTCATCATTTACTATACAAGAAAATCTTTGAGAGCAAACAAATAACTGATATTTATTTAAATTTTAGTATTATATAGGAATACTCAAGTTCATTTGTTGGCACACAGTTAAAAAGTTTCAAGTTCGTTTAAAAATTGTTGCCAACAAACTATTCGTTTATGAATTATCAACACACGCCACGAGCACGAATTTCTCGGACTCTTTCTCTCCCTCCGTCCCTATCAACTATCGTTCCCGGTAAGTCTTCCAAACTGCATCCTATGTCAGCGCAGAGCTGTTGTGAATAAGTTCTTTTTGGTCAACTAGCACTGGCACGTCCTTGTGTAGGAGTCCAGAGGAGAATGCCACTTATGACTTAGACCTTGTTTCTCCAGCAGTGTCGTATAATTCATTCATATATACACACACACAGAGGATTTGGTATCAAATAACCTACAAGAGTTCATCATCATCATGTCGCGCTGGTAGCACGGATATCCCTGACCCTCTCTCGCCACTTCTCTCTATCGTTCATCGCCCTAGGCAGGTCTTCAGGACAACATCCCGTATCCTCACATAGCGGCTGAATATATGTTCGTGCTGGTCGTCCTGCTTTTGCACGGCTATGTGTGGGGGTCCATAAGAGTACATCTCTTATGAGTTCGTCCCTGCTTCTCCTGCAGTGTCCTGCATGTCTGGTTCGTCTAACTTGAATAGTTTTCGTGATAGGAGGCAGGTCATTTTATTTTCTAGATTAATAGAGATTGTGTATTTTTTGTGGTCCTTTTTGTGTCTTCGGTGCCCTTTACTTTCACACGCTTACGTTTCGCATTGTATTTGGATTGGATTTTGACTGACTACTTAGACTTGGTTCTCTCACCAATCATCTCTTCCATCAGTCTAGCTGCAGCAGCAAGAACCTTATTACGATATTATTCAACTGTTTGAATTTTTTTTCAAGTTTGAATATTCTTTCTCTATTCTTTTTACTTCCTATTTTTTCTATGGAGGATCATTTTTCTTGGAGTCTAACTAATTCCACACCTCATATATCTTCCTCTTTCTTTCTCCATGGGTGACATTTAAAATTCTAGGCATGCCCGAAAGGCAAAGTTCTCATCCTTCTCCTCTCAATGTCTTTCCCTGTTAATGGTAGTCTTCTAAAATTCTTCATAAGAGTGGGAGAGAAAGAGAGAAGGGGTAGGGTCTTCTCTGCCAACTGGAGTTTTTCAGTTTTCTTCCCTTACTGACATAATATGGTTTTTGTTTGACAACCAATATTTTTTTTGTTTTATTTATTAATTTTTTTGTTTTTCCGAATCTGTTGTCACAGAACTTCAGTTTTGAGGATGACATTGACAAACTCCTGGTTCATCTTGGATTTCATTGTTCTAAATTCAGATTGATGATACATCTTCTGTCATCTTTCTGACTTTCCCTGAAGGGTAGACTGAGTGTTCAAATTGGTAGTTGTTGTTGCTGTTTTTTTTTTTTGTTGTTGTTTTTTTTTAACCAAGAACATGAAATTCAAGGAGCAAAATTTTCGAGAATATTTTGTATTAATTAAAAATCTGTGTTTTTCTAATTCGTCATTATTAGACTAGGTTGATTTGTCGGTATTAAGACACAGATTAGATATTTAAATAGAAAAGGTGATTAAGATGATCGCACTCATCCTGCAAGGGAATTCTTTCCAACTTCCTTAAGTGAAATCATTGGTTGGTTGGTTAGGTTTTATGGCATATCAACCTTTGTAGGTTATTTAATGCTAAATCCATTTTTATGAAAATAGTTCTATTTCAATCAATTCCTTTTAGCATAAGTACGCAGCTGACATGTGAAAAACATTTCTATTTCAAGCAATTCAGTTTAGTCAAGCAGTTCTAATTCAACTAAGTATAAGTACAGATTTTCTTTAAACAGTTAAATGTCAAAACAGTTCTACATTAAACAATTCAGTTTAGTGTAAGTACAGCTTCAATGTCAAAAAACAGTTCCATTTCAAATAATTCAGTTTAGCATAATCACGCAGTTTAAATGTAAGTACGGTTTAATTATCAAAAACATTTCTATTTCAAGCTATTCAGTTTACTCAAACAATTCAGTTTAGCATGAGTATACCGTTTGTTCTATCTAACCTATAGATATGGCCCTATCAGGTGCTACCACGCCGGGTTAGAGTAGACTTGGGAGAAATGGCAATGAAGGGGTACTCCGTATTCCCCAAAGTCTCAGCATTACTGGAACCTCACCATCAGATTGTTTAGTATCTTATCCAGGACACTCATTGGGGGACGTTTTACTCCTCTGCAGAGGTGCAGTCAATGTATTCTACAGCCCCAGTCGACTGGGCAATGAAATCATTGGACATTTTGTCTTAGAGTGCAAAGATTATTAATTAGATCTTTGAAATCACTACACAAAATGTTTATTATCGAATACGAATAATTTTTAAATAGATCTATTAGATCCCGAGATGGGATCCTAACTGGTATTACCACTCTAGTGGAACTGGGAGTAATGGCAAGGGCACCTCAAATGATGCAATAGTAAACGGCGTGAGCAGACCGTTATCAACGAGTTTGATTCTAAATGGGTGTCTTTTACTTTCATCCTTATGCCAAACTAGAATAAGCTTAATTGATGAGTATCACTTGATTGTTAACCCTTAGGCAAATTAGGGAGTCACCGTGGTGCAATGGTGTAAGCATTAAAGGTTGACATGCCATTAAACTTTGACTTAAGTTAGGCTGTAGAATACATTGACTGCTTCTCTGCAGAGGGGTAAGACCCCCCCCCCCACCGCAACAAGTGTCCTGTATATGATACTGAACAATCTGATGGTAAGGTTCCAGTGATGCTGGAGCTTTGGGGGAATGCAGAGCACTCCTTCATTGCCATTTCCCCTAGGTCCACACTAGCTCGGAATGTTAGCACTTGATAGGGCCCTATCTATGGGTTAAATAGAACTAAACTGCATACTTATGCTAAACTGAATTAATTGAATTAGAACTCTATGACTAAATTAAATAACTTGAAATAGAAAAGTTTTTGACAATTGAATTGTGTAGTTTCATTTAAACTTCTTACTGAATTGTTTAAATCAGAACACTACTGAATTATTTTATATAGAACTGTTGTTTTTTTTTTTTTTACATTTAACTGTGTTTAAACAAAATCTATACGTATACAAAATTCAACCGGTGGAATTAGAACTGTTCGAATAAACAGAATAGCTTGAAATAGAAATGTTTTTGAAAATTAAACTGTGTATTCATGCTAAACAGAATTGTTTGAAATAGAACTATTTGCATAAAAATGGATTTGGCATTAAATAACCTACAGAGGTTGACATGCCATAAAACCCAACCAACCAAACTTGATTAGATTTTGCAAACACAACGTTTGCCACAATGTGCCGCTGTTGGATGTTTGGATGCTTAATTATTATAACAGTGATTTTATTCTTTTTTTTTTATGTTTCGGAAAAGTGCATACTTTAAGAAGCCTCGTTACCATTTTGTTTTGTTTTTTTGAAAGTCTCATTTTGAAAAAGAAAAGTGGAAGAAGACTAAACTTCTCTTTCTTTCTGTCAGCCAAATGATCTGTGGGAAGATAAGGGACTGAGTAAATACTCAAACTCGAGCAAATTGAATGGAGGTAACAGATTTCCATGGAAAGTCATCCTTCTTGTGGTGGGGTTTAGTCAACTCCCAATCTTCGGTCATGTCCTATGATTGAGATTCATGACTCCCTTGTGTGTCATTAGGGTTTTGTTTTTAAACAAA
The DNA here is from genome assembly GCA_963585895.1 of Sepioteuthis lessoniana. Lineage (NCBI taxonomy): Eukaryota > Metazoa > Mollusca > Cephalopoda > Myopsida > Loliginidae > Sepioteuthis > Sepioteuthis lessoniana. The sequence goes on from OY757936.1 coordinate 19,024,705, forward strand.
TTTAATCAACTACTGACGAACAGACAGACAGTGCAATTAATTTCCTGAATGGTAGGCAAAACAACAATCAATTGTCTTCCATACTCGCAGAATTGAATAAATGATTGGTTACAATCTCCTACTTCAGTCGGTAAAACAGGCAAACCCTTGAAATGTTAGTGCACCCCAAGTAGAAAAGCCTGCCACGTTTTAATTCTAATGTGCAAGGGTGGGTTGGTTCGACTGGAACCCATTTCGGTGATTGATTTCTTTTCTATTTATTTTCTACGTCTCTTTTACCATCAATACACGAAAGTGCACGCTCTGATACAGGTGCTTGGAAAAAATGGACAAAGCTGATAAGCAACATATCTCTTTCGGTCTATTTATAAATATATAGGTCTGTTAACACGCACTCATATACACACACAAAATATATATATATATATACACGCCCAAACACACACGCCGACCAGAGTCGAGGACGACCCGAAGGCTCCCTTTTCAACAGCTATTACACTAAGGTGTTAGGGAGTGCGCTACTCCTTTCCCTGGATTGCTCCACGTAACCTTGATCCTAACCTTTTAAAGCTAAGTTTAAGCAACGAGGCATCAAGTACCATTTTCTGAGTATTTGCTATAACTCAACATTGGATTGAACCCCGGTCTCCCGGACATTTCGTGAACACTCTATCCATTGTGTCAAATATATACAATATCGCATAAAAAATCAAGACGCATTGCTTCATTTTGAGGACTCGCAAAGCACCTATTAACAATTCACAATCATGTGTATGGCCATTTAAACGAATAAGCTCAGGCTCATTTAAAAATCTTATCAAAAATGTTTACAAATCGTATATTTAGTATATATTTATAAAGAGGATTTGGCGTTGAATAAACTACTAAGGTTGATTAGCAATAAGACCAGATCAAACTAACTCCTATATATTTAATATATATGTATAAAGTGAATTTGGTATTAAACAACCGACAATATGCAATAAAAGCAAGCCAAACCAAATCTTATATTTTATAAGTATAAAAAGGATTTGGCGTTAAATAAACTACAAAGGTTGATATGCTATAAAACGCAACCAACCCACAAAGAATGTTTTAGATATGACTTGAAACTATCTAATTGCGAGGGTTCAGCCTTGGAGATTTGGAAAATGTGGAGTACCTCTTCATTGCATCTAGGTCCACTCGGACTTGGAGTGGTAGCTTCTCATAGGGTCTTATCTATGGGTCAAATAGAATTGTTTGACTATTTAAACTGAGTGCGAGCGAATGACCGATGTTTGGTTCGGTTCTTTCGTTTAGTGGCATATCAGCCTTCTTAGGTTATTTAATGCCCAAACCCTCCTTCTAGAAGAACAGAACTTGTACTATTTGACCCATAGGTTGGAGTATAAGGGGGTTCATACCTTTCCCACAGATATTTGTCCGAAAGTGAACGTAATAGCACGACTGGAGTTCGAACTCGCTTACTACGATTCCGCAGCCCGGTGCTTTAACCATTACACCTCGTCCAGTCGGTTTGGGCTGAAGAATACACCGACTTCATCTCTGCAAAGGGGTAAGACTCCCCCAACAAGTGTCATGGATATGACGCTAAACGATCTGATGGTTAGGTTCCCGTAATGCTGGAACTTTGGGGAATTCAGTGTACCCCTTCATTGCAATCGCTCTCTGGTCTTTTCTGGCCCCGAAGTGATGGCCACTGATAGGGTTTTATTCGTGGGTCAAAGAGAACTAAACTGTGTACTAATGCTAAACTGAATTGTTTGAAATTGAACTGTTCATATGCATAAAATGGATTTGGCTTTAAATAAGCTACAATGGTTGATATGCCATAAAACCAAACAAAACTATAGTGGGATGAAGTTTCTTGATTTACATGAAGTATGTATACTTGCATATGTTTTCATATATCATTCAATGTTAAGAAATCAGATTAAGTCCGAAATTTATCTGTCTCTAGCAAAGATCTCTGCGCGCTTTCATCCATCTCGGGGAGGCTTCTAATTTTTGTTTGTTTGTTTATTCGTCCACGAGAACAGTGAGGAGAAAAGACAAAACCCTGCATGCCAGATAGTGATAACTAAATTATTTAGAAAAGATTCTGACACTATCTGATACATTCTGCCTACTAAGGCACATCTGTATATTCTCTTTATGCCATTGTTCAATCAGACTTTCTAAATTTTATCTTGATCTCTATCCTTTCCTTTCACCTTTTTTCTTTCTCTTTCGTTTTTCTTTCTTCCCGAGTGCATTTCTATACACAGGGTCTCTGCAAATGATCTTCGAATTTATGGGTTTTATAGTCAGCAATGATTTTTTTCCCCAAATGCACTTCTAAAATGTCATTGGATTATAGTATTAGAATTTATATGAATTGCTCTATCAAAAATCTTTATGTTGTGCCACTTTTCTTGGTTACGTGTACAGAATTAGAGGCGAGTTTAGCTTATCGGTTATCGTTGAAATGAATGGATTAGGTGATCAGTTCAAATTCAGACCAAGGCTGTTAGTGTTTTACTACATGTGGATTCTCTTAGGAAAGGCATGAACCCATCTTTTCTTTCTCTCCAAATTTTGAAAAAAATTGTACGGCAGACTAGATATTTCATAAATAAAATTCTGAATGCAAACCATTTGCACTCCGCTTCATAGCCCAGCCAGCTGGGGCTGTAGAATACATGGACAGCATCTCTGTAGACCCCGCCCAAACGAATGCCTTAGATATGACATTAAACAAGCTGATAGCGAGTTTCCAGCTTTAGAAATTAGGGTAATGTGGAGTACGCCTTCATTGCTATTGCGCTCAAGTCCATTCTAAGCCGGACTGGTGAGGCAACTTGTCAAGAAGAAGGAAAACACTGAATTAAAAAACTGTTAAACTCCGCTTAAAAATTGACCTTGAGTCATATCCTGCCCGAGCGGAGGGGTTGGTAAATATGGATACTATTACTTTTCAAAGTTCAAGTGGAATGTTATAAAGTCAAGATATTGTTAGGTATTATTTATAACCAAACTCTGCAGAGTCGGCTGGAACTGTAAAATACACCGACGGCTTCTTTGCAGTGGCGTAAAACTCCCCTTCCTAACAAGTGTCTTCGATATTACACTAAACTGAATCTGATGTTGAGGCTGCAGTCCTAGAGTTTACTCTTTCGTTGCCATTACTCCCTAGTTCAATCTGAGCCGGGGGTAATGTTTGGGTCCCATGTATGAGTCAAACAAAACTATTCAATCATTTACTATACTGACCCTCTCTCGCCACTTCTCCCTATTATTCATCGCTTCTGGCAGGTCTTCAGGGCTACATCCCGTATCCTCACATAGCTGCTGTATGTATGTTCGAGCTGGTCGTCCTGCTTTTGCTTGGCCAAATGCGGGGGTCTATTGGAGTACATCACTGATGAGTTTGTCCTTGCTTCTCCAGCAGTGTCCTGCGTGTCTGGTTCGTCTAACTTGTATAGTTTTCGTGATGGGAGGCAGGTGGCCGTATAGTTGGTGCCTTGTGGGGTGTTGTCGCCAAGACTTGTTCAATATTGCTCGCAACATTCCTGTGTAATTGCCGTCTAGCTTCTTCTTCAGCCGTTTAGTTAGCGTCCAAGGCGACCTTAGTCGAGGGTGACATAAAGGCTCCCTTTTCAATAGCTACTACTCCGAGGTGTTGGGGAGGGTGCTACTTCCTTACCTTATAAAGCTGAGCGTTAAGCAAGGAGGCATCAGGTCCCAATTTTTGAGCCTTTGGTATGACTCGACCTAGGATTGAAACCTGGTCTCCTGAACTCTTGGTGAACACTCCACTCATTATACGCGTGGCCTTGTATTTTTTTAAATTTCCTCCAAATTATTCACTTACAAATCTTTAATTTGCATAAACAGAATTTGGCTTTAAATATGCATCACGGGTTGATATGCCATTAAACCAAATGATCTAATATTAAACAAATAATTGATATTGTTTATGTTTGAAAGCAATTCTTGAAACCATTTAAGCGTATGCATATAAAACTATTAGTGTAGAATAACAATACTTGAAACTATTTAACTGTGTGCAAATAAATACGCACTCACTAGTTTAAAAATATTACCAACAAACAGATCATATATTTTGTATTTGAATATATAAACAGGATTTGGCATTAAATAACCTAAAACGGTTGATATGCCATAAAATGCAACCAATCCACCGAATAACATGAATGTTTTGTGTGATGGGAGTAAGTGGCCGCACAGCTGCTGTTTTGTCGACTTTATTATCTTCTCTCTCAAGCTTCGTCTTTTTAGGATATTCTGTCATCTGCCTTGTCTTAAATTTTCAAATGCTGTCTTGCCTCAGCTCCAGATTGCCTCATCATGTCTGATGTAACTGGATATTTTCTTTCTATCCATTTTTGAAATATTGGAAGCAAAGGAAACTATTCGCAAAGAAACAAAAAAATGCACTCATCCCACACACCTACTCCCACCCCCAAACTCCAATTCTTGGTTTAAACGATTTTTGTTGTGTATTTATAATTATTGAATTTCTATTGTCTGTATGTCTGTCTGTTTGTCTGGCTGTCAAAAGTTATAAATAAATATGCTTTTTACAAATTTTTCATTTTTATTTTCTTTTTGGCATTTTTGTTCCTTGTTTTGATTTTTGGCTTAAAAATTCTAAGTGGGTCTCGGCATCTTCTGCCGATGAATATGCAAGACTGGAATAAGATGTGAAATTTTTCAGATTTCTGTCCTCTCTCTCTCTCTCTCTCTCTCTCTCTCGGAAAGGTCCTGTTCAATCTGAGTGCCGGGCATGTTATTGCTTTACGACTGAAATTTTAAATATTTTCTATTTTACATGACCCCTATTTGTTTTTGTAGTTTTTTTTTTTTTTTTTTGTTTTTGTTTTTTTGTAATTTGTGAAGCGAGAAGGCATTTGGAATTAATTTCGGAAAGATATTTGTCTTTAAAAATTGTTCTTAGATTCTTTTTATTTTTTATTTTTTCAAGAACAAATGAAAACATTTTTGTTATTTCAAAATTAGTAAAATTAAATGGATAATAAATTAAAATATTAATGCAAGATGATTTCTTAAAATTAGTTAGTGCTTTTTTTCTCTCCAGGCTTTTCTTTTAATGAATAAAATTTCTCTATTCGATTTTGTCGTTAAATATAAAACTTTGAATAATTTAAATTCTGTGTTTTTAGTTTAATGTTTTTAAATAGCAAACATATTGTGGAACCATTATGTCAAGAAGCCACTGACTTCCTTGTAAACATTGACGTTTATATTTAATAGGGAATGAATGGTTTTTAACTTGTTTCATTATATTAAGAATTTAAAATGATTAAAATATGTTCAGTATATATCCAAATCCCTGAACATTTTCATTCACTAGGAAATTGAAGTAGAAATCACTTTACGTTCAAAGTTAGAACATTTTAAGTGTATTTTTTTTCAATAAAGATATTGCTTTTATGTGTTGTAACTAGCGCGTAATTACAGATGGCAGCCTCTCCTCGATCCCGCAAAAAGTCCCCATGGGAGCGGATGTTGATTTCTCGGGCTAAATTCATCGTTGCAAGCCTTGTAGCATACGTGTCCAATGGAACTTAATGGCTTCAGGGACCTAATACTTTGTCACAGAAATGACACGAATTATCTTAGGTTGCTGCAGAAAGACCTGTGTACTTGTAGCGCATACGCTTCCCCATGGGGGTTGAGCACTCTGGCGAAGGAATTGTCGGCCGCCGCTAGCGTAATGCAAAGCTCTTCGAAAGAATTGAGCACTCTGGTAGCCGATAGGGTATTAAAAAATGTAAACAAACAGCTGCTGTTGCTAAATAAATACCTTAAAAATTCCCTTAGCCAACGTGGTCCGCTTGGTGGCCGAGAGGTCTGAACCTTAGACTAAAGTAAATTTGGACGGATTTCGATCCCGGCTTAGAACGACTTGCGTGTCTATCCACGCTGAAGAGTTCAGTCTGTCTGTAGATGACTATATATATATATATATATATATATATATATATATATACGTTTTTATCATTGTGAAAGGTAAGAAAATTTAGTATGGAAGTATAATTTTTTTATAGATTCACTACTGTGTTTATATACATTCAGATAGTTTGCTTATGTGTTGCAAAGGAATTTATAATGTGAAGACTTAACATTTCCATGGGGGACCAACAAGTTAGCCATTACACGCACACCACTTTCTCGAGGCACTACATATTAGAGACATACAACCCAAACTTAATAGAAATCATTTTGAAACCAGTGCTAATGTACTTAAATGTCTTTAGCTACTGACGCTATTTATAGAAACAAATTCGAAAAATAAACGCTACACAATACAACAGTACAAACGCTCTTCTTACAAAGCAGTGATGTACATACAAAAGTTACATCACTTTTGTAATACATCCTCCCCTGATGATGGCCCAAAGTTGGGCAGAAAGTACTTGGGGAAAATAACTAATTATGGAAGATTTATCAGACAATAATATCATCAGATCAATACGGCAATTCGAAAGGATTAACAAAAAATATGCAGACAAAAAAATGCCTATGTTCAATCAATATATATATATATATATATATATATATATCTGAGAGGATTTGGCCTTAAATAACCGACTATATAGCATAAAACACAACCAAACGTATTTTCGGAACAACCTAATATATATAGATTTGGTCTCAAATCAGAGTGAAACTGACAGTGTCACCATGTTGTTTTGACTTGATTTTAGAAGACATTGTTTATCAAATGTTTGTGAACCTCAGTTGGCTTGGGCAGTAGAATACACCGACTGAATCTCTGCATAAGTGTAACACGACCCACCTACCCCGCCCCCCAAAAAACAACGAGTGTCCTGGAAATGACATTAAACAATCTGGAGGCAAAAGTCTTCAGTTTTGAAGCATATGCAGTACCCCTTTATTGCCATCGCTCCCAGGTCCACTCTGACCTGGAATTGTTGCACTTGATAGGGTCAAATAGAACAAACTGTGTGCAAGCAAATGACTGATGATAAATTGTGACTGTTATATAACACTACTTGAAACCATTTAACTGTGTGCAAAAAAGAGCACAGGCTCGTTTAAGAATGTTCTCCGCAAAATGTGTTTACTAATCATGTATATATTTGATATATATAAACAGAATTTGTCATTAAGTTTATGTGCCATAAAGCCCAACCAAATTTAATGGTTATGAGGGAGTTCCCGTTGTGTAGTGGCTGACGTGGTGGACTGCGACATCCCAGTAATGATGTTTCGAAACTGATGTTACTCACAAAAAGGGAAAAAGGGATGCCTTTACCATAGGAGCTATAGATTTTATTTGGCTTCTGGTAGCAAGAAATGTCACGATGGTTGTGACATCAGCATAGCTCTGTGTAACTATCCTAAACTTGTAATACTCTCTAGTTTGCTTTTTAGGGTTTTTTAAAAATGTGTGTAGTTGTGTGTGTGTGTGTGTGTGTAACTCATTATCATTGTTACTGTCATCATTGGGATGCTGATCACCCAACTAAGCAGCCTCCTTCCTTCCTACCTGCCATCTCAGGTTAAAAGGTCATTTGCATTGAGGGCTGGGGCAGTGGGACAGAAGCAGCAGAGTGTAGCCCCTGATGAAACAGGATCCTTCTCTGCCTATTCCTGACATTTTGGTCTCCTAAAAAAAGACTGCAGCAAACTAACTACACACACACACATAGAAATAAAAAATAAAAATAAAATAAAATTTCCAACTCTTCATACTTAAAACAGGCCAAATATAAGTCATTTTTTTTCCACTTTAGAACTTTAGTAGGGCCATACTGACAGCGTGGGAGGAAGAAACACCAGCGCAGCAAAAAGCAGCATTCTCTGGGAGTTCCGCCACCTCCTTTCCATCAGATGGTGGAAAGGCATTAACTCTGATGACATTTTCTATGCGGAGAAAGTGTGTGTGTGTATATATATATATATATATATATATATATATATATATATATATATATATATATATATATATAATGTGAGAATCATATGTATATAATGTGAGTATCATATATATATATATATATATATATATATACTGATATCCCCAAAACTAGGGCACAGACAAATGAAACTATATTCATTCTTTGAAGCACCTCATCATTTTAAAAATCATAGTGGGATGTGCATACTTCACATACGTATCTTTGTAAATATCACTTCGTAGCGTTTGTGTACGCATGCGTTTTTTTTTTTTTTTGTTTTTTTTTTTTTTCAATTTATCACCCCCGATGCTTTTCCAACAATTCAAGCTATGTAGATACCAGTAAAAAAAAAAAAAAAATTGAAATATCTACAAAAATATCGGGACAAGCAGATAATTTTTTTTTTTTTTTTTGCTTTGCTTTCGGAGTTGATTTCCATTGCTTTTTAAGACCATTGACATTTTTTCCCGTTTTTTATTTATCTAAAATCTTAGTCATGCTTGCATATGTATTAAATATAATTTTTATAAAAGTACCTGAACCTTTGAATATGGCTTGTTTCTTTATTACACAAAGGTCTTCACTGCCTTCCTCTAAAACATTGTAGGTGGAGTTTCCGTGTCGTCGTGGTTAACAAACAGGCTACGACATCGTAGTCAACCGGTTCGAACTCTAGTCGTGCTATTATGTTTCGGACAGATACCCTTGGAAAGGCATAAACCCCTTTATCCAGCCCTTCACTACTCTCGTTCTACAAAGATGACTTTGACATTCAATAACCTATGCAAATTGATATGCCATAAAGCAAAGAAATGATTAATATCATTTTTTGTATAAATTTTTGAAGAATCAGAAAATATGAGCTAAAAATTCATTCAGACTCTGAGGTGTCAAACATGGCTATTATCAAGAATTTTATTCATGATACAAAACAAAGTTCTTTAATTTTAAACCTGTCTCAATCTTCTCTCCGCCTTGTCTTTGGGAGGAAGGGCTTTGAATATGCTATCCCCTTGCATAGGGGAAAGGCTCCATATGCTGATGACCATTACATTGCACGTATACCTTGCTATAGTATATATTTATCCAACCCCTACATCCTAGATAAGATGTGGAACAAGGTCAATTTTTTAAAAATTGTTTTTGGTTTGTGTTCAGTTGGGTTACCTTCTCTTAGCTTGTTTGCTGCTCTCTTTACCCATTAACGCTCGTGGCGTAATGGTAATCATAGTTGGGAATGGACTTGGAGACTCGTGTTCAAATCCTGGATAATACTGTTCGCATTTCACATTGTTTTAATTCTTATAGGAAAGGCATAAATCTGGCTCTTCTACTTTTCTGCAACAATGGTAAGTAGGCTGGGATTTTTAACCTTGGTATGGCAACCAGTCAAGAAGGAAAACTCTGAACTATACTTTACTTTAAAATTTGCCTTGTGCCACACCTTCATGGAGATAGAGGGGTTAAGTATATGCGTTCTGTTTACTTATAGCTGTGTGAAGAGATGGATGCATGTCTTTCTTATGGGAATCATCATGAAGCGAAATGAAGACAGCCTCATCCTGGATTTAAACTCAGCTTTCTTATGACGATAGACGTTATACAGCACACACACACACACCACCACCACCTTCTTAGCATAATAACCATCTTCCCTGAGTAAGAGGTTAAAATTTAGATCACATCTGTTCATAATGACAGTCCTTACCGATAGTGTCATTTCCAGCAGTCAAATTAAGTTCAACTGTCGGATATATTCCCGAAAAGTTACGAAAGTTTCAAAATAATTTCTCTATAGACTTCCTAGTGACATATTTGGATGATGTAATTTTGAAAAAATTTTTTCGGTGTTCAAGATAAATATTTTACATAGTATTAGGGTTGGTAACCTTCTATGGGTTATGGTCATATGAGGATCGGCTGCTGATGGCTTTTTTGGTCAGTACGATCCAAGCACGGCAACACCGATTAAAGAAGTGTGTTAGCCACTAGGAGGACGATTTTGAAAAATTAAATCTCATTTGGTCACGTTCCACGAGAGTATCTTGGTAGGCCAATGAACTTTTCTCCAGACCTATTATCTACGGAGTGCAGCAGACTGAGCGCTCGGATTTGTAATGTAAAGAAAAACAAAAACAGAATAAATCCTAATTAAAGTTAAATCTTATTTATAGGAAATATATACCTTTTTTTCCTTCTATTCGGTCATCACTTTTTTAAAAGATCATATCATCTAAGAACTTGTTTGCATTTGATATACACCCCGGTCGGCAGGGCTTATAATAGGCTCTCAGTATCCCTTGCAAAGGGGTAAAACTCTCGTCCCCCAAAGGGGTATGACACTAGACTGTTGTTTCCCAGTTGGCTGGGGCTGTAAAATACACCAACTGCAGAGTTAAGACACCTCCCAACGAGTATCCTAGTTATGATACTAAACAATCTGATGGTAGATTCCAATGATGCTGGAGCTTTGGGGAATGCGGAGTACTCCTTTATTGCCATCGCTCCCAGGTTCACTCTGGCCCAGAGTGGTAGCACCTAACAGGGCCCTATCTATGGGTCAAATAAAACTAAGCTGCATACTTATGCTCAATTGATTTGTATAAATTTGAACAGTTTGACAAAGCTGAATAACTTGAAATATAAAAGTTTTTGACGATTAAACCGAGTACTTGCATTTAGACTTCGTACTTATGCAAAAATGAATTGTTTGAAATGGAACTGTTTTTGACATTAAAACTGTACTTATACTAAACTGAATTGGTTGAATTAGAAATCTTTGACTAAAGTGAATAGCTTGAAATAGAAATGTTTTTGATTATTAAACTGTACTCATGCTGAACTGAATTTTTTGAAATAGAACTGATTATTTGTATAAAAATGGATTTGAGATAAAATAACCTACAAAGGTTGATATGCTATAAAAACCAAACCAACCAACCAACACTCCCGAAGCCTCACACTGAAGTTCAGCTACTGGTACTGCAAAGAATTCTTCGTAACTATAAACTTGCAATCGGCTTCAGCTTCGGTATAAGCTTTCACATATCCCCAGAAGAAAAAATTCCAACGGCTATGATCCGTGAACAAGATGGCAACAAAATTTCGCTTAGAACCTCTATAAATGGCCTTGCTACTGAAACGCCATCCCTACTACACAACGGCAACGTTCCAATAACATAATGGCTGACGTGCTAGATTGCAAAATTGAAGCAAGCGAGTTCACTCCTATCTCGCTATTACATTTACTTTTGGGCTCTTTGGAAAAATATGAATCTCTTTATTACCACTACTGTCCTTCTACAAGAAACGTTTTTGGCATTAAATAAGCCATGAAGGTTGATATGTCATTAAATAAAGAAACCAGACCAAACACACCTACTGCTCAGAGATAGACCTACAACTACTGGCAATTTCAAATCTGGGATATTATTCTAAAAGATGAAACAAATGAAGTGGGGTGTCCTCGTGGTGTAATGGTTAAAGCGAGGGACTGCGGAATCGCAGTACGCGAGTTCGTACTCCAGTCTTGCTATTACGTTCACTTTCGGGCAAATACCCTTGGGAAAGGTATGAACCCCCTTATCCTCCCAGCTACGGGTTAAATAGTACCACGACTGTTCTTCTAGGATAATGGCTTTGGCATTAGATATGCTATTAAACAAAGAAACCAAGGAACAAAAGAAATACACAACTAAGAAATGAAAATAAATGAGCAATTTTATGTTGCTTGTTCTCTCATGCTTCTGGTCCTTTCCTGGATCTTATTCATTTGTTTTTGCCCTGGAAAATATTAGGGACGAAGGAGAGAATAGTCGTCAAACATTTACATTTATTCAAATATTGTTCCACATAAAAAAGATCAAGGTTTAACATGGAATATTTTCTTGTAGGAATCTGAAAAAATAATTCATTGTCTTGGCTTGAAATTCCTAAAAGACAAGATGACAGCTTTATTTCGCAGATTATATAAAACTCTTAGCTCCTTGTAAAAAAAAAAAAAAAAAAAAAAAAAAAAAAGAAAATGGTCCTTTATAATAGTCGAGCTGTCTTCCTCTTTCCTCAGAGCTGAAAGAAGGTAGACAGCTTCGTTCTAAACCCTTGCAGAGTGTACCACTCAGCTTTTTAGCCAATCAAGGCAGGAGCCAAATAAAAGACAACGTGCTCTCTCTTAGAGAAGGTGTGTTCACACGCATCATATATATATATATATATATATATATATATATAATTTCTAACAACAAAAAGATATATAGTAGATTCCTGATCAATATTTGATCCCATTAAAATACTTGAAATCGACAAATTGGTGTCTATAAAAGTCTGACAAAAGTTTTAAAATATCTCAAAGATGCTGATTCTCACTGAGTGCTCGAATACGTCTGGACTTGTGCTTAAGCTATGTTTAGGTTGATTGGTTATGTTTTATTGCATATCTAATCTTGTTGGTTATTTAATGCAAAATTCTATTATATATGAGAGAGAGATTAGTAAGCGAATAATCTTTAGGAAACATTTTTAAACGAACCAGTGCTCATTATTTTGCACACAGTTAAATGGCTCCAATTTTTGCAATCTAACACATAATTCTATTCAACAATCCAACGCTGTAACCATTATACCACGAGGACTTTGCCCAGTCACCTGGGGCTGTAAAATACACTGACTGCACCTCTGCAGAGGGGTAAGACCCCCCCCCGTTGACGAGTGTCTTGGATATGACTCTAAACAATCTGATGGTGAGGTTCCAGCAGTGCTGGAGCTCTGGGGAATGCGGAGTACCCCTGCATTGCCATCGCTCACAGGTCCACACTGGCCCGGAGTGGTACCACCTGATAAGGGCCCTATCAATGGGTTAAATAGAACTAACACCATACTTATGCTAAAATGAATTGTTTGACTAAACTGAATAGCTTTGAAATAAAAATGTTTTTGACAAACCGTATTTACATTTAAACTGCGTGCTTATGCTGAACTGAATTATTTGAAATAGAACTGTTTTTCGACATTAAAACTGTATTTACACTTAACTGAATTGTTACATCTAACTGCTTGAATAGTTTGAAATGGAAATGTTTTTGACAATTGAACTGTGTACTTATGCTAAACTAAATTGTTTTAAATAGAACGGATTATTTATATAAAGATGGATTTGGCGTTAAATAACATACAAAGGTTGATATGGCATAAAACCCAACAACAACCACCACGAGGACACCCCCTAATGAATGCTTGGTTTAGTAAATAACACTTGAAGAAAAACCATCAAGTTCTTTAATACAGTATGTTTTCCGAAACAAAACGTAATTTTTCCATATTGTCACCATTGTTAGATTTTACGACACATGGAAATAAAAAGGAAATACTCTGTAAATATAAAATATCTAATAAAATTATCAAAGTAAACTAATTAAAATTTTATCTATCAATTTGTTATTTAGTAACTAATTATCCAAATTAGACACTATGCAATACTGATTTTGAACGAATCGCAAAAGGCTATCAGTACCAACAGTAAAGTGTCTATCAACGACTTAACTGCTACCAAAATCTCTTTAAAATGCTTCCTCTTTCTACCCGCCAACATCCCAGTTTAAATAAGGCCCTAAAAGGAATAGGTTCACAGATTTTTATTATTCACTCTTCTGTCCCACTGTCTTAGCCATCTGTTTGGATCAACATTCAAATATCTCACCTTTGCTGCTCTCCAGATTATAAAAGATGGCAGACATTTTGGAGAGGCAGTTCTTGTCCCCTCCCACAAATGAGGTAAGGCGGGCATTGGAAGACATGTCAACACCAACTTGTGCCTCTGTTGTCTTAAATATACCGGGGACAGTTGAATTCTCTGACTGACTTGCGGCAAATAAGTGATGAGTGTGTCTTCCTGCTTTCTTAAGCCCTGACAGAAATGTTGAATAAGCAGACAAATCCCTAAGGTTGGTTGAATATCTAAGTTTATGTATTTCAGAAACACTGCACATTGATTTCACATATACACATCGGAGTTCATTTTGTTTTTGTTTTGCCCAGTCGGCTGGGGCTGTAGAATACATGGACTGCATCTCTGCAAAGGAGTAAGACCTGCCCCCTAAACGAGTGTCCTGTATATGACACTAAGCAATCTAATGTGATGCAGGAGCTTTGGGGAATGCGGAGTACTCCTTCATTTCCATTGCTTCCTCGTGTGGAAGCACTTGACAGGGTCCTATCTGTGGGTCAAAAAGAGCCAAATTGCGTACTTATGCTAAATTGACAGACTTGAAATAGAAGTTTTATTTTAACTGATTACTTGTGCAAAACTCAATTGTTTGAGAAAGAAATGTTTTGACATTTAACTGTGTGGACAAAAGCTATACTTATATTGAACTGGATTGGTTGAATTAGAACTGTTTGACTAAACTGAATAGCTTTGACAAACTGTTTACTTATTCTAAATTGATTTTTTTGAAATAAGTATCTGTATAAAAGTAACCTACATAAGTTGGTATGCCATAAAACACAAAGAAACAAACAATCCAAAAGATATTGAGTTATCTTTAGCAATTGATGCAGATAAATGTCAATTTTTGTCTACCTCTTACTCAGAGCAGGAGACAGCAATATCATCTGTGTGGATGGTTTGGTTTCTTTGTTTAATGGCATATCAATCTTTGTAGGTTATTTAATACCAAAGCCATTCTCCTAGAAGAACAGTAGTGATACTATTTAACCCATAGCTTGGAGGATAAGAGGGTTCATACCTTTCCCATGGGTATTTGCCCGAAAGTGAACGTAATAGCGTGACTGGAGTTCGAACTGGCTTACTACGATTCCGCAGTCCATCGCTTTAATCATTACACCACGAGGACACCCCCCCCTATGTGTGTGGAGTTTTGCTGACTGCTAATGATGGGGAACATATCTTTACTGTGAGTTGAACCACTGAGAAAAAAAATAACTTTCTCACTCACATGCAAACAAAATGTCAGGCACACAAACCTACCAAACTTTTACAGAGGTACTAAGATTAAGTGACGTTACAATTCCTCACCGTTTCTATGTGGGGAGGGCGTCTTTGCTTGATTATTTGTTGCTGCTTTCTTTATCTGTTGGTTTTGGCACTTTCTGTTTTTAACTCGTTACAACTTCTTGCTCATTCTTAGGTTCCACACTAGGTGAAGAATCAACTGTTGGAGTAGAATGGTCTTCAGTTGATGCAGAATCTTTTGCTTCATTTTCTTTTTTAGGTTTTTTGTAGAGTCAGCTTTGTTTGTGGAATTAGTTGTCACTCTTTTCTTGAGATTTTGTTTTTGACTTATAACTCAAGGCTTTGTGCAAAAGATAATTCACACTCTGTCCAAATCTTGGATCTTGAGGGCAATGTCCTCGACCAGCAGTTTTGGTTTCTCATGATTTAGTGTCTTACTTAATATGAAAAGCAAATCCCCTAAAAAAATTTCCTTAGAAAATTTCCAATTTGAAAATTAAAACGCAAAAACTTAGATTTTCCTAATTGAAAATGTTGGTATAAAAAGTAAATCACTCCTCCAATATGTGAATAAAATATTTTTTATCTTAGTTTATTTTAATTTTCAAATTGAAAGTTAAAAAAAAGTAATTTAAAATTGGAAATCTCTAAAAATAAAAACAAATAATTTTTTTTTAAATTTGGAAAAAAAATTAATATTATTTTTTTTTTGTTGGCTGCCAAGATTTCCAATAAAGAATGATCGAAAGCCAAAGTTCTTCTCTTTTTTTCCTTCTTTTTCTCTTTTCTCACTAATCTATTTACCTTTTTTTTTTTCCTTTTTCTTAACTCTAAATTTCATTAGAGAAGAATTACTATAGAAAACACACTTTTATGAAGGAGAAAAGGAATTGACTTGTTCTGATTACTACAAAAGCAAAGAGCCTTTTCTTTTTTTTCTTTTTTTTTCCTAAAACTTTTTATAACCTGCCTCACATACAAAGATTTCTCTCTCCCCTCTCTCTCTCTCCCTCCGTCTCTCCCTCTCTCTCTCTCCCTCCGTCTCTCCCTCTCTCTCTCCCTCTTTCCTTCCTTCTCTCTCCCTCTCTCTTCCTTCCTTCCTCCCTCTCTCTTCCTTCCTTCCTCCCTCTCTCTCCCTTCCTCTCTCCCTCTCTTTCTCTCCATCTCTCTCTTCCTCTCCGTCTCTCTATCCCTTCCTCTCCCTCTCTCCCTGTATTGATTACACTTATTTTTAGTGAGAGTTAACTATTCCCAAGATGTCAGATTCACAATAAGGAAACCACACCAAAAGAATTTTAAAAAAAAATACAATTTGCCGATTTGAATAATTGAATATTGTGGAAAATCAAATTTATCCATTTACTTTTTCTTTCCTAATTTTTCGCTTCTAAATTCAGTTTTCACAGATCGCATCATTCCTATTCTTAAAATCCTGCCACATACAAATATGCACATTTTCAAGAATGTATCGCCAGAAAATATATACATGACTTTCTGAGTTCATGAATAATAAAGGGATATGTGTACATATCTGTTTATTCCTAGCCAGGGGTCTTCCAATGAAATATCTTTTAATCTTTTCTAAAAACGAGTTCCATTATTTCCATTCAGAGATAAAAATTTGCTTTAAGGCCAACAGCACTGGCCTTTAAGCTTGCTATCCAGTTACATATACGATTTTGGGGAGGATTTGAAAATAGTTAATTTTTCATGGGTATCTCTTTTAAATTATAAAGATGGAGGGGAGCTGAATTTCAGACACCTCACACTTATTTTTATCATCCAGTCTAAGAAAAGGAAAACTCTGAATTGAAACCTGTTAAACTCCGCTTAAAAAATTGACCTTGTGTCATATCCTGCCCGAGCGGAGGGGTTGGTAAATAGTATCCAGTGTTTTTGAACAACTCACTTCATCTTTCTTATGTTCACGTTTTGGCCGATATGTCCTCCAGCCTTTAGGTGTTTCTTGTCGAACTCTGACGCCTACACGGATCTTCGAACCATGCCTTTTATTCTATCCACGTGGGGTCACTTGTTCTGATTCCGTTAACCATAACCAGGTACGAGTGTTAAGTCTTCCTGTATTGTTACTTACCTGCAGTCAGGATTGAACCTGCAACATCCAGTGGATTGTCACTAAGAAGATTGGGGAACCATAGCCTATAACGATGATGCTATGTGTCCTGCAGGAGGTTGCAGGTTCAATCCTGACGGTAGGCGAGTATCAATGCAGGAAAACTTAAACCCAGTTATGGTTAAGGGAATCGGAGCACGCGCCTCCTGTGTAACTAATAAAGGACGTGGTTCGAAGTTCTCTGTAAGCCCCCGAGTTCAAGAAACACCTGAAGAAGACCGAAGGGCATATCGGCCGAAACGTTGTGAATATAACAATAAAGATGAAGACAATAGGCCGAAAACCCTGAATGTTAAGAATCATTAAGCTCCGTCTCAGAAATTCAGACAACCTCAAACTTGATATTCGGCTGAAAATTAGATAGCATTTTTTTTGTTTTTTGGGTTTTTTTTTTTTTTAAGTTTTAACCCAATCGCATCGACAATAATCTCATGACATGCAATTTTTTGTGTTACTATAATCTATGAATGTAAAACATTGGCCTAAAATGAGTAGAATGTTTGCCAATGGTCAAGGAGACCGGGGTTCAATCTCCAGGTCAATTCATACCAAAGATCTTTTAAAATGGTACTTGATGCTATCTTGCTTAACGCTCAGCATTATAAGGTAAGGATCAAAGTGGAGCAATCAAGAGAATGGAATAGCGCCCTCCCCTACACCTCGGTGTAGTAGCTATTGAAAAGGGAGCTTTCGGATCACCTTTGATTAAGGTCGCCAATTTTACTTACTGTACATTTTTATAAATGTAAAAATCCAACCCTCATCCTTTTGATTAATTAAATAAGCAGAAATATTCAATATTTGACATTCAATAGTTTTCCAGCTTGCAATCAATGTGATTGAAAACGTAAACTCTCGCACCAGTCGCAACTTGAACTGGGTATTTATTTTTTCTAGGTTAGTGTTAATTGTTGTATTAACAGAAATCATACGATGGAAATTTACTATGCTTTTTGCTTAGATGTGGCACAAGGCCATATGAAAGGGGCACCCAATGAGACTCGAACTCACTCGTGTAGGTTTGCTAGTCGAACTTGCTAACCATTACACCACCAGGGGCGCCCTTGCTTAGATGTGGCACAAGGCCATATGAATGGGACACCCAATGAGACTCAAACTCACTCATGTAGGTTTGCTAGTCTAGCTTGCTAACCATTACGCTACCCGAGGCGCCCAACAGAAATCATACGGTGGTATGACGTCTTTGCTGTTTTAGAGTAACGCATGACAAATTGCTATGAACTTCTTCACAGTAAAATTTTCAACTCTAGTTTGTGCATTTTAACGTTCTCTTCTCAAAAGCATTTCCCCAGAGCGCATCAAAACAAACCAAATACCTTGACAAGATGTCAGTTTTATTTTCGAAGCGATTGTCATTTTCAAATTAAAAAAATTGGTAATTCTTTTTTTTTTTTTTTTAATTTAAAAAAAACAAAAAAAACATGGTCTCAAGAGTAATCTCATAACATAGATGCTGACGTCAATGAAACGTGCTTTCTTTCTAATTACGTCATTGGATTGTGCGGTCATTACGACGACCGAGCAATTTTGAATTAACCTGAAATAAAATTTGAGTTTTCAATGAAAGGCATTTTAATTAAAAAATGAGACTTAAAGCATACATTCATACGCATTATTTGCCAACATGTTGTGCATGCAAATATATATTTTTATGGGGGTGTCCTTGTGGTGTAATGGTTAAAGCGATGGACTGCGGAATCGTAGTAAGCGAGTTCGTACTCCAGTCTCGCTATTACGTTCACTTTCGGGCAAATACCCTTGGGAAAGGTATGAACCCCCTTATCCTCCCAGTTATGGGTTAAATAGTACCACTACTGTTATTCTAAGAGAATAGCTTTGGCATTAAATAACCTACAAAGAAACCAAAACAAACCATATTTTCCATAAGCTGATTATAAACGAGGCGCTTGTCGTATAACGTTAATCATCGAGTGATAGGGACATATTGACGAGAGTTCATATCCTGTTTAAGGCTGTTTGTATTTCGCTGTCACTCTTAGGAAAAGTATGCATCCAGATATTCTCTCTTCAACCACGAGTAAATTGAATGGCAGATTGCTTTCTTTAAATCTTGATAGGGCAACCAGTTTAGTAGAAAGCAAACTCTGAATTCAGACCTGTTTAGCACTGCTAAAAAAAACTGGTATTATGTCACATCCTATTCGAGTGGAGTGTTTGGGTAAAAACGTACGAAGTTAATTTTGAAAATCTTGCTCCAGATTTCTGTAAGTTTTAGTTATACAAATTAACATTTTTTGGTACTTATGCATCTATGTTACTGCAAAAAGAGCCGAACTTTCCCGGGCATTTCCGGGCCGATAACGGAAAGAATCGGAATATTCCGGAACGAAATTTAAACAAGCAGACGATAAAATAAGTCAACCAATTTGTTGACAAAACGCATGACGACCAAAAGAAGAAAAAAAAGAAAGAGAAAAAGACAATTTTAATGGATAATTTTACCAACCTTTTCAGGAGAAAAAGAATAAATCAAGAGTCAATGTATGGTAATTTTCAATAGGAAAAAATAGTTTGAATTTTTATTTTATCAATTTGGCGGGGCTATCTTTTTTTTTTTTGTCTTTTTAAATATTTTTTTTTTCGTATTTATGCACTTATGGTGCTGTGCAGAAGTAATAACGTGTTAATTTAGAAATCCATTCTTACCATGGGGAGGGGGAGTGTTTTGTAACTATTCTGTACTTTCACCAAACAATTTAATGATAATCCAGGTCCTGCATTTGGTGTTACGGCATCTCCAGGCATAACTTTTCCTCATTCTTTTTTTTTTTTTTTTTTTTTTTTTTTGTGGCAAGGATGTTCAAATGCCCGGCAACTTTTGATTTTGCCAATAAGGTTTTTTTTCTTGGCAAAATTGGATCACCATTTCTGCACATTGTAGATTTTCGCTTAGCTGCGATAAATTCATGTTTACACTTTTTTGTAACTTAGGAAACAAATTGATTGAATCATTTTATCTTAAATTTGATTAGCTTGGCGTTTCGGCATATTCCGATTTTTTCCGGAAATGCTCGGAAAGTTTGGCTTTTTTGCGGTAACATAGATGCATGATTACTTTTTTTTTTTTTTTTTTTTTTGTAACTAACGAAATATCAGGACTAAACGATACATATAATATTCAATACGGTCGCAAAAACAAAATGTGTAGTCGCGCTTAAGTTTAGGACGACAATTCCAATTTAAACATCGTTTTAGTTGCTTTTATTTATTTACTATGATTGATTTTGTTGACATTCAGCAAATGGAAGAAATAATTGTTTTTTTTTTATCTTTAGCTTATGGAAGATAACATTGGGTTCGTTCCTAGATCTGAGATACTCTCGAGAACACCTAAAAATAAAGGGGATGTTCTCGTGGTGTAATGGTTAATGCAATAGGAAAGCTATGAACCCCTTTATCCTCCCAGCTATGGGTTAAATAGTACAACTACCGTTCTTCTAGGAGAATGGCTTTGGCATTAAACAACCTAGAAAGGTTGATATGCCATTAAAACAAAAACCCAAACCAAACCAAAATATTTTATATTGAGCAACCGTTGAGATTAAATGGATTCCTTCATAGAACGAAACCAAGTTAAAACAATCCTGAGTGGGAGATGTCTTTGTACCTAGGGAAGAAGAGAGCAATCTGCCTTAGATTACTAAGAGTGGGTAAGCATTGTGACAGATGCCCTTTTACTACGAATGAGTTAGTTAGGCAATAGAGGGTGATTCCAGACCCCCACACGAGTTCGATAGAATAAAACTTTGACTGGTTTTTACTCGAACAGTTCATGAAAAGTTGCCTGAAATCTGAGCAATTTTTATCTTTAAAAAAAAAAAAAAATTAATTCCATAAATTAATGATTTCGTGACTATAAATTGACTTAAGGTAGTCGGTATTTTTTTTTTCTTACATTTTTTTTGGTCCTTTCCTTCTAGAGGTAAATCGTTATCAGATGTTTGTCAGCTAGACTCTCAATGAGACCCGGCATTTTTCTTCTGGAAATTAGTAACTTCAGAAAAGGAGACGTTTTCCTAGGACTATTTTTTTTTTTTTTTTTTTTTTTTGTGGGGAGGTACTGTCTGCCCTTTCCCCCATTTATGATTTACGGCATTTCTTGTTTACTGCGAATGTTTATTTTACTTTCATAAATTATGACTTGGTTCACGAGCACAAATTTAGACTTTTAGTGATTATTTTGAATTTATATTTTGTATTTATTCAGACTGTTATCGGCGTTATACACGTTAACTCCTTGCTCTCCATTTAAAACATTCAATTTTAATGAAAAATTAAATTAAGTGTTTTAGTTTGCTTTTTTTTTTTTAACAAAATTCTTAAATCTTTTCTATTTTTTTTAATTTATTTTGAATGATTTATTCGAATCATGAAATATTTGATTCGCAAACAGTATTGCCAATAGATGTATTTAAAAAAAAAAAAAAAGACAAGAAACTAATGAATTTTTGTCGTTAATAAATTAAATCTAAAAATTCTGAGGTTTAAGTGTTTTTTTGTTTTTTTTTTCTTTTTTCTGCAGAATGTCCTGTTGGCACTTACAAGTGGCATGCGTCAAATGAATTGTGTCGGAAATGTCCACCTTATTCATATGCCAATGTAGAAGGTTCTGAAGAGTGTACATGTGAAGACCAATATTATCGCCACAAAGATGATGATCGATCTCTGCCTTGCACTCGTAAGTATACTCTCTCTTTTTCTCTTTATTCAATATCAAGGGGTTTTACAGAATCGAGACATAGTCATTATATATATATATATATATATATATATATATATATATATAATCCAAGTTCAAATCCTGGATGAGACAATTTGCATTTAATTTCGTGCAAATGCCAAAGGGAAGATAATGAATATGCATCTCTTCAAGTAATAGGTAAATAATGACGTAAACTGGGACCCTTTAGCTTTGAGACAGCAACTAATCTTGGAGAAGGAAAAAAAAAACCTGTATTTAAAAAAAAAAAAAAAAAAAAAAAAAAAAGCAGTGCTCCGCTAAAAATTACCTTATGTTACATTCTGCTTGTAACGGAGGGGTTGGGTAAATACACGACGTGAAGAATGTCAAAGGTTGTAATAGGTTAATACACCACTTTACAGCCTGTTAAATGTTACAACATGCTATTGGTTATTGATAATATTATTATATTGACAATGATTATTATAATTAATTATTATTTTATAATTATTATTATCATATTTATCAACCCCTCCGCTCGAGCAAGATATGACACAAGGTCAATTTTTTTAAGCGGAATTTAACAGGATTGAATTAAGTTTTCCTTCTCCTAGACTAGTTGCCTCACCAAGGCTGAAGAAATCAGTCTGTCCTACAATCTACCCAAAGCTGGAGGGAGAATAATTGGATTCATACCTTTCCCAAGGATATTAGTGCTATGTGAAATGCAGTTAGCCTGGTCCAGCTACTAGCAGACACTTGCGAGTTCAATTCTCACTGGGTGTCCGGGACTTGGGAATTTGTGCCAATTAAGCCAAGTAAAAATGACCTAATTTATTTCTAATTGTTTCATTTTATTAGTTCTAAAGCAACTGCCAGACTTCATCAATTAGTGTCCTTGATATGACACTAAACAACATCTGATGGTGAGATTTGGGAATATGGATTCCCCTTTAATTGCCATTACTCCCAGGCGCACGCACTCTGACCCGCAATATTAGTACCTGTTTGGTTTCTATCATAGAATGAAGGTGATTCCCAAACTTCTAAGCATAAACTAATCCAAGAGTGGTCGACACACCGTTGAAATCGATCATTTCCTTATACCAGGAAAAATGAAGTGATTTGATAAAGTCAAATCAAAAATTTCAAATCAAGCAGTGTGAGCATTAGTCGTAGGAGAAAACTTGTTCTTTATCACTGTCAGTCGATAAATACAAAATGAATTTGCCAGTTCTAAACAAAGAATTAAGTTCTGGTGCATGAGCCCTAAAAATGCCTTTTCCTAATTTTCTTTGCTCCTACTTATCTATTTGATAAGTCTGCCATGACACTTTGAAATCGTTTTAAGCTGATAAAAGGGGCAAAATGGTGACTGCTGATTCTATCTGGTAAAGAAATGAAGCGCCTTTTCCTTTGCACACAAAGCTAAGCTAATTCTGCTGCTTTTTAGTAAGTATTTCTTGGCTAATATTTGCCACTTAAACAAACCAGGCCTATGGTTGGTGCTTCAAAAGACGTTCAGATTAAATAAAACCTCTCCCTAACCACAAAAAGGATGTCCTCGTGGAATAGTGGCAAACGTACTGGACTGCATCATAGTAATTAGTTTCAACTCCCGCCAACACTCTTGGAAAAAGCATGAACCTTCTTATCCACCGAAATTGTTCTTTGATAAGTTTGGCTTTGGCATTAGGTTGGTTGATTGGGTTTTATGGCATATCAACCTTTGTAGGTTACTTAACGCCAAATCCATTTTTATATAAATGATCAGTTCTATTTCAAACAATTCAGTTTAGCATGAGTACACAGTTCTAATTCAGTTCATCCTAAGTACAGATTTTGTTTACACAGTAAAATATCAAAACAGTTCTATACATAACAATTCAGTTTAGTGAAAATACAGTTTCAGTGTTAAAAACAGTTCTACTTAAAATAATTCAATTTAGCATAAGCACGCAGCTTAAATGTAAGTACGGTTTAATTGTCAAAAACATCACCATTTCAAGCCATTCGTTTTAGTCAAACAATTTAGTTTAACATAAGTATTCAGTTAGTTTTATTTAACCCATAGATAGGGCCCTATCAGGTGCTAACACAGCGGACCAGAGTGGACCTGGGAGCAATGGCAATGAAGGGGTATTCCGTATTCCTCAAAGCCCCAACATTACTGGGACCTCACCATCAGATTGTTTAGTATCATACTCAGGACACTCATTGGAGGTGCAGTTAGTGTATTCTACAGCCCCAGCCGACTGGGCTAGGTTTTGGCATTAAGTAACCTACGTAGGTTGATATGCTAACAAAGTAACCTCAGCAAAGAAGTCTTTTTTTTTTTTTTTTTTTTTTTTTTTTTTTTAATGACAGTTTATTTGTGACACTTTAATATCTCGTTACACTTTTTGATATCAAGTTTATTATAACTTGAATCGGCCAATTAGTAAATAGTACTATAGAACAAGCAAGGACAACTTTTATTCTATTTATTTATTCGAAAAGTGGGACACATGGGACATGGCTCCTCACCTGGCGGACCGAGCGATAAAAAGAAATCAAGGTGATTTTACTTAAAAGCCGACAAAAAAAAAACTTTTTCCCAACGGAAGACCATACTCGTTAGAAAAAAGGGAAAAGATGATTTTTATTTCTCTTCGGTTTAAGTACCTTTTTCTTAAATGTATGCTGCAATCTTTGGTGGGGTCATTCAGAAAACAGACATGCAAATGATTCTTAATTATCACTAAACAAGTCGGCAAGTATTTTCCTGGTGTGAAAGCATTGCTTTTTGTGGCTTGGGTGTCAAAAACTCAATTGCTTACTAATTCTAACCATCTGGAAGAACTGACCATTTATTTTGGTAAATGCCGAAAGGAAGTTCTGCGAATAGATTCCAAAGAAAATGAGTAGAAAAGAAAAAAATAATTCTTCATAAAGAATGTGTTTTAGAACTAATAAAATGAAACAATAAGAAATAAATTAGGTCATTTTTACTTGGCTTAATTGGCACAAATTCCCAAGTCCCGGACACCCAGTGAGAATCGAACTCGCAAGTGTCAGCTAGTTTAACTCTCTAACCATTACACTCTGCGAGGTGCTCAATAGAATACTTTATATATTGATATTTCTTTCTATCGCAACTTTTATCTATAGTACTTCTCTTCGTCTCTCAGTGCGATTTCTGTATCTCTCTTTCCTTTGGTTTCTCGTTATATTGTTTTGTCTGTGGTTGCATGAGACAACACTTGATCACAGAAGCATATGTTCTTTAAGAGCTCGACAAGAATGGCGGATGGTAGGTTTCTCATTCATTCGTTTAATGGAGCTTCGAGTGTTTATCTGGTCTTAGTCCTTTTCATTTGCCTTTTCAAATATTTTTCAATCATTTCTGCCACTCTGCTGCTTGCGACTGCAGTGTAAATGCCCTCCAAGTCGTCATTTACTTCTCAGGTGAGAACGCGGCTTTTCGTTGCATTGGAGTCAAATCTCAATTGCTTCAAGATTCTAACCATCTCCTCAAAGAGCTGATCATTCTGGCTGCCGGTGACGCTGAGCTTGTGATATTAAGAGGAAACTCTTCACATAGGTTCTGAAAAACACAAGAAAGAAAACAAAGAAAAGAGTCTTTTCTTCCTCTCTCCATAAAGAATCGTTTTTTTTTTTCTTCTTCTATGGAACTGATTTATTTCTTTTAGCTGCGTTTATTCTTTGATTACTCCAAGACTACCATTGTCTTTTCATCATGTTCTGTTTTAGTAGTAAAACTGAAAACGTTAAATAAAGAGGGTCCAGCAGAAATAACCCACACATTCTAAACTGTCACCGGTATGATGCAAGTCTTCAACTGCCTTACACCGTACACTTGCTGTTGAAACATTTTTTTTTTTTTTTTTGACGGGTGATAGGAAATGGACACGGTGATGCAAGTTCAAATCCAGGACAAAGCTGAATGAATCTCACAGAGCACTGATACCCTCCGGAAAACCATGAATCCTGTTATTCTCCCTCTAGCTATGAGCAAATAGTAGTACAGACTAGATTCTTTAGCCTTGGTTTTGCAACCAGTCTAGGAGAAGGAAAACTCTGAATTCAAACCTGTTAAGTTCATTTCTTTTTAAGCGGAGTTTGTCGAATACTGCCGGTTCAGAGGGGTTAATAAATAAACATAGCAAATAGTTTTTCGTGCTCATTTCATATTACGTCGGAATGATACTGTTCCGGATAGAAAATTGGTACAGCTATGATTTGAAATTTCTCAAGAACGGCAACATTCCGACATGAGCTCAGATTATTAGGTCTTAAGAAACTTTTCAACTGCAAACGCACGATGTTCACCGGTCTCAACAATGATTGTATCTGAAAACTAAAATGGTGACACATTAGCTTGATGGAGCTACCATTACCACTTGCCTAAATCCTCTTGCAACTTACAAGTGACAGTTTAGAATGTGTGAGGTATTTCCGTTGCAACCTCTATTAATAAATTTTAAATATTTGTTTGTCCACTATAGACAAATAAACGGTGTGTAGAGCAACTGAATTTAGTAATCATATCTACTGAACCCGGGAGAAGATGTTTTTTTTATGGCTTTTTCCTATTCCTCCCAGTGTCCTACCTTCTAATACCATATCTTGCAAACAAACAAACTGTGCCTCACTCGTCCGCTTGGTGGGACGGAGGACAAATACCGTTATATTTGCATTTTAAACTTGGCCTCAGGGCCGACCCCCACCCAGTCTTAGGAACAAGTTTATTGCTTGGTATCTGAGGCACCCCAAAAGGGGAGTGTTGATGGGGTCAAGAATTTCTATATTTACTGAGCATAAGTCTCGATCCATGCGCGGCCCCTACCATATTATGACTCGATGGGGTGTAAGATAAATCCCAGCTAAGGAGTTTGGAAGGGTTGCAATGAGCGGTAGTCCCCACTCCCAACCCTCTCCGTCAATGCCTTTGTAAACCATGAGTCTTTTACGCCGAGAATATACGGTATATTCCGAAGGTGTAGTTTATAAAATGGATAAAGAAACAAACAAAAATTAAACCTGAAAATTACCTTGAAAACTATTTTAAAGAATTGTCTTTTTCCTCTTTTTCTCTATTTGACCCCTTCTTTTTTTATTTATTTTTATTTTTTTATTTATTTTTTTACTTTTGACATTCGCCGTCTTTATTATATTTTCCTTAATTTCAACTTCATTTATTTTTATCCTGATCTTTTTTTTTTTTTTTTTTGCCTTTTGATTTTTCAACGCTGACATTTTTATTTGTTTCTTTGATTGTTTTTTTTTTTTTTTTTTTTTTTGTTTTTTTTTATTTTTGCGAGTGAGGGGTATCCATCTAACACCTAATGCCATGCTGGGTGATTTTTCAAATCTCGTTAAAACAAAATTAAAAATTCATGAATTCTCTCATTTACCCAATGAAATCTGTATCCTCTTCCCTACCCCATTTAAACACACTACTTTTTTTTTCTAGAATACAAGTAAATGAACATTGTCCAATAGAACTATGGATTGATGTTCTCTATTCTCTCTCTCTCTCTCTCTCTCTCTCTCTCTCTCTCTGAGGAACACACAACTCCTCTCTATCTAGATCTTTTACTTTTTTTTCTGTCAATCTGAAAGGAAAATTTGCACCCCCCATACAAAACAAAACTAAACAAAGAAAAACTTACAGAAAACGCTATATCCCTGTCACGAAGACCCTGTTTTTGTAAATAGGGAAGAGGTCAAAGAGGGTCTTTTATTTGCTTCTTTGAGACAGTAGCGAAACCTCTTTCATTAAACGATGAAATCTTGGTAAAAAAAATGCTACCAATATTTAAATAATCATTACAAGAAAAAAGGTCAAACGACATAAAAATAAGACTAGGAAATATGACACATTTAATTAAAAGAGCAATATTTTTTAATAAAGATTTAAATAAGATATTTAAAAAAATAACGGGTACTATAATTAGAAATAACTGGTTAATTAATTTATATACTATTAAAATTTTTAATGTTTGTTGTGTGTGTGTGTGTGTGTATATATATATATATATATATATATATATATAATTTTACTGCAATGCCAACAAAACGCCTACATCTAGACGAGAATGTTAATTTTGTTTATTTTAATCATTTAAAAAAAAATGTTTATTTTTAAATTAATTTCAAATGCCTTAACTTCGGTAATAAAGTAATTTGTGACAAAATATATTTTTTAATTCTAAATTATTATCAGATTATCCAAATTATCTATATAAAGGAGATGACGATGGAACAGAAGTAACAACAAACAAAAAAATCTCTCCTCCCGGAATAAAAGCACTAATATAATCAGGGATAACTTTTACAATACAAACCGAATGAATTTCTGGGTTGCCAAGTTGCTTCTAGTTATACTTAGAGGAAATCAGGGTCAAAATTAGACATGTTAGTTAATCCCTGGAAAAAAAAAATAACTGAATTTTCATGAAATTTTTTTTTCATTTAAAAAAAAAAAAAAAAAAAAAATCCTATCATAAGCCAATTGCTTATGATAGGAGGGGGTTGATTTCAATTAAAATGTGGTCATTTATTTATTTGCTTATTTATTTACTTATGACGTTTTTATCGAGCTGTTTCCACAGTGAGAAAAGATGCCAACCAAAAAAAAAAAAAATGTATAAAATAAAAAATACTGCTGTATGCAAGAAGCAGTAATAATGATACCATTTCTAAAGTAGGTCGCATTTTCCGCTATTTCTAATTCCCGTCTCTCTCTCTCTCTACCAGTAATATGGCGTTGATTGAACTTGGTTTGTTGAAGTTCTGTTTTTTTTATATGCCAAAAAGTTAAATTATAAAAAAAAAAAATATTGTAACACTTTTATTTGTATTCTGTTTCTCCTAGTCTTTTCTCCACCTCCACCCTTTGTGAGCCGAATCTTGTGTTAGCAGTGACTCTGTCGACAAATTAAGTTAGAGTATTGATTGTGACCTAATCAAATCTAAATGGATGTCTTGTGTGTTTTGGAAAAGTCTTGAAGAACTTAACAACAAATTGAATTTTACATTCATAACAGCAAAAGCAGGTGAACAGAGGGCACACAGAAAAGACGGGAGCGTAAAAATAGTTTTCTCGCGCCTCAATCCTCTTTGGACTAATTCCTTCTTGGAAGAATTCTACTTATGTTCCACCAGTCTTGCTTTAGTACATTCCGAAAGGAAGAATCATCACCATTCCCAAGTCATGCTCTAAGCAAGTCCTCTATACGACAAAATAAATAAAAAAAAGTCGTGATACTCTCCAGACTTCATATTGGCCATCCCCACATTACCCACTCACACCTCCTAAAAAGGGACCCTCATCATATGTTCAACATACAAAGTATCACCCGCTGTCCAGCGCATTCTCATAAACTGTTACATGTTTAGACAAATTCGCCTAAAACATTACCAGACAAGCAACTAAAAAGTCCTCTTTAAAAAGGCCAAACTTGTGGAAACCTTAAGCTCGCTAAAAGAAACCAAACTCCTCATCAAAATTTAACTAAAATAATTAAACACAATAAAAATCCATACCCTAAACCCAAAAACAGACACAAGACAAATCAGTCCAACCCTTCTGGCATTAAATGACTCACAGGAGTTAATATACCCATATTTACCCAACCCCTCCGCTCGGGCAGGATATGACACAAGGTCAATTTTTAAGCGGAGTTTAACAGGTTTGAATTCAGACTAGTTTGCCTCACCAAGGCTGTAGGACCCAGTCTGTCCTACTATTTACCAATAGCTGGAGGGAGAATAATTGGGTTCATACCTTTCCCAAGGGTATTAGTGAAATGCAATTAAGCTGGTCCAGGATTTGAACTCGTGTCGCCTTGTCCATTTCCTACGACGATAACCATTACACCACGGGCACTTCCAGGAGTTGATATACCGTTAAAAAATATACATCTAGTGTCCGCACAGATATGAAGATTTTTGCTGGTTAGCCAACATGGTTGTGTCCATATGTAGGCGTCTGTTGCTAAGTATGTCTTGCTCGTCTTAGCTGGATATAGCAGCTTTTTTGTGGGATGCTGCGTCCAGGATTTGATAAAAAAAACAATACGTAAAACTTATGTAGTTCTCATCTCATTGCTTCCCCAAGTGTTGCAAAAAAGGAGAGACGGTTAGCACTCCCCTTGACAAGGACGGAAAAAGATCATTTGATCTTCATAACTCATTGCTTCCCCAAGTGTTTCTAGCCCAGTCAGCTGGAGCTGCAGAATTCGCCAACGGCATCACTGCAGTCGGCGTATTGTATTTTGTCCTAGATATGACACTAAAAAATCCGATAGTGAGGCTCCAATAATGCTGGAGCTTTGAGGAAGCGGAGTGACTCTTTATTGCCATCGCCACCAGGTCCGCTCTGACCCGGAGTGGTAGCACCTGATAACGTCCTGTCTATGGGTTAAATAAAACTAAACTGTATAATCATGCTAAACTGAATTGCTTGAAATAGAACAGTTTTGACAGTTAACTGTTTGTAAACAAAAACTATAATTAGACGAAACTGAATTGTCTGAATTTTAATTCGGCTTTAAATGACTCGAAAAGGATTGATATGCCGTAAAACAAACCAACCAACCAAACCATCTTGCAGACATCTTGCTCATCCTTAAGATCTCTGTTAAAAATCTTTAGCTCTGGCTCTTCTTTCCGGTTGAGACTTGGAACTTTTTGCACGACCTTCGTATACAAACATTGTATTTTATAAATAGATAACATTGGATCAAAATGAATATCAAATGAGATCCAAGGGAGCTAATCAGGTTAGGGGTTATCAGAATTTTATAATTAACGAACAAAATTGAGCATCATGATTTTTTTCTGTATATATTCACACACACACACACACACATACACTTGAATTAGATATGTTATATCAGTGATGATAGTCAACCGTCTCCAGTGAAAGATCTGTGTCATATATAGCAGAGCGGATCGATTTATTCAGGTACTTTTGCAACGATTCAGTGACTAGTAATATTCCTGGAATGAATACAAAGCAAATCTGAACTATCGTGCCAAGTCAGTGAATATACCTCAATCTTGAGGAATGATTAGAACTGCAGTAATTTACTTTAAAAGAATCTTGGAGTGTATTTTTGGAAAAGAGAAAAAAATATTCATTTTCGTGATAAGAAAAGCCTTACAAAATGCCAGTAGTGTTTGATGAAATATGATAGAGCAAGAATATTCTCTCTCTCTCTCTCTCTCTCTCTCTCTCTCTCTCTCCCGTCGTTTTCGACCTCACTCTAACTCTTCTCTTAACCTCGTCTCCATCTCTCTCTCTCTCTCTCTCTTCGATCCTTTTCGACCTCACTCTCACTCTTGGTCTTATCTCCCTCTCTCTCACTCTTCTCTCTTGGCCTTATCTCTCTCTCTTTCTTCCATCCTTTTCGACCTCACTCTCACTTTTCTCTCTTGGCCTTGTCTCCATCTCTCTCTCTTTCTCTCTTATCCTTTTCAACCTCCCTATCTCTCTTCTCTCTTTGCATCATCTCTCTCTCTCTCCCTCTTATCCTTTTCAACCTCACTATATCTCTTCTCTCTTTGCATCATCTCTCTATCTCTTTCTCCTTTTGACCAAACACTCTCTCTCTAACTCTCTCTAACTCTCTCTCTCTCTCTCTTGCTTTTGTTCTGACAACCACTTGCACTTTATTTCTCAAGATACTGTAGGAAAATGGATATTCAAAAGTAAGAATTGGAAAAAAAAAACTTTAAATGAAGGTTTCATTTTTTTCTTTGGAATTATCTAATATAAAGGGAGAGCAAAAAATGATTGTCTCTCATATGCAGTCTTCTCTGTACACTTGTTTTTCTCTGCTCTAAATACTAATCTCTCGGTTTTGTCTATCATTTCTCTTTCTTCCATTTTCCCGCAATTTTTCTATTGCCATGGTCACCATTTTGTTTCCTCAATTACTTCCCTTATTCATAACCCCCTCATCATTCATTGCTGTCATTTTTTATTTAACTTTCGTGGTATTGTCTCTCCTATCACTTTAATTCGCCTGCTGAAACTCAGTCTCCACCTGGAATTCTATCTCCTCTCCAACATCATTTTTAATTCAATTCCGATCAATTCTATCTACCCTCATGTTCATCCAACATACCCGTTTAATCTTCCATCATTATCAATCAACTAGGCCTCCGATAAATCCGTTAAGTTCCTGCTGTAGTAATTCTCCTTGATTGTATTGATGCTTCTATTTAGGAGTTAGGATTTTGATCAGAATTTCAAGGTAATCTCTTCTTATGGCAAGAATTTGGATGGTCAAAAAATGACGTTCTTTACAAAAGTTACCCCTAAAACCCCTTTCGTCTCTTGGATACGGAATTCCTTTATCTGCAAGTTAGACCAGTGGTGCTGGAGCTTAGGGGAATTCGGAGAACCACTTCATTGCCATTTCTTCCATGTCCACTCTGGCCTGGAGTGGTAGCACCTGATAGGGTCTTATCTATGGGTTAAATAGAGCTAACTTTATACTGATGCTAAACTGAATTGTTTGAATTAGAACTCTCAATAGCTTGAAATAGAAAAGTTTTTAAAAATTAAACTGTACTTACTAAACTGAATTGTTTGAAATGGAACTGTTTTTAACATTGAAACTGTACTTACACTAAACTGAATTGTTTTATATGGAAATGTTTTGACATTAAACAGTGTAAACAAAATCTATACTTATACTAAACTGAATTAGCTGTGTTTGAATAAACTGAATAGCTTGGAATAGAACTTTTTTTGACATTTAAACTTTGTACTTATGCTAAACTGAATTGTTTGAAATAGAACTGATAATTTGTATAAAAATGGATTCGGCGTTAAATAACCTACAAAGGTTGATATGCCATAAAACCCAAGCAATCAACCAACAACAGCCGGGTTTACATTTCTGAACGAAAATTCTGAAAAAAAATTCCTAATTTATGAATGACCCTCGTATGTGTGCGTTTTAAAAAGTTATATAATTTGAGATGTCGATATCGGACTAACTCCATTGTCTAGGTAAATAAAACTAAACAGTCTTAACAGAAACATCTTTTTTTTCTAAAACACACACACACACACACATATATATATATATATAGTGTTTCAGAAAAAAAATGTCAGCTTTTTAAATCATTTTTAATCATCTTAGTTGGTGGATGAGGGATGGGGTTGAAGTTACACCTCCCCAACCAACCTAAATATCACCTATTTCACACTCTTCTCATTCTTTACAATCTTTGTCCTGAAATTATCTAAGAAGTTGATCTTGTGTAGGAAGTAAACAAATTAGATTTTTTTTTCATTCCCTCCCCCTAAATGAGTTGAACTGTTGAACTCGCTGGCATTTCCCAGTGCGCTTGTCTCGTTCCTTCCTCAACTTCTCTTGTTCTCCTAGGTCTCTTATTACTCTCTCCTCTTTTAATCATCTTGAGTCTCCTGTCCAAGCTGTCTGTTCCCTCTGCCAGATTGTGTTTCCACACAATAAATCAGAGCTCTAAGGGACTGGTGGCGAGGTGTATGTGTGGGTGCTGAGAGCTAGCAAACCTGCATGGATAGATAAGAAAGTGAGTCTCTGGGCCACTTCAGTCAAAGAGGGCAATGAGCACTTTTGTGGTTAGAAAGGATTTCTCTTGTGCACGGGACTACCACTTTCTTTATAGGCTAACTAAATAGTTTTACGCACTTGTATGTGTATATATATATATATATATATATATAGGGAGCAGTCTACGTTCCATTTCCATCCAGCCTGAGCAAATTGCTTTGGTCCTGTTCTCCTTTCTTTGTTTTTTTACTAGGTACATTTTAGTATATCTATTCACCCAGTAAATTGTTTAGTAAGCTTGAATAGATTTATGTGAATGTATTTTTCTCTGAGGGGCTATTAGAGCAAATCTCAGGCAACAAATAATCTTCTCTTTATTTATATATATATATATATATATATATATATATACACACACACACACACACACATTTCTCACATTACTTGATATATACATACAATTTTTGTTCCTAATATGGAGTTTCCTTGAACATCCCTATGGTACATCACTCCTGACAGGTTCTTGTGTATGTGTGTATATATATATATATATATATATATATATATATATATATATATATTTTAATTAATATGTGTGTGCTTAATATCGGTAAAAGAAAGTGTGTGTGTGTGTGTGTGTGTATATATATCGCTTAGACATTGAACACTGCTTTGTAACTCTTTTGCTAATGTAATCTTCAGACCAAGTTGTCTTTAATGAACGAACATGACGAGGTCTAATGATCACTAGGCGAGAAACTGACAGTCATTAAGCCACGTTGACTTTTTCTATGCAATCCTCACAGACTGTTCCAAATTTGTTGTTATACATAAGACAACTCTTTTTTTTTTTTTTCTTTTTAAGCAGGAAAAGGCCTTATATTTTACGCTGGGAATACAGTTGTCATTCGTTTACCCCAACCCTGCTAACAGGGCAAAAAGACCAAAGGGTACAACAGCCATTATAGATAGACGGTACCTTTTGAGAAGAATTATATTTTCGGACTAACATGTTGATAGATTCAAACTTTCTAAAATATTTTATTCATTTAATGAATAACTTCTCTTCTGCGAGATTACAAAGGAATTTTTATCTAATCGAAGCATTTCGTCTATAAAAACGAAGTGAAGTATGAATTCTTCTCTGTCATTCTCTGAATTCGAGGTTTGAAATTCTTGTACAACCATTATTGATACGTGACTTGCTTCATTTTATTAGGGGGTGGCGTGTGTGTGCGTGAGTATGTGGATCTTCTTTTTTGTTGTTAGAATATTTCTCTGATTTGGAAACAAAAAAAAAAATCTCAGTGCATGCATGTATATATTTTCAAGTGCGCATATCTATTTCAGTGAGTGTAATTTAGTTAGCGAATATGTTTTGAGTGCATGAGTTTGTCGGTGTATTTGAAAGTGCGCGTGTGTATATATGTATGGGTGGATTTGATCATATCTCACTATTCATTTATCTCTCCCAGTTTGTTCATCTCTCTCTCTCTCTCTCTCTCTCTCTTCACACACACAAACACACTAATATATATAATAGTTATTACTACCTATGTGTAGCATTGACTTAATATATATTTAAGCTTTTTAGAAACAGAATTATTTAAACATCTGAGTGAGTAGAGAAGGAGGGATATAAAAAAAGATATGTATGGACTGAATCAAAAGGATTATCTCCTGTGAGCTGAGTGGGGTTGGGGGCGGGAAGACGACAAAATAGACCTCCTCCCCCCCGCAAAAAATATTGAATTCACTTGAAGGCCCTTCAATCAAATTGGAGGTTCAATATAATGCAATTATTGCAACGCACATGGGTGTGACATTATCAGTGCAAGCAAGCTTAAGCAATTTCTTCTTTATCATTCTTCTTCCTTTTTTCCTCTCTCTCTCTCTCTCTCTACTTTGTTCCAAAATGGTACTTGATCACAGCAGGTGTTTCTCGTAGTGCGGTCCCTTCTCTCTCGTGTTCGTTTTTATCGATAGTGCAATGCAGCTGGTATTTTTCTCAGAGGCTTGCATTGAAATTATTCAGGACAATATACTTGTCTTTTCCTCTCCTTCTTATTTCTTGTTTCTTTTCTCAGAAGAACGTCTTCTCACTGCCAACATCTGGCATTTGCAGTGGCAATGGCTTTGAAGTTTAAAGATCTTTCAAGGATGCAATCAAGTTACCGAGAAAATTATCTTTTTGTTTGTTTGTTTTTATTTATTTTTTAGAAGGGTTGCTTCCTGCAACCTTTTTTTTTCTCGCTGCTTCGATTATCTTTTTTTTTTTTTTTTTTAATTTAAATCATTTTTGAATATTTCTTTTTCGTTTTCAAATCTGTGGCAAGTGTAAGAAGAATATTTTTACTTTGTCACTCGCGTAAGGCTCAAGAAATTTTATTTATTTAAATTTTACTAAAATTTTATTTATTTAAATTTTAGAAGATATTTAAATGAAAAAAAAAAGCTGGAGAAGAAAGTTAAAAAGAACGAACGATTGCAATTTTTATTTTTTCTAATAACTAGAATCGTTAGAATGTAGTTTCTATTTTATTTAATAGGATGTTTTTCTGTATTTTATTGGATGGATTATATTTTTGATATTGGGAAATCTAAATTAAAATGTGGAACTGGTCAATTTAAATAACCTTTTCTTTTTTTTCTTTTAAATGAGTGCTTTAGACCGTCAAGAAAATACAGCTGTCAAATTTTCTGTAAAAGACACTTTTTCCATGAAGAATAGCTTTCCCTATCAATCTTGTTGTAAACAGATATTTCTTTTTCGAATTGTTTGCAAATTACAGTCGAGATAAATTGGACAAGCAGACGGTTTTTGAATTTCTTAAAAAGATTTATCTATTTTCGTCTGAATCTCGAAGATACAGAATAATCCTTATACAAAAAGATACTCAAACTACTTCCCATCGTATAAGATGCATGATACACAAAGGTATTTGAAGGACTGACGTTCACTGCACATTTTTATCGTCTTCATAGCTGTTGATTTCAAACTTTAAAAGATAACCCTCAAGTCATAGAGCCCAGAAGCCTGGGACAGTAGAATACACCGACCACGTCTCTGCAGAGCGATAAGACTACTCCACAACGAGTCTCCTAGGATGGTGAGGCTGCTGCTACGGAACATTGGTGGAATATAGAGTACCTCTTCATTACTATTGCCCCCGGTCCACTCTGGTCCGGAGTGGTCGATAAGAACTGTTCGACAATGAGTTCTGGTTCACTTTAAAGTTTCTTTAAAAAATTTTCATTCAATCAGTATTTTTATTATTTGATGAGAAAGTCACATCTTTAAAGAACCCAAATTAAAGTCCTTTTTTTTTTTACCATTTTCTTTGTTTTCAGAACCTCCATCTCCTCCGCAAGAGCTAAGAGTCGTAAAAGTAAATACAACATCCGTAAGTTTGTCATGGCGACGCCCGGAAAGCAATGGAGGTCGCAATGACCTCAGTTATCGGGTGAATTGTCCCAAATGTGACAAGAATGTGAAGTATCATCCGCAAATCAAAGGATTTGTCAACAACAGGTAAGCAGTTTATAAAAGAATTTATACTTTCTGTACTCGTAGGGTGGGGGTGGGGCTGAAAATTTCATTGGCTGACGTCAATGTTAGCTATTGATCACTTTTATAACCAGTGGGATCAAAGCATTACAACACTGAGGAAAGTAAACTAACAGGGCGACAACTGAAAATAGAAACCTCATTTAATCATATCCCCCGAGGGGGAGTCTTTGTGGTAAAACGACTAAAGTGCTGGTTGCCCAGTCAGCTAGGGCTGTAGAATACACAGACTGCATTTCTACAGAGGGGTAAGATCACCCCTCCCACAACGAGTGTCCTTAATATAATACTAAATATGATGGTGAGGTTCCAGTGATGCTGGGGTTTGGGGGAATGCGGAGCACCCCTTCATTGCCATTGCTCTCAAGTCCACTCGGGCCCGGAATGGTAGTTCCTGATAGGGCCCTATCTATGAGTGAAATAAAAACAAAACTGCTTACTTATGCTAAACTGAATTGTTTGAATTAAAACTGTTTGACTAAACTGAATAGCATGTAATAGAAATGTTTTTGACAATTAAACTGTGTACTTATGCTAAACTGAATTGTTTGAAATGGAACTGTTTTTGACATTGAAACTGTACTTACACTAAACTGAATTGTTTAATATAAAGCTATTTTGACATCGGTGTAAACAAAAACTATACTGATACTAAACTAAATTAGCTGAATTAGAACTGTTTGAATAAACTGAATAGATTGAAATAGAAAATTTCTAAGCTCTGTGTGCATGCTAAACTGAATTTTTTGAAGTGGAATAGATTATTTTTATAAAAATCGATTTGGCATTAGATAACCTACAAAGGTTGATGTGCCATAAAACCCAACCAACCAAAGTGCTGGACTTGGACATCATAGTAAGCGAATTCTAACCCTGCTCACTCTATTGCATGCCCTTTTGGGTTTATACCGTTGGGAAAGGTGTAACATCTCTTATCCTGCCAGCAATGGGTTAAATAGAACCACATCCGTTCTTCTACGAAGGGGTAGGTTTGGCATTAAATATGTTGATATGCGATTAACCCAACCGTTCCATGAGAGCATCTTGGTCAGCCTATGAACTTTTCAACCAACCCTCGTATTCAGTAAAACCACTCAACCTTTTTTATTGCCGCGGCAAAAATGAATTAAAAAAGAACTTAAATAAGGTACTCAGAAAGTGTACCTCCAGGAAGGTCCTTTACGGCATATCCGATAAAATATGGCGCATGACATGCAACATTATTCAAAGTCGTCTTCCGCTTAAAGCTCGCTCATGTTGTCTACTCAGATACCTGGTGAATCCTTTAGACAAAAACTTTGTTGATGAATTGCGGGGAAAAAAAGCAAATTTTTATTTATTTTTTTATTTATTTCAGTGTCACTTTGACTGGTTTGATTCCAAGTGAAGAATATGAGATACAAATTTTGGCCGAAAACGGAGTCTCAGAAGTTAGCAAGCAACTTCGTGGTATTAACATCTCCATTGTTACTGACGCTTCTGGTAAGTATAATTTACTCGCCACCCCCAATCTAACACCACCCACCCATCCATCCGACATTTTTAATCTTCATTTCTCATCTCACCAAAAATGTCCTCATTTCTATCCAGCATTCGGCATTTTACGATACAAATATTTTCCAGTCTCTCAGTATTTGGTAATTTATTTTCCTCCTCCTGATATGACGTCTTGATAAATATCAAATGAAATTACCAATCTTTTTTTGGAATCTCTTTGATGCCAAGTATCGAGATACCAAAAATCTCTTTCTGCTTTTTCCTCTTTATTATATTTTTTTCCTTCTTTCATCGCAAATCGACATTTTACTTGTTTTCAAGGTTTCAAAAAGAGATTAATTTGATATTACGGATTTGTTCAAATTACATTTTGCTTCTGCTAAACATTAGATTTTTTTTTATTCTGGTTTTCTTTTGTTTTAATTACCAAAAATAAATAGATAAAAAAATCAGTAAAGATTCTAGTTAGATTAATTTTCAGAATAAGATTGGTTTAAGTGACCCCCCTACACACACACTTCCCATACAAAATTGCATTCCCCCCCCCACTCATCCCTGTTTTCTACACATGCAAAGAACTGTTTAAAAATGTGTTAACATTTTTGTTGACGATGTTTGTTTGTTTTTATTGTTTTGTTTTTTTTTGTTTCTTTTTTGTTTTTGCTAAGATACAACCTTGTATAATCTCATACTTGATATTATTGCTGACAAAAATTGCTTTCAAAGAATATTAGATGAAAAGCTATGCCATCTAATGCCATTTTTTTAAAGCAAAATGGAAGTTGATATACAAACTTTAGACATTTCCAAGGAATTCTGAATTGCTACCCTTGGATTCACTGAGTCCTGGTATATTTGAAAGTTATCAAATTTTAGATCTTTAACGTGAATATCTGAAATAAATTCTTTTCGGTTGGCACAGCTTAAAAAAACATAACGTATCCCCTGTAGAAAAGTAAGACCGTAACCCCACCCCAAAGTGAAGCGTCCTGGTTATTACACCAAATTGTGTCTGATGGTGAGGCTCCAGTTCTGGAGATCTTAGTGGTGTGCATTCCCATTACCCACAGGTCGTTTCTGAGCCGGATAAGCAATATCTGTCAGGGTCCCATCTATCGGTCAAATAGTTTCAAAAGTATTCGTATTCGATTGGATTTTGTGTGAAAAAAAAAAAAAATTCTTAACCAGCTGCTACATAAAAATATAAATGAATAATGAAAGCAATTCCTTAATACCTTGGCCTAGATAATCCAAGACGGGTTGATATGCCATTAAAATCATTCTGAATGAATTTCATGATAGACTTTAAGTTCATAATTTTTTAAAGTTTTGTTTCCGGATATTACATTTGAAATAGGATAATGTTAAAATTTAGTTATTTTGCAATCTTTCGCGAACATCAGGGCAATCAAAATTTTACATTTAGGAAAAGAGATTGTCTCTCTCACACACATACATATATTTGATTAAACAATATAGACATCTTTTATCTACATATTTTTGTATTAATCCGTTCGAGTCGCAGCATCAATTTTAACGTATCCGGCAGGAATTGGTTTATAAATCTCCCAGAATTAATTGGTTCCCTCATACTTTTTGCCTGATCTTGGGCCATCATCAGGGGTGTGTATATTATTACAAAAGCGATGTGACCTTTACAAACCCTTAATGATGGCCCAAAATCGTGCAGAGAGTACTATGAAACCAATTATGGTGGGTTTATTAACCAATTCCCGCCGGATTCCATAAAATCAATGTGGCAATTCGAAAAGATAAATAGTTCTAGCACTCTCCCAGACGAAGTCGATTTGTCAGAAATGTCCTGGGAATGTCAACCCTATTTTAAACTAGCATACTTATCTCCAATATCACTGTTAAAAATGTTCAACCATGTCTCTTCTTTCTGGATTAGGCTTCGAACATTCAGAAGACCCTCTTTATTACTCTCCCAATTGACTTGGTTGGAGTAGCAACTTCCTTGCCATTACTTCCTGGTCGACTCAGACCGAGAGTGGTCGTACGTGTTGATGTCCCACTAATAAATCAAATAGAACTACTTAGCACTTAAACTGAGAGCAAACAAATGACTTCAGCGAAATTGAATTGTTAGATCATTTAACTGTGTAAACATTTGACTGATGTTTAATTGGATTATTAGTTATACAAAGCAATAATTAGAACCATTTAACAGTGTACAAACAAATGAGTAATGTCGAGTAGAATTATTAGTGTTACATAGCAATACTTTGTTACTTTTTAACTGTGCTCATTAAAATGTTATTAATAAAATGTATCAACAAATCATATTTACAACAAATATATAACATGATTTGGCATTAAATAACCTACAACGGTTGATATGCCATAAAAACCAAACCAAACCATTTATATTAAATATATATGCATAAAGAGGGTTTGGCATTATATAAGCTACAGTAGTCGATATGCCACCAAACCAAATCATATATATCATATATATGTATAAAGAGGGTATGGTATTAAATAACCTACAATGGTTGATATGCCATAAAACCCAAACCAAATCATATATATTCAAAATATATCCATAAAGAGGGTTTGGCATTAAATACGCTACCGTGGTTGATATGCCATCAAATCCAACCAAACCAAATCATATATATCTAATAAATAAGTATAAAGAGAGCATGGCATTAAATAACCTACAATGGTTGATATGCCAGAAAACCAAACAAAACCAAATCGTATATATCTAATATATGTATAAAGAGGGTATGACATTAAATAACCTACCATGTTTGATATGCCATAAAACCAAACTAAACCTCGATGGGTTTAAAGTCAGTCTGTTTGATTAAAGCACATGTTTACCTACCTAGGAAGCAGTATCTCATCGACACGTGACTAACAAAAGCATGGACAGCTATCAGTAGGCTATAGGTCATATGGAAGTCAGACCTGACCAATAAAATGAAACGCAGTCTCTTCCAAGCAGTGATCGTGTCGATACTGCTATATGGATGCACTTCATGGACGCTAACTAAACGGCTGGAGAGAAAGCTTGACGGCAACTACACAAGAATGCTGCGAGCAATATTGAACTAGTCCTGGAGGCAAATCAGCAGCTGTACAGCCACCTACCACCCATCACGAAAACTATTCAAGTTAGACGAACCAGACATGCAGGACACTGCGGGAGAAGTAGATACGAGCTCATAAGTGAAGTACTCCTATAGACCCCTTCCCATGGCCGAGCAAAATCTGGGCAGCCAGCTCGAACCTACATACAGCGGCTCTGTGAGGATACGGGGGTGTAGGGATATCCGTGCTGATGGCACGACAAGATGATGATGATGAAAGTCGGTCTAAGCAATGGTAGATGGAGAAAAAAAGCAAACTTTTGTAAGATAGAGAAACGGTGTGTGGCATAAAAGCAGAAGAAAGATATCAAAGCTAAATTGTTTGTCAGAATGGTGATTTTGGTAGGAATTGTTGAAGAAGAAAAAAAACATTTGCGTTCACTTGATGACTTAATTCTTTGCTTGTAGAAAAGAACATTTTCTTTGTTAGTAATGTGAGTTGAAAAATATCCATGTTTCAAAAATTGATACTGTTGATGGATTAGGGGTGGGGAACGGGTGGAATTGTTGGAATTTGGTATCTTCCCAATTGTCTTTCGTCAAGTAAAGTTTCTTTGCTATTTGTTTTATTTCGTTTCGAGCTCTCTTTTTTTTTTTTCCTTCTGCTTTTTGTCAGAATTTCTCATTGTTTTTGCTTTTTTTGCAGCGAAGTAAAGCCTAAAATACTATGCTTTTATTTTCGTTACAAACAAGGGAGAGACAAGCGAATAGTCGGTACCCTCCCACAGACATAGGTCTCAACTATCTCATCAGCTCTTACATTAGTCTCTCTCTCTCTCTCTCTCTCACATATATAATCATGTGAGTACTGATGAAGTAGTTGAGAGACATTAGCCTCCTCATCAGCTATTTATTGAATACTATAGTACAGGGTGTTGGTTGGTTGTTTATGGCATATCATTCTTTGTGGGTTATTTAATGCGCTATCAATTTTTATACAAATAATCAGTTCTATTTCAAACAGTTCAGTCTAGCATGATTATAGTTTGTGAAAAACACGTCTATTTCAAGCTATTCAGTTTATTCAAACAGTTTTAATTCAATCAATTCAGTTAGGCATAAGTACGCAGTTTAAATATCAAAACAGTTCTATTTCAAACAATTCAGTTTAGCATTAGTACGCAGGTTACTTCTATATGAACCATAGATAGGATCCTATCAGATACTACCAATTTGGGCCAAAGAGGACCTGGGAGCAATGGCAATGAAAGGGTGCTCTGCATTCTCCTAAGCTCCAACATTACTGGATCCTCAACATCAGATTGTTTAGTGTAGAGGTACAGTCGGTGTATTCTACAGCCCCAGCCGACTGGGCAAAGTACAATGAGTGTATGTATGTTTGTGTTTATATATAAATATATTTCTGAGATGAGGTATTATATACATTATTTACATTTTTCGGACTATTGTCCTCATCTTTGTCGCCATGTTTATCACAAGTTTGACTATCCAACCACCTGAAGATGGCCGGAGTGTACAACGGCTGAAACGTTGCGACAAAGATGAAGACAATACTCCGAAAAATGTAAAATATGCGTGTGTGTGTGGCCAAGCAGTTAGTGTTCGCCAGTGGCCCGGGAGACCTGGGTTCAATCCCAGGTCGAGTCATACCAAAGACTCAAAAAATGGTACTTGATGCCTCCTTGCTTAACCCTCAGTATTATAAGGTACGGATCAAGGGTAAAGTAGAGCAATTCTGGGAAGGAGTAGCGCCCTCCCCTACACTTTGGTGTAGTAGCTATCGAAAAGGGAGCCTTCGGGTCACCCTCGACTATGGTCGCCAACTTTACTTTACTTATATATATATTGGCCCAGCGGTTAGAGTGTTCACCAATGGCCCGGGAGACCTGGGTTCAATCCCAGGTCGAGTCATACCAAAGACTTTAAAAATGGAACTTGATACCACCTTGCTTAACACTCAGCATTATAAGGTACGGTTAAAGGGTAAAGTGGAGCAATCCTGGGAATGGAGTAGCGCCCTCCCCTACACCTTGGTGTAGTAGCTATCGAAAAGGGAGCCTTCGGGTCACCCTCGACTATGGTCGCTAACTTTACTTATATATATATATATGAGAGAGGGGGGTTGTTTAGTGTTTTATGGTATGACATCACTTGTACGTTATTCAATACAAAATATTGTTATATATATATATATATATATATATATATATATATATATATATATATATATATATATAATGATTTGTAAATTAATAGTTTGTAGGTAATTTTATTTTTAACGGAGATGCTAGAAATCATTTGCCATCGCTCGATTCAATTTGTTTCAAGAATCTCTAATATATATTATTCTATTTAATTGTAAACAAATAACTGATGTTTCAATGAATTGTTAGTGATATAAAGTAATAGTTGGAATCACCTGTGTGATAATGAACGAGTAATATAATCAAATTATTAGTGCTAAATAGAAATACCTGAAACTGTGCAAATGAATAGTGTTGAACAGAACGATGAGTGTTAAATAGCAATACTTGTAACCACTTCATTGTCGACAAACAAATAATTAATATTGAATAGAATTATAAGTGTTTGATTGCAATACTTGCAAACACCTCACTGTCGGCAAACAAATAATTAATATTGAATAGAATTATTAGTGTTTGATTGCAATACTTACAAACACTTCATAATCAGCAAACAAATGATTAATATTGAATAGAATTATTAGTGTTTGATTGCAATACTTGCAAACACTTCATAGTCAGCAAACAAATGATTAATATTGAATAGAATTATAAGTTAAATGGTTTCAATTTTTTCCATGTAAAAACAATAGCAATAGGAGAGTGCAAACAAATATGTGGCAAATCATTTGAATATGAATTTACCAGCGAATTATGTGTGCAAGGAAATGACTGATGTTAAATTGTAACTTTTTTTTTATATAGCAATACTTTAAACCATTTAGTTGTGTGTAAAAAAAAAAATTAAAAAAAGAGCTCAGGCTCATTTAAAAATTTTCACGAAAATGTGTTTACAAATCATATATATTCATTATATATGTATAAACAGGATTTGGCATTAAATAACCCACAATAGTTAATACACCGTAAAATATAACCAACCAATCTATTTGATATTCGTCATTTGTTTGCACATAGTTAATGGGTTTTAGGTATTGCTAGTAAACATTAGTAATTCTATCAATCAAGTATTGGAAAGTAATATAAATAATTTGCATATTGTTGACTGATTTCAAACAATTAATCATCCTTACTAAATGACTGAATAGTTCTATTTGACCCTAACAGATAATTACAATTTAGTTCAGGGTAGGATGAATCATAATATATACGATACGAAACATCGAACACGGTCAACGGTATATTGTGACTGTAAGTTTTTCACCTATGTGAT
This sequence comes from Sepioteuthis lessoniana, assembly GCA_963585895.1. Classification (NCBI taxonomy): domain Eukaryota; kingdom Metazoa; phylum Mollusca; class Cephalopoda; order Myopsida; family Loliginidae; genus Sepioteuthis; species Sepioteuthis lessoniana. Next base: position 19,069,610 of record OY757936.1, read on the forward strand.
CTTCAGTTACAGGACAGGAAGACAAAAGCAGTGTAAATGAATAATTTTGAACAATCCATACGTTTAAAAAGTGTTAGTGTCCTCGAAGATCACTTAAATAGACAAATCGGCGTATTTGATTGGTTGTTGGCAACAACCAATCAGATGCGTGGATGAGCGGTCAATCATCATCCAAATAAATAAGCCAATACAATTTCCGTTTTTTTTTTCTTTTCGATGTTGCGTGAACAGTAGGGTGTATTGGAGACTGATCATCTCTGATAGGGTCAGCGGGGGAGGAGAGTATGATGTTGGAAGACCCGAAAGGAACAAAGCAAAACATCACTGACGATACCCTCCGGCGTTAAATGTATAAAGACGTATATTTACAGTATTGATCTGATAGGAGAACAGATAGTCACCAAGCACCGTTGACTCTGTCACTACGATATTAAAACTTACTTCTAATAATCTATAACCATTATTTTATATAGCAATTATTCATTTACCAATGAGTTTTCTGAACGTGGGGTTTCATTCTTTTCGTCTTGTTTTAAACTAATCAAAAGCTCAGTAACTGACAACTCATAGTATCTGCAGTTCAGCTGATTATATATATATATATATATATATATATATATATATATATATAGACACCCACACACACCAGTTGGCTGGGACTGCAGAATACGTTGACTGCATCTCTGCTGAGAGATAATATTCCCCTTCCACAACTAGTGTCTTGGATATGACACTAAACAATCTGATGGTGAGGCTCCAATAATGCTGGAGCTTTAGGAAATGTGGAGTACCCTTTCATTGCCATTGCTCCCAGGTCAACTCTGGCCCGGAGTGGTAGCGCCTGATAGGGTTCTATCTATGGGTCGAATAGAACTGTTTGACATTTAAATTGTGCACTTTTTATTAAACAAATGCCTGATGTTCTATTGCATTGTTAGTGATACATAGCAATACATAGACTTGAGCAAAATTAAATTGTTAAAAATAGAACTGTTTGAACATTTTAACTGGGAGTATCAACAAAATAGGTTTCCAAATCATATATTTGATGTATCGGTAAAATCTGGATTTAACTAGTAACAGCTATTGTATAGTTACAGGAGATTAAATCAAAATATCATATGAATGTTTGTATTTTATACATCATCATCATGTCGTGCCGCCAGCACGGATATCCTTGACCCTCTCTCGCCACTTTTCCCTATCATTCATTGCCCTGGCAGGTCTTCAGGGTTACATCCTGTGTCCTCACATAGCTGCTGTATGTAAGTTCGAGCTGGTCGTCCTGCTTTTGCTTGGCCATATGTGGGGGTCCATAGGAGTACATCACTGTATTTTATACAATTGCAACAATATGTACAAGTGTTGAAGTTTTAATGTAAGTAAAGTTAGCCGACCGTAGTCGAGGGCGACCCGAAGGCTCACTTTCCGATATCTACTACACCTGTTATGTTTTGACCTTCGACCCGGCCCAAAGAAATGCTATTCCAAGGTGATGCACCGGAAGGAAATGACACATTCCAATGGCCAGTAATCGAAAGAGATCGCGTGGGCGGATTAAGGCTTATAATATGGGACAATGTGAAGGTCCCACTTTGCCAATACAGACTGATGCACCGGAAGAGAGTGACCTCTGAACTGCATGACAGTTATTTCCGCTTGATGACGATTAAACATTCGATTTCAAAGATCCAGTGGGCGATTGTGTGGGCGTTGAATTATTATTTAACTCAGTTGAGTTCGAGTCTAAGAAGCAGTTGCCAGTAGAATTCCAGACAGCTAGAGACCAGATGTGGTAGGGAAAGCCACACCCGACCGAGGGGGCACTCGGGAACCCCGATGGAGTGGACCCCAGCATCTAAAGAACAAGAAAGACACAACATGGCGGTCATAACAGTGGGGTCAAGATATTACAGTTTAGATTCGATCTCCGGCGCCCTCTCGCATGCAACCCTTGAACAACCCTTTCGAACCTTACAAATAAAGTGAGAGGTAAAAATATTGTTAAGGAAGTCTGCGCTCGTCTTTCTTCTTCATTGTGTTGTTATGCAGATGAGTATATAACACACCAAAGTGTAGGGGAGGACGTTAATCCTTTCACTGGATTACCCCCACTTTACCCTGGATCCCTACCTTATAATGCAAGGAGGAATCGCGT
>OY757936.1:19076767-19089267 GCA_963585895.1 Sepioteuthis lessoniana
ATGTTTTTGACGATTAAACTGTGTACTCATGCTAAAGTTAATTGTTTGAAATAGAACTGATTATTTGCATAAAAATGGATCTGGCGTTAAATAACAAACAAAGGTTAATATGCCATAAAGCCCAACCAACCAACCATTTGACTGTGAGCAAAAAATGAGCTCAGGCTTGTTTGAAAATGTTTCTAAATGATATATGAATATATAGGATGTGGCATTAAATAACCAACAAGGGTTGATATGCCAACCAAATCAAGTTCATATTTCAATGTAGCAATAAACGTTTTAATGAAATATTCTCCCTAAGCTTTTGATTACTTAATAGCATACGCGGAGCATCAAATGGTCCATCCTATATTTACAAGGGATTTGTGGCTTGGACATCAAATAGAATTTAATATACCATAACGCTCAAAAAGATATAGTTCTCATGACAAGCAAATATAACATCATTACAATCGCTCCCAGATTCATTCTGGCCCGGAATGGTAGCATCTGATAGGGTCAAATAGAACTATATTGTGTACTTATGATTAACTGAATTGTTTGAAATAGAACAGTTTTGAGATTTAACTGAACTGTTTTGATACTTAACTATTTTTAAACAAAAAACTATACTTATACTAAACTGAATTGTTTGAAATCTGCGTTGAATAACCCGAAAGGATTGATGCGCCGTAAAACAAACCAACCAACCTACCAACCAATTTGGGTGTGTCTACGATCTCTTCCACTATTACAAGTGTGGATAGTTTCCAAAATTATCAGCATGCCGGTAAAATGTTCTCGAAGGGTTTTTTGAAAAATGACCTCGTGGTTAAAGCGCATCGTACTGCGCATCACTGATGTTTTCTAAAAAGGATGGCTTTGGCATTAGATAACCCACAAAGGTTGATATATCATTAAACAATGAAACCAAACCAATGAAAAAACTGAGCCTCAACCCTGACCAGTTTATGTACTGGTTAGGATATAAAACGGCATCTGATGGTGAGGCTCCAGTCATGGCATTTGGGAAATATTTCCACCCATCTCGAAAACTATCCAAGTTAGTCGAGGCAGACATGCTGGACAAGTAAGGACGTACATAAGCAATGTACTCTTGTAGACCCCTTCACATGGACGAGCAAAGATTGGACAACAAGTCAGAACCAATCTACAACAGCTCCGTGCCGATACAGGACGTAACCTGGAGAACATACCGGTAGCGATGGACGATAGAGATGGACAGGGAAATCTGGGCTACCAGTGTGACACGATGATAAAACAAATGACTGACGTTTAATTGAATTGTTAGTGATACATAGCAAAACTTGGAAACATTTACCTTTTGATTATGCTAACTTGAATTGTTAGAAATAAAACTGTTTGGTCATTTAACTACGTATCTACAAAATACGTCTGCAAATCATATAGTTAATGTGTAAAAAGAAGAGTTGGCATTAAATAACCAACAATGGTTAATATGCCATAAAATATATATATTTAATGTATATGTACAAAGAGGTTTCGGCATTAAATAACCCACAATGGTTGATACGCCAAAAACCAAGCCAAATCATATATGTGTAATATATATGTATAAAGAGGATTTGGCATTGATTGGTTTGGCATATCAACACTTTTTAGGTTATTTAATGCCAAATTCATTCTCCTAGAACAGTAGTGGTACTATTTAACCCATAGCTGGGAGGATAAGAGGGTTCATACCTTTCCCAAGGGTATTTTCCCGAAAGTGAACGTAATAGCGCAACTAGAGTACGAACTCGCATACTACGATTCCGCAGGCCAATGCTTTAACCATTACACCACGAGGACACCCCCATTTGGCATTGAATAACCTACAATAGTTGATATGCCATAAAAACCAACCAAACCCTCAGACGTGTTGAAATGACGTTAAAATCAACGAGGTTTTTTTTTTTATGTGGATGAGAACTTCCTAGTGTCAGGCATCGTAAAACCGGATAAAAAAATATATTTTACAGACTAGTTATGTCTTTCATTTTTCTCATTTCTCCCTCGTAGTAGACTAGTCATTTCTGTTAACATTATCGGTTGGTCATAATTATTTTCATTTTATAAGAGCTTCTAAATCAAGCAAAAGAATCATTGCTTTTGTTGTTAAATGGTTTGGCAGCTGGTACTAAAAAGTAGGTTTCCCAGAGCAAAGTGAGGTGGGGGCGTGAGTTTCAAATCTCTCTGTGACCATATCCTTGATGACTTTTCTCGATTTTGGGGGCTCACTTGACAGAGGATGGCTCGAATGGATCGCGAGAACAAAAAAATATTATTAAAATATTGGGAAACCAAGACCAAACCTAGTAGAATGTTGTTCAAGAAATAAAGTATTTGTTGATAAGAAATGGCAATTGTAAAGCCCTTCAAGGTCAAGAAGGAATTGGGAAAGATCTTTGTCCGGCTGCAAACTCAAAATGTTTGTCGATGATGAATTAAAATACAAACGAACCATTTTTAACTCTTGCCGTTGGAAACATTTCTCGAAGAGTAGCTGTGAGCGTAGAATCCTCCTTTTACCCACAATCAGAATGGGAGGAGAGGAAAAAAATGAATAAAAATCCTTTTAGGACAATCTAAAAGAGAATTTAAGGATGTAGAAAGTGTTAGCTCTCTCCAAAAATCCGAAAGATCTCAAAGATAATTTGTTAATGTCTTTTATGCAAAACGGATTCAATTATGACCATTTCTGCGAACTGCTGCTTTCATTGAATCAAGACGAAGAAAAAACTCTTTCTCTTCTCTCCCCCTCTTTCATCTTTAATCTTTTAAAGACAAATGTAATTTTCCTTTTCCCTTCAACATTTTCAAGAAACTGTTTACATAAAACTGTTATTCGGTTCCCGTTAACGTGCCTGAATTTTCTTTGAGTAAAAAGAACCCGAATATTTTTTTGATGATTTGTCGATCTGGTAGGATCCAGTATATTTCTGATTTTAAGGAGCAAGATATGTAGTGACTATTGTAATACAAGGAACATCGGGGTTCTCTTTTCATAGAGAATTGGTTAATATTACGCTTGTGACTTCTAACAAACAATAACTATAATTTGGAGATATTATCTTCCTAGTTAGTAGTGTTCAATCGCAGGTCGCGTCATGCCAAAGACTTTTAAAATGGTACTTGATACCTCCTTGGTTAACACTCAGCAATATAACGTACGTATCAAGGGTAAAGTGGAGCAATGCAGGGAAAGGAGTAGCGCCATCCCCTACACCTCTGTGTAGTAGCTATTGAAAAGGGAGCCTTCTGGTCACCCTTGACTACGGTCGCCAACTTTGCTTACTTTATGTAAGGAATCTAAAACAGTTTTTACAAACTAACTTATTGTATAACCTATATACTCCCCCCCCCAATTTTGGACTATAATACGCACCAATTTGATTTTTAATTCGTACCAGCTAAATTTAACTTGAATGTTATTTTTTTCAACATCTTTCTTACTAAAAAATGAATATAGATTACATGTCATAAAACACGAATTTTACATGGTATTTACAGCCAACAGACGGACTTATTCCCACAAAAATGTAACAAGCTTGCGGTGAAAACAAGGTCGGATTAGGAGAAAGAAAATTATAAACAAACACACATTTCAGTTAATACTTCTCTATGACGGTGTAAAATACTATAGTTACAATTTTCAGTCATTCAATCCTGAATATGGTGGGGCATGTGGCCGAAAAAAATTGTTCTTGTGTATAATACGCCTCCTCCCCATTTTTAGGTTGAAAAAATGTTTTATGCAGACATTGTAAACAACCCAGCAGACTGGAACTGCATAATACACCGACTGCATCTCTCCAGAGGATTAAACTACTACCCAACGAGTGTTCTGATTATGACCTAAAGCTATCTGATGGCGAGGCTCCTCTTCATTGCAATTGCTCCCAGCTTCACTCTGGGCCGGGGTTGTAACGCCTGAAAGGGTCCTCTCTATGGGAGAAATGGAACTGTTTGATATCTAAACTGAGCGCAAACAAATGACTTATGCCAAACTGAATTGCTTGAAATAGAAGTGTTTGATCATTCCACTGTGCGTAAAGGAATGATGCAGAGCAATAGAACCGTTTGACTTTGACTTATGCTAAATCGAATTGTTAGAAATAGAACTGTGTACCTACAAAATGTGTTGACAAATTACATATTTGATATAAATGTAAAAGCAGGATTTGACATTAAATAACCAACAATAGTTGATATACCATAAATATATAAAATCTAAATTATATATATATATATATATATATATAGTCATCCACAGACAGATCTGTTTCGTTCTATCGGTACTTATCAGTGTGGCTAGACAGTAGCTTCCCGTAGCTGGGATCGAAACCCCGTTGACTCAAACGCCAAGCCAAAGCCTCTAACCATTCAGCCACGAGGAGTGATTAGCTGTGAAGTAAACTTTAAACGGTTCTGAATCACAATTACTGTTGTTTACATACGTCCGTTCAACGGCCGTCGAGATCTCAATTCAAATACGAAGAGACTTGCAAAGGCGCTAATGGCAACACGATTACTTCTTTGCCAGAGAACTCAACCCTACGGGGTAGGGGAGTGTGTGCGTGTATATATATATATATATATATATATATATCTATATATATATATATATATAACTGAACCAAACAAATTATTAAACTTTGTAATTGTTTGTTTTCATTTTCACAATTTATGGCATGTCTTATCATTTAACTCCTTTTTTTTTATTTCCACCCCCACAACCTTGTTGCAAAGGATAGAGTTCGTTTTAATATTTGTTCCTTTATCGCAAAATCAAACAAGGCGTATGTCTAGCGAGAAATATTTGGGCGGGCTAATCAAAGGCGCAGCGGAAAAAATGTCATATAGTCCTCGTGTATAATAATATCCTATTACTTTTTTGTTGAAAAATCTGGAGGGTGTTGCGTCTTATACAAACACCATGGCAATAAATTTTTTATTGAAGTGTAGATTAAACAGGAAGAAATATGTATTTATAAAGAAACGATTATTTGATAATAATTTCGATAACTTTACTTGACGTAGAATTCAAACAGAAACAAATAATATATTGAAAGAAAAAAGTAAAACGAATGAATTAAAAGTATGTGAATAATAGAAATATTGTTATATAATTACATTTATTAATTTCCTTTTTCTTTTTTTTCAGTTCCAGGAAAGCCAGAAAATATCCGCCACGAAAAGACAGGCACTGACTTGATACTTATATGGGACAACCCGCGAACTCCTCATAGTAAAATTGAGATGTACGAAGTAATTTATTATCCAAATGATAATCGGAATAACGTAACCAGCATTTTAACTGTATATCAAAATTATACATTCAAGGGTTTAAAAAGAGATGCCAAATACACTTTTAAGGTAAGATCACACGATTTTATTCGATTCTATTCTGTTCTATTTTATCTTTCAAGATGATTAGAAATCGAAATTTTAATCCTTCTGAATTAAGTAGCTAGTTGCTCGAGTTAAAGACTCAGAAGATGTTGATTATATCCCTAGTATTCCTAAGGACCCCCACATATGGCCGAGGAAAAGCAGGACAACCAGCTCGAACATACATTCTGCAGATATGTGAGGATACGGGATCTAGCCCTGAAGACCTGCCAGAGGCGATGAATGATAGGGAGAAGTGGCGAGAGAGGGTCTGGGATATCCATGCTAGCGGCACAAGTTGATATCCCTAGTAAATAGCTAAGATCCCACTCACAAAAGGTATGTCGCAGGTACGGCACTAAACTGCATCCACTGGTGAGGCTCTGGTTCTTGAGATCTTCCGTGTATGGAATACTCTTTCTTCAGTGAGCAATTTGATCACTGATTGAACTTGTTAATTTTACAGTAGACGTACCTCATCTATTGTGCTCTTTTCAAGGCAGGCAGAAACAAGCCTATACCCCTTGGTTCTTCTGGTGTCTGCACTGCTGAAGGTTAAGCAGGTTCAGAATCACACCTCTCCTTTCTTTGTGATTGTTGCAAGCCAAGCGAAGAAACAGTCCTCATCAAGTTGAAATTATTCTCCTCTTAAATATACAGCCTGCATTTCTGATTATAAATATAGTCAGGATTGGATTAACATTTTCTTTGCTTCTCTAATTCCACTTAAAATTCTCTTTCGAATATCCACATGTGAAAATAAATCTCTTTAACCACGAAGGCTCGGGTAATAAAAATTCTTCATTTTTCATTTAATAACTTTAGTTTTGCTTGCCAACAAGTGGCAAGGGAATTAAAAGAAGTGCTTGCTGCCTCCTTAAACAAGCATATATTTCTTCAAGTCTTTGGGTTTTCTGTTCTAGTGGCTCAGGAATTAAATTTCAGATTTAAAGCCAAATTCTAAGAACTTCGAAAATTACAACTTGTTTTTTCTTTTTCTTTCTTCTTTTTATGACATATCTTTTACTCCTAAAGCTCTTACAATCTTCTGGGTTTCTGAAATCAGTTGACTCTCTCGAGAGGGAATCAACTTTTTCTTTTTTTCTGTTTTTAATTAAAGTAGAGAGTTAACCTAAAGAGAATCTTAAATGTCTTTATATATATATATATATATATATATTTTTTTTTTTTTCCAAGCAACGGTTGTGCCATTACTTCCAGGTCCACTCTGGTCGCAACTGATAGGGCCCTAACTATGGGTTAAATAGAACTAATGCCATACTTATGTTAAACTGAATTGTTTGATTAAACTAAATAGCTTGAAATAGAAACGTTTTTGACAATTAAACCGTACTTAAATTTAATCTGTATGCTAAACTGAATTATTTGAAATAGAACTGTTTTTAACATTGAAACTGGATTTACACTAAACTGAATTGTTATACATAGAGCTGTTTTGACATTTTACTGTGTAAACAAAATCTGTACTTATGCTAAACTGAATTAGTTGAATTAGAATTGTTGGAATGAACTGAATAGTTTTAAATAGAAACGTTTTTGACAATTAAACTGTACTCATGCTAAACTGAATTGTTTGAAATAGAACTGATTATTTACATAAAAATTGATTTGGCATTAAATAACCTACAAAGGTTGATATGCCATTAAACCCAAACAACCAACACTTGTGCATCATTTGACTAGTTAGCAAAAATTTTTCCATCTCCCCCAGACACCAATACTTTTAAGATGACTTATAGAATAATTATGTGTGATGATACAATAATTAAAGGAAAATAGATATTTTATTTGTGAATATATATATATATATATATATATATATATAACAATTTTAAAAGTAAACACTCCACACTGCAATGGCCCAGATGCTCTTCTTACAAAGTAGTAGTGTACATACAAAAGTTGCATCACTTTTGTAATACATCCTCCCCTGATGATGGCCCCAAGTCGGGCAAGAAGTATAACCTAAGTATTTGTGTTAAGAATTTTTACTAGAAGTTATTGTTTAAGGATTATTAATTATGTGTTATTTGAAATCATAACCGCAAATAAATGATTCTTATTAAAATAGTTACTTGGAATTGTGTAACTGTATAAGATGTTGATATTAGATAGGAAGACTTGAAACTGTATAAGATGTATATATGCAAACAAATTTCTGGGCATTAAAAAACTCTATATGGGTTGAGATACCATTAAGATCAACAGCTCAGCTAGCTGGGGCAGAAGAATACACCAAATACATCTCTGCAGTGGTTGCGGGGAGGTAAGAAAACCCCCAACGAGTGTCCTGATATGATAAAATGCCATCCTATGGTAAGGGCTCAGACTTGGAGCTTTGGGAAACGTGGAGTACCCCTCCATTGCAATTAGTTCCAGCTTCACTCTGCCTCAGAGTGGTAGCACCGGATAGGGTCTTATCTAAAGGTCCAATAGAACTGTTTAAAATTAAAAATGTGTGCAAACAAATCACTTATGCTAAATAGAATTGTTTGAAATAGAACTGTTTGATCATTTAACTGTGTGTAAATGAGTGAGTGATGCTTCTTAGTGATACATAGGAATACTTTGAACCAGTTGACCATGTGCAAATGAATGAATATTTTTCGAAAGAATATTTAGTGTTAAATAATAGTAACCACTTCACTGTGTGCAAACAAATGATTAGTATTGAATAGAATTAAGTGTGAGATAGCAATGACTAAAACCATTTAACTGTGTAGAAAAACTGGCTGCACTAGTGTGCAAAGAAATGACTGAGGTTAAAATTGTGACTAATGTAACAAATCTTGAAAACTTAACTGTGAACATATAAAACATTAGCACAGGCTCATATAAAAAAATGTTTACAAATCATATATATATATATATATATATATATATATCCCAATCTAATATCTACCAGCATTCACGATTACCAGAAAAAAATTAAAAAAACACCGCCAGGAACAAGAGATAAAATATCTCAAATCACCACCCGGGGGAAAAAAGAAAAAATATGATAGGACAAAAAGAAAGAAAACCACCCCACTTGAAAAAAAATCAAGAGATATGCAGTCAGTTGGTCAAAAGACAACTAAAACCCTCCGTCAACACTGTAATGCTACAAATTACAAGAGTGCTCAACACGAGTGGAGCCAATTATAAAATTAACTTGAATCACGAGTCGGAAATCTCCTACTAAAGTTTCACCTTAACGGATCATCAGGAAGTCTAAAACCGACCCTATATATATATATATATATATATATATATATATATATATATATATATATAAAGAGGATTTGGCATTAAATTATCTACAATGGTTGATATGCCAAAAAACCCAACTAAACTAAATCATATATATCTAATATATATTTATAAAGAGGATCTGGCATTAAATTACCTACAATGGTTGATATGCCAAAAAAACCCAACTAAACTAAATCATATATATCTAATATATATTTATAAAGAGGATCTGGCATTAAATTACCTACAATGGTAGATATGCCATAAAACCAAATAATATATATTTGATATATATGTATAAAGAGGATTCAGAATTAAATAGCCTATAATGGTTGATATGCCATAAAACCCAACCAAACCAAATCATATATATCTAATATATATCCATAAAGAGGATTTGGCATTAAATTACCGATAAAAGTTGATATGCCATAAAACCCAACCAAACCAAATCATATATATTTGATATACATGTATAAAGAAGATTCAGTATTAAATAGCCTATAATGGTTGATATGTCATAAAACCCTACTAAACCAATTAAAATCAATTAATCAAATCAAACCTATCAATTGCAACAGTGAACCAGACGATATTTTGACTTCTATTTAAGCAGTGAATGATTCTAATTAGCATTTCATGCTCTTCTTGATATTATTGATGCTTCTATTTGGGGAAATAATGACGGATTAGAGGATTCTAATTCATTACCTCTATTATATCAAAAATTCAGATTATAAATTACATTAAATGAAATGGAGACCCCACAAGATTATCATTCAGTTGCAACTCGGACAAGAATACTCCAACTGCACCTCTGCAGTGAGATAAGACCCACCCAATGAATGTCCTCGGTATGATACCATGATGGTGAGGCTCCTGTCCTGCAGCTTTGGGTAAAGGGGATTACTCCTTCATTGATATTACTGCCATGTCCACTCTGATCCAGTGGGTCAAAAGAAATATTTAATCATTTTCTATACTTGAAACCATATTAACTTATGCAAACAAATGACTCATGTTAAATTATAGAATTAATATTACATTGCAATATTTAAAGTGATTTAACTGTGTGCAAATAAATGAATAGAATAAATAGTGTTGAATAAAAATACGTGAAACCATTTAACTGTGTAAATAAAACTATTATCTTAGAAATACTTAAAATCACTTAACTTTCTGTAAACTAATTTTAAATATATATACATGCACAATTGACCAACTGTTATCAAGGGTGACCCAAAGGCTACCTTTTCAAAAGCTACTAGACTGAGGTGTAAGGGAGGCCACTACTCCTTTTTCTGGATTGCTCAACTTACCCTTGATCCATACATTATAATGCTGAAAGTTAAGCAAGGTAGCATCAAATACAACTTTTTTGAGTCTTTGATATGACTCGACCTGGGATTGAACTCCAGTCTCCTTGGCAATTGGTGAACATGCAAACCATTACGCAAATGGACTGAAAAACTTATATAAGTAACAGGATTTGGCATTAAATAACCATCTTTGCCCAGTCAGCTAAGGCTTTGGAATACACTGACTGCACCTCAGCAGATGGGTGAGTATCCCCCAACGAGTGTCCTAGATATGACACTAAACAATCTGATGGTGAGGTTCCAGTAATGCTAGAGCTTTGGAGAATGCTGAGCACTCCTTCATTGCCTCCACTCCCAGGTCCACTCTGGCCTGAAATGGCAGCACATGATAAGGTCTTATCTATGGATCAAATATAAGTAAACAATTTACTTCTGCTAATTGAAATAGAACTGTTTGACTAAACTGAATAGCTTGAAATAGAAATGTTTCTGACAATTAAATTGTGTACTTACATTTAAACTACATACTTATGCAAAACTGAATTGTTTGAAATTGAACTGTTTTTGACATACTGCACTTACACGAAACTGAATTAACATAGAACTGTTTTGACATTTAACTGTAAACAAAATCTGTACTACACTGAATTGGTTGATTTGGAACTGCTTGACTAAACTGAATAGCTTGAAATAGAAATCTTTTAAACTATTAAACTGTGTACTAATGCTAAATTGAATTGTTTGAAATAGAAGTGATTATTTGCATAAAAATGGATTTGGCATTAAATACCCTACAAAGGTTGATATGCCATAAAACCCAACCAACCAACTTTGCATATTAACAAAATCTCTGTTCATAAGAATCTCTTAATTTCTCCTGTTCATTTAATTTTTCAATTTAAAAAAATGGTTCTTGCTTATTTTAGCATTCAAGAACTGTCGCTTTTTATGTAATAGTTTCTTTTAAAAGGCAGAATAAGATGCGTATTTGGGCTCCGACAATGGCCACATTGTCAAAACATTGTGACTTTTTCTCTCTGGAGTATTTCTTCTACTTTTTGCAATCTTTTACTTTTTTGAATGCAAGAACCTTTTTTATTTTTTCCTTTTCGGAGTTGGGGAAGGAAACTGTTAGTTTTATGGCAAAGGTTTGTCTGTAAGAATGGGCAGAAAGCAAACCAACTCTCTTGACAACTGACATTGTCGAAGACATGTGTCAGTCAATCTCTAAGCTAACAATTATTGAAGATCAGGTTTCTTCCTTCTCTTCAGCTTCAAATGCCGTATCTGACATTTTATGCTATCTGTGACGGAACAAGATTGTATACTGCCTCCTCCCCTTCATAACGCCACCTACCATTTTTTTTAGCTCTAAAATATAAATCCAGATTCAAACGGGATAGAAATATCAAGATTAAAATGGAAGGCAATAACTTTGCGACATAACTTTATGGGTTTTGCTGTTGTAGATTTTTGTCACCAAGGCAGAATAACTTCTCCTTTTTTACAGCTCGTAGACAACATTTGAAGAATTATTTGAACAATGGAATTTTATGCTTTTATTGTTCACATGATGTATTGATAATACATTTTCTAGATGCCTTCAGGTATAATGTGTACTTTTTTAACAAAATGGCCCGGTCGGCTGGGGCAGCAGAATACACTGACAGCGTCTCTGTAGTGGGGTAAGACTCCCCCAATGACAACCCAGTCTGCTTGGGGTCCAGAATACACTGACTGCATCTCTGCAGAGGGACAAGACTACCCCAAGGGTGTCTTGGATATGACACTAAACAATCTGATGGTGAGGCTTCATTAATGCTGGAGTTTTGGGGGAATACAGGGTGCCTCTTCATTGCAATCTCTCCCAGGTCCACTCTAGCCTAGTGTTAGCAACTGATAGGGTCCTAGAACTGTTTAACATTTGTGGTGTACTTTGACATATAAACTAAGTACAAAAAAATGACTTATGCTAAACTAAATTGTTTGAAATAGAACAGTTTTTACATTTAACTGTGTGTAAACAAATGTATGTAAACAAATGACCGGTTTTTAATTGAATTGTTAGTGATACATTGCAATACTTAGAACTATTTAACTTTGTTGACATGCTAAACTGAATTGTTTGAAGTAGAACTGTTTGTAAACAAATGAGAGATGTTTAATTGAATTGTTAGTGATACATAGAAATACTTGAAAACATTAAACAGTGTGCAAAGAAATGTTAATACAATTGTTTATATTTGATAGAAATAAGTGAAACCATTTAGATGTGTAAAAAAAAAAAAAAAAAAAAGAATGACCTCAAGCTCATTTAAAAAATTTTATCTAAAAAAAAAACTTTAGAAATCGTTTGATATATATGTAGAAAAAGGGTTTGGCATTGAATATCCTACAAGCGTCTATGTGTCATTAAAACAAATACAAACGAGTTTTTTTATGAAAGACTCTTTCTTTCTTTCCTCGTTGAGGCTTCAGTTCTGGAGATATCAAGAGTTTGGAGTACATCTTTATTGCCATTATTCCTAT
>OY757936.1:19094267-19109267 GCA_963585895.1 Sepioteuthis lessoniana
GACATGAACATTTTATTTTGGTTTTATAGTTTTTTGGGGGTTTTTTTTTCACTTTCTCCATCGCCCAACGCTTGACATGGAGAGTACAGTGTGACCTCACTATATTTAGAATCACCAACTTTAGTTTCAGTTACCCGAGTGTGAACCAATCAGAAAAATGTTAATTATATTAGTTTTGTCAGGTACAAGGTCTGGGTTTCTGAGATTGAGCCAATCAGAAAAATTCTTCAGTTCAAATCTTTAACTTTAGCCTAGTCTAGCACAGGGTTTCTAGTTTGGAGTACTGAGAGGTGACTAACAGTTTGTTTTTGTTTTTTTTATCATAGCAATACTTGAAACCATTTAACTATGCGCAAATAAAACTATCAGTGCTGAATAACCGCATTTAAAACCATACAAACTATGAAAAAAAAAACGAGTTCTGGCTCATTTAAAAACGATCTGTTTACAGATCATATATATTTAATGTATAAATCGGATTTGGCATTAAATAACCGTCAAGTGTTGATATGTCATTAAACTCAACCTGCGCAAATCTGTGAACAAAAGCTTACGTTGGGGAATTAGAGAAAAATATGAATTCTAACATTTCTCATTTAACTTTTTTTTTTTCTTGCTTTCTGCCTTTCCTGAAAGGCGGATATTCCAGAAAAAATATTTTTGACATGATCCTATTGTTAGAAATAAATAAGAATGCAAAGGGGAGATCCAGAGAAAATTTTCTGGGATCCACTTGAAGTTTTTATTTATTTTTTTATTTCTGTGGGTAAAAAAGAAAAATATGCAATAAACACACACACACACACACACACACACATATATATATATATATATATATATATATATATATATCATCATGTCGTGCCGCCAGCACGGATATCCCTGACCCTCTCTCTCCACTTCTCCCTATCATTCATCGCCTCTAGCAGGCCTTCAGGGTTACATCCTGTGTCCTCACATAGCTGCTGTATGTAAGTTCGAGCTGGTCGTCCTGCTTTTGCTTGGCCATATGTGGAGGTCCATAGGAGTACATCACTTATGAGCTCGTCCTTGCTTCTCCAGCAGTCTTGCGTGTCTGGTTCGTCTAACTTGTACTGTTTTCGTGATGGGAGGCAAGTGGCCGTGTAGTTGGTGTCTCGTGGGGTGTTGTCGCCAGGACTTGTTCAATATTGCTCACAACATTCTTGTGTGATTGCCGTCTAGTTTCTTCTCCAGCCGTTTAGTTAGCGTCCAAGTAGTGCATCCATATAGCAGTATCGATACAACCGCTGCCTGGAAGAAACTGCGTTTCGTTTTATCGGTCAGGTCTGATTTCCATATGATCGAGAGCCTATCGATAGCCGTCCATGCTTTCGTCAGTCGTATGTCGATGTCTTTTTCAGTTGATGAGACGCTACTTCCTAGGTAGGTGAATTTGTCTACTAGTTTCAGAGAGGCTGCGTCTAGTGTAGCAATGTTGCCCATTCAAAATTTGATTCAGTCTTTTCGGTAAAAGTGATCCTTTCTGAGAAGGTTTTAACATTGTTCCGTTTATTTTTGTCAAGATAATTAGATCTATGGTTTTCTAATTTCTTCAAAAGAAATTTGATTTCCCCCACCCGCTTCATTTACTTAAAAATAAGCAATGACGATTCTTCAAAGTATTTCTCTTTAAAAAAAAAAAAAAAAAAAAAAAAAAAATTCTTTTTTTTTTTTTTTCTAATCATATAAAAAACTTTTAAACATTTTTCTGTATTTTCGACAAGTTCAGATGCATTTTATGATAATTTCTTTAAATTGAAAAGAATTGTTCTTGACATTTCTATTTCCGGACAATTTCAATTTTATATGAAATATTTTTTTAATCTACTCATTATCGAAATATATTGACATAGTTCTTTTAAGCTTCAAAATTACTAACACATCTTCCGGTCTAAATGAAATTATTTTGGCATGGGTTTGGTAACTTCTGCTTGTGCAAGATAGTGGCATCACAATAATATTGATGAGTTTCTAATGCATGAGCATAGGTCCACTGACATCACATCATTTGGCTATTTACTGTTCACAATTATCAACCCTTTCACGGTCAGATAACTTGAGTTGGCAGGAGGAGTAGAATACTCTGACTGCGTCTCTGTAGAAGGGTAAGAAATCTGCCATCACCTGAATGTTGCACTAAACCATTTGATGGGAAGGCTCCCATCTTTAAGTTTTGGAGAATGTAGATTACTTCTTTTTGCCATTACTTCCAAATCTTTTCTGACCTACAATGGTAGTTCTGGTTAGAGTCCAATCTATGGATCAAACAGAACTACTAAATTATTACCTTGCCCAGTCGGCTGGGGCTGTAGAATACACCGACTGCTTCTCTGCAGAGGGGTAAGACCCCCCAACGAGTGTCCTGGATATGACACTAAACAATCTGATGGTGAGGTTCCAGCAGTGCTGGAGCTTTGGGGAATGCGGAGTACCCCTCCATTGCCATCGCTTCCAGGTCCACTCTGTCCCGGAGTGGTAGCACCTGATAGGGCCCTATCTATGGGTTAAATAGAACTAACAGCATACTTATGCTAAAATGAATTGAGAAAACTGAATAGCTTGAAATAGAAACGTTTTTTACAATTAAACCGTACTTACACTTAAACTGCGTGCTTATGCTTAACTAAATTGTTTGAAATAGAACTGTTTTTCGACATTAAAACTGTATTTACACCTAACTGAATTATTACATATAACTGCTTGAATAGTTTGAAAGGGAAATGTTTTTGACAATTAAACTGTGTACTCATGCTAAACTGAACTGTTTTCAATAGAACAGATTATTTACATAAAAATGGATTTGGCGTTAAATAACCTACAAAGGTTGATATGCCATAAAACCAAACAAACGAATCAATCATTACTATTTAACAGTGCGCAAAAAAAAAAAAAATACTGATATTAGGTTATTATTTCATTGCAAGTCTTGGAACCATTTAACTGAATGCAAACAAATGAGCACTCACTCGTTTAAAAATTTCTTTTAAAAATCATATATATTTCATATGTATGATTAAGCAGTATTTGGCATTAAATAATCTAACACGGGTTGATATGCCATAAAACACAACCAACTGTCTTATATTTTTTCCTTTAATTATTTTAGAATGAATGAATTAATTTTTTATACATTAACATTCGGTTGTCATCATGGTGTAATAGTTAAAGCGATGGACTGCGGAATCGTACTAAGTTAGTTCGTACTCCAGTCATGCTATTACATTCACTTTCGGGCAAATACCCTTGCAAAAGGTATAACCCCCCCTTATCCTCCCAGCTATGGATTAAATAGTACCACAACTGTTCTTCTAGGAGAATGGCTTTGGCATTAAATAACCTACAAAGGTTGATATGCCATTAAGCAAAAGAAACCGAACCATGACATTAACATTAAATTAATCAGCAAACAACCAATAGGAAAGTGCCTTACATTGAGCAACTATAAAACGACAAAAATTTTTCTCTGCCTGCAAAAGGGTTAACATTGAGCTTTTCTTGGTTGAACACTGAATGAAGAATTGTCCAGTCAGCTGGGGCTGTAGACTATACCGACTGCATTTCTACAGAGGGGTAAGACTCCCTCCCAAGACTCCCTGGATATGACACAAAACAATCTGATGGTGAGGTTCCAGTGATGCTGGGTCTTTTGGAAATGCAGAACACCCCTTCATTGCCACCATTACCAGGTCTATTCTGGCCCGGCATGGAAACACCTGATAGGGTCCTATCTATGGGTTAAATAGAACTAACTGCATACTTATGCTAAACTGAATTGTTTAACTAAACTGAATAGCTTGAAATAGAAATGTTTTTGACAATTAAACCGTTCTGCGTGCTTATGGTAAACTGAACTGTTTGAAATGAAACTGTTTTTTAATATTGAAACTGTACTTACACTAAACTGATTTATTTAATATAGAACTGTTTTGCCATTTAACTGTGTAAACAAAATCCGTACTTATTCTAAACTGAATTAGAACTATTTGACTAAACTGAATAGCTTGAAATAGAAATGTTTTTTTTTACAATTATACTGTACTTACATTTAAACTGCATACTTATGCTAAACTGAATTGTTTGAAATAGAACTATTTTCATAAAAATGGAATTGGTGTTGAATAATCTACAAAGGTGTATATGTCATAATCCCCACCCCCCCAAAAAAAACAACGAACTGAATGAAGAAGTCATTCATATTTTAACATTTATGGAAATTATTCCACTGTCTCTGTTTTAAAAAAATTTTTTTCTGTTTAACATTTTTTTAAAAATGTTTTAATAAATATGATAAATTCATTAACCATTTTTTCTTTCTACTTTTCAGGTTCGAGGCAAAACTCAGAAAGGCTGGGGTCATTACAGTGAACTGTATACAGCGTCAACACATGCGTTTAGTAGTATGTATTTTTCTCTTTCATCTATCATTTTTTTTTCTCAATCTTGCTTTTGTACCTATTTTAAATCATTTCAAAATCAAGCAATAATCTTTTTTTTCCAAAAATAAATGAGGAATTCTCATATATGTTGTCATAATCCACAAAGAGATTAAAAATGGTACATCTTATGTGACACTGATCATTGGAAATAAAACTGGAACCCAGAGTTCAAATCTCACAAAAGCTACCCTGTCGGCTGGAGTTGTAGAATGTACTGACTGCACATCTGCAGATGGGTAAGATCGCCACCCGCGAGTATCCTGGATATGACACAAAGCTATCTGATGGCGAGATTCTAGTTTTGAAGCTTTGTGGAATAACACTTTATTGCCATTACTCCCATGTCTACTCTCAACTTGCTATGACAGTACCTGTTAGGGTTTCAATTAAGGGTCAAATAGAACAATTCAATCATTCACTATACTTGAAATCGTTTAACAGTGAGCAGACAAATATTGTAGAGAATAATATAGAATTATTCATACTAAACAGCAGTACTTGAATGGATTTAACTGGGTACAAACAAAAGATTTGTAATATAATGGCTGAGGGATTTCGTTTTATATATCTTGCCTTTGGGTTTAGTAAGGCTGAGAACCTTTCCGCTCAGTGCATGGGTTACTTAGGAGCAAACATGAGCACAGGTGTTCACGTGTCATTCAGAGATGTCACAATAAAAATCCCAGATAGAAGATGTGACCAGGGATCTGAGTGACGTCACGCACCGGAAGCATGGGCTGAGATTTGAGAAAAGTCAGTTGAGATTGAGACCTGGGCGAGGCCAGACGAATTTGTGCCCTACAGACGCTACACGTGTTGGGGGTGAGCAGATGGAAAAGTCAGCGTAGAAAGATGGTATCTCTCTCTCCTTATGTCGAAAAACCTTTTAACTCAAAGGTAATAAAAAGTTTTGTACCTGAACTAAGATGTCGTAAGTGTTTTTGTGTTTCGGAATTCCTATGTTATCTACATATGTGCGTTACGAACATTATGCACGTTTTGCGTACTGGTATGAATATGTCTATTTCACGTATTCATATATGGGTATGTAACAGATTAACATTAAATAGAATTATTTGGGTTAGATTGCAATACTTAAAACCATTTAACTGTGTGCTTACAAATGAGCTCTAATGCATTTGAAAATAAAGTTACTAATTAACTATTCACTAACAAATCACAAATAATATATAACAAAATTTGGCATTAAATAACCGAATGGGTTGAAATGCCATTAAACCAAATAACCTAAGCTTACCTGTAGGTATTGCCCAATTGGCTGGGACTGTAGAATATACTGTCTGCACCTCAACAGAGGAGTAAGATACCCACTCCAACAACAGGTGCCTGGGATATGACACTAAATAATCTGATGGTGAGGCTCCAGTAATGCTAGGGCTTTGGAAAATATGGAGTACCCCTTTATTGCCATTGCTCCCTGGTCCACTCTAGACCAAAATGGTAGCACCTGATAGGGCCCTATCTATGGGTTAGATACTTATGCTAAACTGAATTGTTTGAATTAGAACTGTTTGACTAAACTGAATAGCTTGAAATAGAAATCTTTTTGACAATTAAACTGTATTTACATTTAAACTGCATGCTCATGCTAAACTGAATTGTTTGAAATGGAACTGATTTTGACATTGAAACTGTATTTACACTAAACTGATTTGTTTAATATAGAACAGTTTTGACATTTAATAGTGTGTAAACAAAACCTCTTAGCTGAATTAGAACTGTTGAATAAACTGAATAGTTTGAAATAGAAATGTTTTAGACAATTAAACTGTGTATTTGTGCTTAACTGAATTGTTTGAAATAGAAAAGACTATTTGCATAAAAATAGATTTGGCGTTAAATAACCTACAAAGGTTGATATGCCATAAAACCCAAACAACCAACCAAAATTAAAGCCTGTACAAGGATGTTTGCATTTTATTTAATATCATGGTCTTTGGGAAAGGCAAAAGGCTGACTGGGTTCTGGTTGCCTTGATAGTGACCAGTCTAGGGGAAAGGGAATTCTATATTCAAACATAATATAACACAAATTTTATTCCTGGATTATATGTGCTATTTCTTCATGACTTATCTCATAAAAATATAAATCATCATGTCACGCCATCAGCACGGATATTTCTGACCCTTTCTCACCACCCATCTCTATCGTCAATGGCTTCCGGCAGGTCTTCAGAGCTACATCCCGTATCGGCACAGAGCTGCTGTATGTAGGTTCTAGCTGGTCGTCCTGCCTTTGCTCATCCATGTGAAGGGGTCCACAGGAGTATGTTGCTTATAAGTTCGTCCTTACATCTCCAGCAGTGTCACGCATGTCTGGTTCATCTAACTTGGATAGTTTTTGTGATGGATGGTAAATGGCTGTACATCTGCTGCTTTGTTGAATGCTGCCTCCAGGACTTGTTCAATATTGTTTGCAGCATTCTTGTGTAGTTGCTGTCAAGCCTTTTTTCCATACATTTTGTTAGCATCCATGTAGTGCATCCATGCAGCAGTATCGACACGACTGCTGCTTGGAAGAAACTGTGTTTCATTTTATCGGTCAGGTCTGACTCCCATATGACTAATAGACTATCGATAGTTATCCATGCCTTTGCTAGTCACGTGTTGATGTCTGTCTCGATTGATGAGACATTGCTTTTTAGTAGTGTAGAGATATCGCCTGTTTGATTAAAGCACATATTCTGTCTTGTGTGCATTGGCATGGAGACCTATGCCTGCAACTGCTCAATCCAGACGATGTAGCAGTGTTTCGGCTTTGTGGTCATTATTCTCGTCAAATTCTACTTTTGTACCCTGGATAATAAAATTTTGATATCAACCTATTTTCAATACAAAAACAGGCAGAATTATGCATTTGTGAATAAAGATCTTTATTTAGACTAATGTTATAGAAAATAATTTTTAGACGTGAGATTTGTGGTTGCAATGTAAATGATTTTCACATATCTGCTCCAAATGATAAAAATTTAATTACTCGGGTTTCAAAAGCAATGTTTAAAAAGAGAAATAAGTATTTTCCATTTATTGTAAGCATAAGTAATTGGGAAATAATGCTCTTGGCTCAGAAATAAGAAAAAGTCAAAATTTTCTTCCATTGATTTAGAACTATTGTGGATCAAGTGAAAATATGGATCCACACAGACAAGACTGGAATTTTTTTTTTTTTTTCACATATCTACATAGATCTTTAAATTTTCTTACATTGTGCAATTGATTTAGAACTATAGTGGATCAAGAGAAAATATGGATCCACACAGACAAGACTGGAATTTTTTTTTTTTTTTCACATATCTACATAGATCTTTAAATTTTCTTACATTGTGCAATTGATTTAGAACTATAGTGGATCAAGTGAAAATATGGATCCACACAGACAAGACTGGAATTTTTTTTTTTTCACATATCTACATAGATCTTTAAATTTTCAAAGTTAGAAATTAAAGTAATTTTAGACATTCTTCAAAGATTAATTTAATTTTGTCTTTGTCTAGTTTTCACTTTGGTGATGGTGTTAACACTTCCTTTCTTTTTGTCTGAGGAGGTCATAAATTGAAGAAAAAGAAAACTTATCGGAATTGTTAGTACATTAAAATAATAATCTTCCATGTTCCTGACTTTGTTTAAATTGTCTTCTTTTTTTTTTTTTTTTTTTTTTTTTAATTTTGCTATTGCCTCCCCAAATTTGTTCCCTTTTTTGCCTCCCCAAATTTGAGCAAGTGAAAAGAATTTTCATTGTGAAGTTTCTGTCAAGAATTGAAAGGCGAAGCAGCCTGTGCTTCTCTCTTCTTGTTCAACTGATTAGATAGCATTCACTTTGTTTTAGTTTTTAAGCCGAAAAATTTTTAAAATTTCCACAATCTCTTATTATAAGAAGGCAGTCATCTTGGCGAATGAGGAATAGAATTTTTCCACTTTTTCTTTCGTCTCTTTTGCATCTGCCAACCATTTTCAAATTTTCTTTTTTTTTTTTTTCTATTTCTATTGGCATCTCCTAATTGTATCGCAGGAAGTTGAAAGTAAAGGATAAAAGGAGAAATTTACTTTTAGAAAAAGTCAAAAAATTCCTCTTTTTGGCTTCTTCTCAATTAGATACTTTAATATTACATGCTTCTTCAACAGCTAAATAAAAACACAATTGCAATTATTACTGTCAATGGAAGAGAACAAGTCAGCTGTCTCAAGAATTTGTCTTTTACGCTTTTCGCAATCGACTCAATCATTTCTGGTAACCAAACATGTTATAGGATCAAAGTTGTAATTTTTTTTTTTTTTTTTTTTTTTTTTTTTTTTTTTTTTTTTTACTTTTTGTAGAATAATTTTTCACCTCATTTTTTTTGGTCTTTTATATCTGAATCTAAAGAATTATTCTGTTAAAAAGGCAGAAACAAGCTAATTTCTACATTCTCTTTTCTTATCCTTCAGTTACAAATATCGCTTTGATAAGACTAGTTTGAAATAATGTGAAAATTCGTGTGTGTGTGTGTGTGTGTATGTATATATATATATATATATATATATATATATATATATATATATATGTGCTTGCTAAGGCAGAAAAAGAAAAAAAATCCCAAGAAATCATAACTTGAAAGTTTTCTCCCTCTTCCCAAATTTGGTTAAAGCACAATTTTATCGTAGGACATTAAAGTCACTTCAAAACCTGAATTAGTCTCCCAATTTTTTTCTCTCCTGACACCCCCGGATCACCTTAACATTGCTCCAATTATGATAAATGCTTATAAAAATTTCATGCCTAAAATAATTACTATTCTTATTAGTAAGCGCCATATGAAAAGATCGTGATGGAGCATTATATATTATGAAATGATACTGAGCAAAATGGACTTTGAAGTGTGCAAATTTATTCCTTGAATTTAAAAAATGAAAAATTCATGTATGCACAAAATAAAAAAAAAATAGTCAGTGTGAAACAAGGAGTTATCTCTCCTTTTTTTTTGTTGTATGCAAAATATCCTCAAATGAAGCTTTAATTATCATAATTGATTGAATGATAAAAATTAAATGACATTTTCTAAATCATATTGTCTATAACTTCTAGAAGTCATTAACATTCCAAAGTTTTTTTTTCAAATAACTGACATCTTTTGTAACACCATTTCATATATGGCCCAGTTGGGTCGATTAGAACTAAACTGTATAATAATGCTAAACTGAATTGTTTGAAATTGGACTGTTATGACATTTAAACTGCGTATTTCAACTAAACTGAATTAGGTGAAATAGAACTGTATTTTTTTTTTTTTTCATTGAACTTGCATACTTATTTTAAGCTGAACTGTTTGAAATAAAACTGTTTTGACATTTAAAAAAATATATACATATTCTAAACTGAATAGTTAGAAATAGAACTGTTAATATGTATAAAAATGAATTTGGCATTATGAACTATAATTTTTGCTGTTGCCATAAAACCAAATCTGTTCTTTTTATTGAATGCAAAATATCCTCAAATGAAGCACTAATTATCATAATTGATTAAATAATTAAAATTAAAAAACTTTTTCAAAATCCTATTGTCTACAACTTCAAGAAGTCATTAACATTCCAATGTTTTTTCAAATAACTGACCTCTTTTGTGACCCTAGTTCATACAACCCCTTCTTGAAGCAAATAATTAATAAGGAAAGAGGGGTTTTAATTCAATTATTTTTAAGACACAAAAAGTAGGCTCCCCACAATTTTTTTTCTTTTTATTCTCTTATAAACTTCGTGTATGGAAAAAACTGTAGAATGAACTGGTTGAAATGTGATATTAGTAAATTAATGATTTCAATAAAATTCGTGTATATATATATATATATATATATATATATATATATATATATATATATATATATATATATATATATATATATATAAAAACAAGTCACTTGTCATTTTATCATAATATTTGGGCTCAATATGTAAGACAGTCACTCATACATTGGAAAACTTTGAAATACTGATTAAATATATTGAAAAATAATAATTAGGAAGATATTTTTCACAAATTCATTTTCCATGTGACAACCAGTTTCATCATATATATGCACACACGCACCTGTTTCTTTTGATGTTAAACATATATATATATATACACACATACACTCACACACACATATATACATGCACAGTTATATTTTTACTGCTGTCTGTGTGTCTGTCTCTGTGTGTGTGTATATATATATATATATATATATATATATATATATATATACACACACAAACACAGCAGTTTATATATGGATATAAACACACACATCTATCTTTTTATATCTTTGTGTGTGTGTATATATATTAAATTTTAATGCTGAAAGCACTTTAATCAGTACAATCCTTACAATTATCAAAGCACAAGAAAGCAGATCAATATTATATCAAATATAAGATATTTGGGACAAATCTCATGACTTGGTCTAACACTTTCATTTCTCGGGTTAGCTAGTATTCAACTATCAGAGTTTCAAGAATAATGGAATTATACATAGTTCAATGTAGAAACCTACCGTTATACACTAATAGACAATGTTGACTAAAATCACTTTAAATATCTATAAATTGTTGTTTTAAAAATTTCTTAATATTTTTACTCTTTACAGTACGAAGACCTCCTTATAATAATGCCCCCATTGGAATTATTGCTGGTTCCATTGTGGCTGTGATTCTTTGCATGGCAATTGCCATTATCATGATTATCATCCTCTTGAGAAGGTAAGAATCTACCAATTCTTTGAAACTCTTTTATTGGGAAATGTTTTCCTTTTCTACTAGTTTAACTGCAACTCTCATAAAAGCTATTCACGAATTTGTAAACCTTTTTTTCTTCATTTAAATCAATTTGCTTACACTGATTTTTGGCAAAGAAGTCTTCCATAAAGCCAGACATTCACTTCCTGTTATCACTTAGAACATAGCATAAATACCAGGTTGTCAATAAACGTTGTTTAAGTTTTTGTGATTATTCAATAAATGTTGAGGTTGTCTTCTCTCTTGGTGTGCAGGATTTAATATAAAAGTCTTTTGATCAAACAATAGTCAATGCAGAGCAAACAATAAAAGTTGTTGATTCAGTTAATAGAGAATCAAGAAAAACTAATCAAGAAAGAGAGGAATAAATCTCAAAGTCAGAGACGAGGAAATGACTAATATCTAAAAAATTATTAAGTAATTTTCTTTTATTTAAATTCAAAATTAGCCGCAAATATTTGAGTCAATATTGTTAAACACAGCCGATATATGAAACGGTCGTTTTTTGTAAATATCTATTCATTCAGAGATTTGTCTGTCCTTTATAGAAGACTTAAGAGTTTGATGCAGAACTGCTAAATTTGCAATGCAATTTTTATAGAAAAATCTTTTGCAATGTTTTTTATTCTATTTTATAGAAAAATCCTTTGCAATGTTTGTCTTTTTTTTTTTTTTTTTTTTTAACACTTTCCAACTTATTTTTTTTGGGGGGGGGGCTGTTGAATACACCGACTGCTTCTCTGCAGAGGAGTAAGACCCCCCCCCCAAACAAGTGTCCTGGATATGACACTAAACAATCTGATGGAGAGGTTCCAGCAATGCTGGAGCTTTGGGGAATGTGCAGTACCCCTTTATTGCCATTGTTCCCAGGTCCTCACTGGCCCGGAGTGGTAGCACCTGATATGGGTTCTTTCTATGGGTTAGATAGAACTAACGGCATACTTATGCTAAACTGAATTGTTTGAAATAGAAATGTTTGACATTTAAACTGCATGCTTATGCTAAACTGAATTATTTCAAATCGAACTGTTTTTTGACATTGAAACTGTATTTAAACTAAACTGAATTGTTTAACATAGAACTATTTTGACAATTAACTGTGTGTAAACAAAATCTGTACTTATACTAAACTGAATTAGCTGAATTAGAACTGCTTGACTGAAATGAATACCTAGAAATAGAAATATTTTTCACAATTAAATTGTACTTATATTAAAACTACATACAATTGTTATATATAACTGCTTGAATAGTTTGAAATAGAAATGTTTTTGACAATTAAACTGTGTACTCAGGCTAAACTGAATTGCACCAATTTTTATCATACTAGATGCTATAATGTTACCATCTTGTATTATCTTTACTGCCATCTTGGTAGGATTTCGCAGTTGCTGTTTTCCCTGAAGAGGACTCTGACTCACTCTGCCCCACCCAAAAGAGGTGTGCTGGTAATATTTACCCGCAAGAAGGATTTGACAAAAGGTCATTTTATTGTGGAGTTAAGGAAGAGGGGAAGTTTGCTCACGAGCAAAGATTTGTGTACTGCTGGTCAGTGCTGGTCATAGAATAACAAGTGCTATGTGAATCTGTGCTCATCAGTGATATCCCCCACCTCCTGGCACAACTCCTGTGCCAGGTGTCCAGGTATGACACTGAACTACATCCGGTGGTGAGGCTCCAATATTTGGGAGTATTGAGTAATTCTTTATTGCCATTACTCCTAGGTCCACTCTGACCAGGAGTGGGAGTAGCTGTTCGAGTCCCATTTACAATTCAAATAAATCTCTTTAAAAATTATTTGTATTCAAAGGGACTGTGCGAAAAACAAGTTTTTGAAGAGGCAAATAAAAAAAATTATGAATATAAACTTATGATTGTGATTTTCTAACCTCTGAGCATTAAATAGTTCATGACTGGTTGACATACCATTAAAATCAATCAATCATCTACCAGATATTTTCTCAGACAAATGAGACAATCTCACAAATTCATATTTCAGTTATTTCATTTTCAATAAAACTGTCATTATATTATGCTGCTAGCACAGATTTCCCTGACACTCTCTCGCCATTCGTCCCTATCGCCCATTGCTTCCGGCAGGTCTTCTAGACTACATCCCGTGTCTGTACAGAGCTGTTGTAGATAAGCTCTAGTTAGTCGTCCAACACTTTCACATCCATATGAAAGGGTCCATAGAACATCACTTATGAATTCATCCCTATTTCTCCATTAGTGTCCTGCATGTCTTCTTCGGATGGTTTTAGAAATGGGAGGTAGGTGGCCATACAGCTGCTGTCTTTTGGGATGTTGCTTCCAGGATTTGTTCAATATCGCTCGAAGCATTCTAGTGCAATTCAGTTTAGTTTTTTTTTTTCTCTGTATGCTTAGTCAGCGTCCATGTGATGTATTCATGAAGGAGTATGGACACTATTGTTGATTCTCGTTCAAACAAAAAAAAAAAATTAAGCTGTTCTTGTTCTTTTTTGTTTCAGAAATCGAAACAATTGCAACGAAAAGACTGTCAGCGAATGTGATACTCTGCAGTACACGCAAGGAGAAGGTAAATCCATCACAAACACTCAAATTAGAAGACATTTTGTTTTTATTGAATGTATGGGTATTCAGCCATGTTTTTTTTTTTTTTTGTTTACTCTCATCCTTGGTGTTTTTGTTGACAACTAATAATCTACTGTAAACACAAAACATCTGTTACTAATGATGGCTGCCTACCTATTCCAACAGTGCAATTCTATATCTGAACTCAAGCTGTGAGGGGATAAATAAATATTTTCTCTTTTTGATAGTAAAAACATCTAAATCTGAGTGAGAACTTATTACATATACCGAGGCTAATAAAAACAGTATATAAACAGGATTTTAGGAATATTCATTGCAGTTAAATTTATCATATCAAATTAATTGAACTTATAATAGAGGGTTTACCTAACCCTAACCTCTTATTAAATTCTTAAAAGTAAAGATTAAATTCTGAATATAGACATTAATGATTTATCAGCAATAAATTTATCATAGGATGAATTTATTGAACACACGGTTATTTCAAGGAATGCACTAAACCTGAATGGACATTATTCAATTTTAAAAGAATCTTTATATATTGGAGTAAAATAAGTAATTTTTTTTTAACTCAAAAATGAGTTTAATTTTACAGAATTGGAATTTTTAAATAAAAAAAAAATTAACTCTTCTGAAAGTAGAACTAATTTAAGAACTGATTTAAAATATACCAATGGTCGATTTACTTCATATTACTAACTGAACGTTTTTTTCTCTTTTATTGATATTAGTTAACATTGCATATTAAAACTAATAACTTACTAATATTACTAATGTTGTTCAAATTGACCTTTCTTTTACTGATAAACGACTTGGTTTCACCCTAAAAGACCATAGCAAAACAAACATCGTTTTTTTTGTTTTTAAAAGTTTGGAATTTAGAAATTTGGTTGTAGTCATAGATCTTATTTCGAATTTTAGCCTGAAATAGAGTTTCGCCCACAAATGAGTATTCCCCAACAATTTTCCTGTATAAAAAGTTAATTTTATTCTGAACCAAAGATATATTCAAAACTGATATTGTCATCAAGGTTTGCTGGCAGCACAGATCCCTTTCATTCTCTCTCGCCATCAGTCCCTAAGTAGGTCTTCTAGATGGCACCCAGGTATCAATTATACTTTAATTCAACATTTGTCCATAAAACCAAGGGAAAATATAACTTTTATAAGACTACAGATATATATAATTAAGTTGG
>OY757936.1:19114267-19119267 GCA_963585895.1 Sepioteuthis lessoniana
GACATGTGTTATATATGTTGTGTGTGTGTGTGTGTAGACATGTGTTATATATGTTGTGTGTGTGTGTGTAGACATGTGTTATATATGTTGTGTGTGTGTGTGTGTAGACATGTGTTATATATGTGGTGTGTGTATGTGTAGACATGTGTTATATAGGTGGTGTGTGTATGTGTAGACATGTGTTATATATGTGGTGTGTGTATGTGTAGACATGTGTTATATATGTGGTGTGTGTATGTGTAGACATGTGTTATATATGTGGTGTGTGTATGTGTAGACATGTGTTATATATGTGGTGTGTGTATGTGTAGACATGTGTTATATATGTAGTGTGTGTGTGTGTGTAGACATGTGTTATATATGTGGTGTGTGTGTGTGTGTGTGTGTAGACATGTGTTATATATGTGGTGTATGTGTATGTGTAGACATGTGTTATATATGTGGTGTATGTGTATGTGTAGACATGTGTTATATATGTGGTGTGTGTGTATGTGTAGACATGTGTTATATATGTGGTGTGTGTGTATGTGTAGACATGTGTTATATATGTGGTGTGTGTGTATGTGTAGACATGTGTTATATATGTGGTGTGTGTGTATGTGTAGACATGTGTTATATATGTGGTGTGTATGTGTAGACATGTGTTATATATGTGGTGTGTATGTGTAGACATGTGTTATATATGTGGTGTGTGTGTGTGTGTGAGTAGACATGTGTTATATATGTGGTGTGTGTGTGTGTGTGAGTAGACATGTGTTATATATGTGGTGTGTGTGTGTGTGTGAGTAGACATGTGTTATATATGTAGTGTGTGTATCTACTCATGTGTTATATATGTAGAATGTGTATCTATGTGGTGTGTATATATGCAAGTATTATGTATGTGGTGTATGTATATATGTTTTATATATGTGGTTTGTGTATAGATATGTGTTATTTACATGCTGTGTGTGTATGAGTGTTATTTGCATCTTATATGCGTGTGTGACTTTTACGGGCATGTATCAACTATATGGGTGTATTTTACTCGTGTGTGTAGGTGTTTTACAAGTGCCTGAGCTTCATATATATATATATATATATATATATACTATAAGTTTCCATTAGTTATGAAGATTTTCTTTTATGTGTGTCTATATTGTATGTGTGTGGAATTCTTTTTTTTTATCTACCTACCAGATCCTTACAAAATTGTTGACCTTGTTTGGTATAAAAATTATTATAAATTTCTCTCACTTGTTCAGCTAAATCTCTGATTCTTTATGTGGTAATGATGAACAACAGATGTTGGGACACTTCTTTTAAATTGAATGCAATAAAATTAGCTTTTATGACTTACATAGGTCTACCATCGAAATCTTTATGGCAGTTATATTTGCTTTAAAAAAAAAAATACAATCCTGAAAATTTTTAATTATTAATTTTGTAATTATGCAAAAGAGAATTATGATCATTCTTTTCTCTGGGGCAGCAAAATAAACCGACTGCATTTCTGTAGAGGGGTAAGATTCCCCTCTCCAAAGAGTGTCCTGATATGATACTATACAATCTGGCTGTGATGCCTTAGTCCTGGAGCATTGGGGAATGTAAAATACCCTTTCATTGCCATTGCTCCCAGGTCCACTCTGGCCTGGAAAGTAGCACCTGATAGTTCTATTTGACCGATAGATAGGATTCTGTTTGATATTTAAACTATGTGCAAACAAATAACTCTGAATTGTTAGCAATAGAACTCTTTGATCATTAACTGTATGTAAACAAATGACTATCTAATAAAATCGTTAGTGATGCATAACAATACTTGAAATTCTTTAACTTTGTACCTAAATTGAAATATTGGTATAACATAGTAGAACTTGTGGAGGTGCCCGTGGTGTAATGGTTATTGTCGTAGGAAATGGACACGGCGACACGAGTTCAAATCCTGGACGAGACTGATTGTATTTCACATTGCACTAATACCCATGGGAAAGGTAAGAATCCAATTATTATGGGTAAAATAGTAGGGCAGACTAGGTTCTTCAGCCTTGGAGAGGCAGCTAGTCTAGGAGAAGGAAAACTCTGAATTCAAACCTGTTAAAGCAATTCGGTTTAGCGTAAGTAAAGTTTCAAGGTCCAAAACATTCCTATTTCAAGCAATTCAGTTTAGCATAAGTACACAGTTTAGTTCAATTTATCTCATAAATAGGACCCTATCAGGTGTTACTACTCTGGGTCAGAGTGGATC
This sequence comes from Sepioteuthis lessoniana, assembly GCA_963585895.1. NCBI lineage: Eukaryota > Metazoa > Mollusca > Cephalopoda > Myopsida > Loliginidae > Sepioteuthis > Sepioteuthis lessoniana. The sequence goes on from OY757936.1 coordinate 19,116,495, forward strand.
TGGGAGCGATGGCCACTGAAGAAGTACTCTGCATTCCCCAAAGCTCCAGTATAATGAAATAAAATCATGTTCTGGCAAAAGTAAAGAACATCTCTTAGGCTGTTAAATATGGAAGTACTTTTACCTCGACCACTGAGTTCTTGAGAAAATTGAATTTTCCTCGTTCATTTTGATTTAAGCAATAAACGAACCCGGGGAAAAAGATTAAACCTGGCTTGAAGGCCCAATTTCTATGTGGACGGACAATTTGTTTTTGACAATTTTAGAAAGACCATTAGTCAGTGACTAAGTAAAAATGCTGGGCACGTGTTTTTATTTCTATTTCAGACGGCATCTTGAAGGAAGACTGTTTCTTGGAACATTTAATTTGACAATGGGAAAAGAAACTTTTTTTTTTAATTTTCTTCTCTGGTTTTAAAAAAATATGATAAATTGGGAATAACGAATTACGTATATTCAGTTTTTTTTTTCTTTTTTTTTCTTTTTTTTTTTTTTACATCCTATTACAAGTGACGTAATTATATTCGAGAAAGTTTAGGCATAAAGTCAAAAGAAAAGAGGCAATCATTTGGCAGTATTGAATGTGTATGTACGGGACGGAAAAATAATCCAATTGACAAGATTGGATCCCAAAAAGTTTTATTATCATTTAGAATATGAACAAGAGAAAGATGAAAACTGAAAGCAGAAGGGAATGCAAAAAATCTGAATATTTACGAGCGAAGAAAATATGAAAACAATCCAAAGTTATACACTCTCTCTCACTCTCTTGCTGACAGTGATAAATTCAGGCAGTGGGGAGCGATGTCATTTTTGTAATTTTCAACATATGTTTATGAAATTCTGGATTTGCTCTGGACCTGTCGGTGGGGATTTCAGAATTCACCGACTGCTTCCCTGCAGAGGAATAAGACTTCCCCAACGAGTGTTCTGGGTATGACACTAAACGATCATAGGGCGAGGTTCTAGTACTCCTGGAGCTTTGAGGAATGCAGAGTACCCCTCATTGCCATCGCTCCCAGGTCCACTCTGGCCTGGGGTGGTAGCACCTGAAAGGGTTCAATCTGTGGGTTAAATAGAAATGTTTGATATTTTAACTGAGTACTTATGCTAACCTTGATTGCTTGAAATATCACTGTTTTCACATACAATTCTGTGTAAACAATACTGTACAGATGATAAACTAAGTTGTTTGAAACTGAACTGTCTATGAAAATAAAAATGTATTTGGCATTAAATAACCTCGCTCCTAGGTCCACTCTTGCCCTGAGTGGTAGCACCTGATAGGCTCCTATCTATGGGTCAAATCGAACTAACTGCACACTTATGCTAAAACTGAATCGTTTGAATTAGAACTGTTTGAGTAAACGGAATAGCTTGTAATAGAAATGTTTCTGACAATTAAACTGTGCACTTAAGCTAAACTGAATCGTTTGAATTAGAACTGTTTGAGTAAACGGAATAGCTTGTAATAGAAATGTTTCTGACAATTAAACTGTGCACTTAAGCTAAACTGAATTGTTTGAAATGGAACTATTTTTGACATTGAAACTCGACTTACACTAAACTGAATTGTTTCATATAGAACTTGGACTAATACCTTAGGAAAAAGTATGAAGACCCTTATCTTCCCAGCTCCATGTTAGATAGTATCCCTACCGTTTTTATACTAAGACAGCTTTGGCATTAAATAATGCACGAAGGTTTGAGATGCCACAAAAGAAATAAATCGTATGAATATACATATCGGGAAAGTTTTTATGCACAAAGACGACACATAAAAAATTATTGGGTTCCCCTTGTAAGTTTTGCTTGATTATTCAAATAATTTTTTTAGGGGAGTGAAAGATTCTAATTTAACATTTGTTGGGGACCTTAGTCAAGGGTGACCCGAAAGCTCCCTTTTCAATTGCTACTACACCGAGGTGTTGGGGAGGGCACTACTCCATTCCCTGGATTGCTCCACTTTACTCTTGACCCTTCCCTTATAATGCTGAGTGTTAAGCAAGGCAGTATCAAGTACCATTTTCTTTGAGTCTTAGGTCTGACTTGACCTGGGATTGAATCCCAGTCTCCTGGACCATTGGCGAACACTCTACTCAGTTAAGTTATCTGAGATGATACTGTTTCTAGACGAGTGACAGATTCTAATCGGTATTTCCTTATGAACAGCTGTCCATGATGGTATTTATGCTTCTATTTAGGAAGGTGTTAAATATTCTAAGAAGTATTTTATCTTAACGGTGGTCTCTAAGAATTTAGATTGCCCAGTCGGCTGGGTCTGTAGAATACACTGACTGCACCTCTGCAGAGGGGTACGACCCCCCCTAACGTGTGTCCTGTATATATGACACTAAACAATCTGATGGTGAGGTTCCAGCAGTGCTGGAGCTTTGGGGAATGCGGAGTACCCCTTCATTGCCATTGCTCCCAGGTCCACTCTGGCCCGGGGTGGTAGCACCTGCTAGGGCCCTATCTATGGGTTAAATAGAACTAACAGCATACTTATGCTAAAATGAATTGAGTAAACTGAATAGCTTGAAATAGAAACGTTTTTGACAATTAAACCGTACTTACACTTAAACTGCGTGCTTATGCTTAACTGAATTATTTGAAATAGAACAGTTTTTCGACATTAAAACTGTATTTACACCTAACTGAATTATTACATATTACTGCTTAAATAGTTTGAAATGGAAATGTTTTTGACAATTAAACTGTGTACTTATGCTAAACTGAACTGTTTTCAATAGAACAGATTATTTACATAAAA
>OY757936.1:19124267-19181767 GCA_963585895.1 Sepioteuthis lessoniana
CACACCCAGCTATGGTTTTCGATAATTACACTACTGTCCTTCTACAATGATAGCTTTGTCATTAAATAACCCACGAAGGTTGATATGCCATGAGACAAAGAAATATTAAATAGTGCCACTACTGTCCTCCTACAAGAATGTCTTTGGGATTAGATAACCAATATGCCATTAAACAAACTAGACAAAATCAATAAGTTTAAGTTTAGGACCTTGGAATATATTGACATTAAGGCTTCCTGGTGTCTTCGTGGAGTAATGGTTAAAGCGCTAGACTGAGGAATCGTAGTAAGCGAGTTCGAACTCCACTTGCGCTATTACGTTCACTTTTGGACACGGTATGAACCCCTTTATACTCCCAGCTATAGCACCACTACAATCCTTTGGCATTAAATAACGCAAGAAGGTTAATATACAATTAAACAACAAAATATCCACTACCCCGAAAATGTATTCTGAGTATGACACTAAACTGCATGGTGAGGCTCCACTTCTGGCACTCTGTGGAGTGTGGAGTCACCTGTTCAAGGCAATTATTCCCAAGTTTATTCTCACCTGGAATTAGGGACTGTCTGTAAGTCAAATTGATCTTTGGAAATTTCTACAAATAGGGTTTTCGGACTATTGTCTTCATCTTTATTGTTATTTCCACAACATTTCGGCCAACTGTATTGTGAGTAACAATACAGGAATGCTTAACACTTGTACCCGGGTAATGGTTAACGGAATCAGAACAGGCAAACCCCGTTGATTCAATAAAGGACGTAGTTTGAAGTTCCGTGTAGGTTCCCGAGTTTGACAAGCATCTGAAGAAGGCCGGAGGAAATATCATCTGAAACGTTGTGGAAATAACAATAAAGATGAAGATAATAGTCCGAAAACCCTTAATGATAAAAATCATCAAGGTTCATCACAAATATTCAGACAACTAAATAGGAATACTTGAAATCATAATTATGGATTAACGAATACTTGGTGTAATGGTTATCGTCGTAGGAAATGGACAAGGCGACACGAGTTCAAATCCTGGACGAGACTGATAGCTTTTCACATAGCACTAATACCCTTGGGAAAGGTATGAATCCAATTATTCTCCCTCCAGCTATGGGTAAATAGTTGGACAGACTAGGTTCTTCAGCCTCGGTGAGGCAGCTAGTCCAGAAGGAAAACTCTGAATTCAAACCTGTTAAACTCCGCATAAAAATCGACCTTGTGTCATATCCTGCCCGAGCGGAGGGGTTGGTAAATATGATTTGCTATATGGAACCAAAACTTGTACATAAATCAAGAATAATTTCAAGGAAAAGACAAATTTCAGTTTTAAATGTTGACAACCTGTCAAGGAGACCGGAGACTCTAAATTGAAACCTGTTAAACTCCGTTTCCAAATTGGCCTTGTGTCACATCCCACTCATGTGGAGAGGTTAGTGTGTATATATATATATATATATATATATATATATATATATATATATATATCCCATCAGCTATTGCCACAGTCTAAGGACTTCCTTGAGATATGCGGAATAATTTACCTTACTCTGCTCTGCAGACATATGTTCTTTGGCGATGCTAATTCAGTTCACCGAGATCGCTGACATTATCAAGGCTCAAAATCCAAGACTGTTCTACAATTTAGTCATAGCTGAGAGTAGAAAAAGTTCTGTTTTTCTCAAGGGCTTTAGCACGAAGTGAAACACAGACTACTTTACCAAGAACTTGAACACTGTTTGCTGTTTTAGATTTCTTCAGCAACCAGTGCCTCAGAGCGTATATATGTATATTCCAAAAATTAATAAATGATATGTACAACATAATGTTTGTCTAATCACATCAATGATTACCTATAAACCAAGTCTAAGCTTAACAAATGAACAGCACAGGTGATTGGTTAAGAGCAGCAATAAATTATGGAAAATGCTCGTGAAAGAAGAAACCGTATCCTCTCCCCTGTAAAAATAAATGAATAAATAAATAAAATAAAATAAAAAATATCGTTATAGGTTCATATTTTTGGTTACCGAATTTCCACGCTGTAGAGTTTGGTCGTAAATAATATCTAATAACATCTTTTTGATTGTATACTGTTCCATAAGAAATAATGAAATCCTGGTATTTTTTACTTAGAACTTAATCAACTTTTAATAAAACTGGGTTGTAATTAATTATTATATGACTCTATATAGTATTAGATGAATTATGTCATTCTTAGGGTGTGTCCTTGTGATGTAAAAGTTAAAACGCTGGACTGCAGAATCGTAGTAAGCGAGTTCGAACTCCAGTGACGCTATTACATTCACTTTAGGAAAAATACCCTGCGAAACGGCATGAACCCTTTTATCCTCGCAGCTATGGGTTAGGTAGTACCACTATTGTTCTTCTAGGAGAATGGCTTTGGCATTAAATAACCTTCAAAGGTTGATATGTCATTAAAAAAGAAACCAAACTATCATTCATAAGTGAGAAATAAAAGTCGGAATCTTTTGATAATACTTTTCTCTCTGTTTTTGCGTTGCCTGTACAGCAAGGCTGTTCTTTTGTCGGCTCTTATCTCCTGGCTGCCTGTCTGCTTCTGCACCTTACTTTGATTCCCTTGCATTCAACCGTACTTACCTTACCTACCTTCCTCAGGTCGTTGTGTTGTTTCTTCATTTTTGTTTCTTTTTCTCTTTTGCCCCCAGTCATTCAGTGTCCGCCGATGGAAACACAAATAAACGGGGGAAGTAAGTACCCTGAGAAATTACCTCAGATATCTAACAGCCTCCTTCTCATTTTTTTTCCTCTCACATTTTTTTCTCTTTTTCTTGCTTTCTTTAATTTTTTTTATCATCTAAAACTAACAAACTTTTTTTTCCTTACCGGCCTTCGGGCGGGTAAGTGAGGTAAGATAATCATTCTCCAAATCCCAGGGGTCCTTATCCGAAGGCAGTACCTGCCTCTTTGTCTAAAAGAGTCAGGGATAAGTATTTATTGCTCGGCGCCGGAGGCACCCCTGCAAGGAAAAGATGAGTGGACTAAACATTTTTTTTTTCTAAATAAATAGCAAAGCATGGGTCTCGATTCGTGCGTGACCTCTCCACGAAAAAATAGACTTCATGTGAAGACGGATAAATCCAAACTTTTTTTTCTTTCCAACTGCAACAAATCAGTCTTTCCCCCCCAATCTTTCTCTCTCTCTCTCTCATATATTAATGCTTTTAATTCCTAACTTTTTAATTAACAAAGCTGTGGTGGAAACGGGGTACATTATTGACTCTCTTCTCAAACCCCAGTCTTTTGTCAGTGTCTACTAATTCTCAATCAGCTAACGTTATTCAAGTTTCTCTCAATAAAACAATACTTTTTAAAATTCATTTATTATAATTAATATTTCTTTAATTCGTTTATTATAATAATACATGCATATTCTGATTTCATAAAATAAGCGTATTAATTTAAACTTCTATAAAAAGTCGTTCTGTATCCTATTAAGAACGAATGTGTCCTCGTGGTGTAATGGTTAAAGCGAAATCGTAGTAAGAGAGTTCGAACTCCAGTCGCGCTATTACGTTCACTTTCGGACAAATACCCTAGGGAAAGGTATGAACCTCCTTACCCTCTCAGCTATGGGTTAAACAGCTCTTCTAGAAGGATGGCTTTGGCATTAAATAACCCATTAAATAACGAAGGTGGGCTATTTAATGCCAAAGCTATTAAAACAAAGAAACCATTAAAACAAAGAAATCAAACCAAACAAGAAACCAAACCTAGTAAGAACTTTTAAAGTTAAAATAGCGGGCATATCGGAACTACCCGGATCTCGTCTAGAAGTACAAAAACGCAACTTTCATGATATTGGTGTACTTGGTGGTAGGGGATATATTTAGTCTTGTCTTCACCCTGCAATGGTGAACATTATACACAAAGAATAAATAAACGCAGAGAAAGACAAGGCCAAGTATATATTCGCAAACATTTAATATATACAAAATATACGTACAAGAAATATTGAAAAGAATATAGAAACTTTCCCCAACAGATAAAGTATGCCTATATTGTTCTATTAACAAGCAAGTGGTACAAAAACGTTTAAAGGCTTACTTCATGAAGTTGGATGGGCAATAATAAGAACGTTAGGTAAATATGAACGCAATTCTCGAACCTCTAGGCATAAAATTACCTTAGACAGGTTGCCATGCCGTTAAAATCAATATCCTTGAAATTATCCAGATTAGAGTATAAATAGCATCAGGGATTTATGTTTTTCAAACCCCTAATTTGCGATTTAACTTTCCCTTCACCACTCACTGACCCCTCATTATAAGACCTAGATTAAATATTAACGTACTTAGTTCCTAAGACCCAGTTCCATCATAGATTTTAGCAATACCTTTTTTAATTTTTAAAAATACCTATTTATTCAGTTATTGAACGATCATCCTAAGTTAAATCCTCCACACCCTTTTCTCTATATTCAATTGGTTGTTATGTCCAATTAGATAATTCCTTGCCATTTTCTTTAGCCTTCAAATCTGCCGAAAATGTCAAATTATCCAGTATTAAGGGTTGCACAATTTATTTGAGAAAAATAACCGTGTTTCTACCACCGCACCATGTCTATCTTCGCAATCTTTCTTGTAAACTAACATTTTTTCTTTTCTCCAAGAAGACAAACTGGTTTTGATATCGAAGATGCTTTATATTTCAGGCTACCGTATTTACTTGTGCATAGGTCGAATTTCGAAAACCCGAAAAAATGGCGACTAATATGAGTAATAAATCGTCTGACTAAAATTTCAACTTAATGATTCCTTATTTTCAAAATTGAATCTAATAAACCAATGATTTCGTAACCCTGTCATATACCGTAAATTGCGGTGTATGGGTCGATTCTTTAAGCCTGAAAAAAGGTCTATAAAACTTGGGTTCGACTTATTCTGCACGGCTAAATCCAAACGATCACCTCTGGCTGAGACCACTCTAGTAAAACTTTGGATTTTAACCCTGCCGTATATGTCGGCTTCCTTAATTTTGAAGAGATTTTTCAGGCTTTAACAGTCGACTTTTAGTCGGCAGTTTACAGTATTTGATAATAAACAAACAAATATATATATATATATATATGATAATAAAATTATCAAACCTGATACGAAGGACAAAGAAAAATATTAGTCTTCATAAATTAATTCTCTTAGTAATTGATTTCTCAGCCACAAATCAAGGGTCGACCTATACATGAGAATATACTGTAAAAAAGCTAACAAAAATCTAATAATGAAATCTTTAAAAATACCTAACTCTCGTTTAACCATTCAAAAAACTTATTTTTGGTCTTCAAAAAACCTGTTTGTCTTGTTTAAACAAATAATTTCCCATAGATGTAATCAAGATAACATTTTTAGATGTTCGAACGGATATAAATGGGGGTTTTTTTTGTGTCTCGGTAACATGAACGTTTATTCTCACAAATAAAATTAAGTTATCTTTCACAATCACCTGTGTTGATAGGTGAGACATTAAACGGCAATGCCGAGAATAAACTTGGGGAAAAAAAAGGTCTTTAGTTTCAGTTAACTCTCAGATGTGAGAATTAATTTTTTATTTATTGCGGACTTTTTGTCCTCATCTTGGTAGGTTTTTTTTGTGTTGTTTCTTCTTTCACTACGTTTCGGCCAAATTTCACCTCTAGCCTTCTTCAGGTGATTTACCGCGACCTCGGATAGGAATGATGAGTCTTATAACCGTATCCCCAGTAATTACTTGTCTATCGCACCACGTTTTTGACTAAGTAAACCCCTGGCCGACTTGGGTAGGATTTGAAACCGCTATCTTCTGACAATGCTCACCTGGAACCGTAAAGACTCAACGCCTCTATCCGCTGCGCCACGGGCCCCAAACACAAAAAAACTACCAAGATGAGGACAAAAAGTCCGCAATAAATAAAAAATTAATTCTCAGATTAAGAAGCCTCATCTCAAAATGATTCCAGTTAAAAGACAATAACTCTCAGATGTTTGATAGTGAGTCCTGAGTCAATAAATGTTACAAAATCAGGACAAAATTAAATCCAAAATCTGCTGGAAACGTTTTATTGAAAGAGCCAGGTGAGTCAGGCTTTTCATTGTAATTGGGAGATTCATTTTACTCAGAATGCAACATCAATGGCTATTTATTTCAGACAGGAAGGCTTATACCAAGACGACAATCCAACACCCACTTGCACGGTGTATTCACGATGAAATAATGAACGTCCAATATTTTTTTATTTAATCTTCTTGCTTTTATTTCGGTCCGTAAGTCTCAGGACTTTTCTAACTCTATAATTAGCATTAAAGCGTTTTCGTCAGCGTCTTTAGACTATCTAAAATGGCAGAGAATTGTAACTGATGTTAGAACGGTAGAGAGGAAAGTGTCCAGCTCTCAACAAAAATAAATTAAGATTTAAAATTAATTTAATCATCTCTCTGCGGAAATAGTAGTCTTAAATGCGATCGAAAAGAGGTCAAACTAATAGCTCAGCTCACTTAACTACGCGTCTTAATCTCAGAAAGAGGTCAAGGTTTTGATTGCAACAGATTATCAAATTGTACCTACAACCTGGATGGCCCAGTCAGCTGGGGCTGCGGAATACACCGACTGCTTCCCTGCAAAGGGATAAGACGCTCCCAATGAGTGTCTTGTATATGACACAAAACAATCTGATGTTAAGGCTCCATAAATGCTGGAGCTTTGGGGAATGCAGTGTACCCCTTTATTACTATGCTTCCAGGTGTACTATTGCCCGTTGCACCTGATAGGGTCCTCTCTACGGATCAAATAAAACTAAACTGTGTACTTATGCTAAACTGAATTGTCTGAAATAGAACTGTTTATATGTATGAAAATGGATTTGGCATTAAATAAACAACAATAGCTGATATGCTATAAAACCAAACCAAATGATTAATAGTAAATATAATTATTTGAATTGGATAGAAATACTTGAAACCAATCAGCTGTGAGATGAAAAAATGTTATCAACAAAATGTTTACAAATCATATATTTGATAAATATGTATAAAGAAGATTTGGCATTAAATAACCGATAATGGTTGATATGCCATAAAACCCAACCAATCAAACTACAACACGGATTCTCTCTCCTTTCTCTCTCAATCTGTCCCTGAATGCGACATCAAAGAATGGTCAATTATCATGAATGTAAGTAAGTTAGTTTTCAGAGTTTAGGAAAGCAGCTTTTTTTCTTTCTTTTTTTAAAATATGTGTGATGATATCAAAATGCTGTGTTCTTTTAGGGTTGCGCAGTAATCGACTGTTCCTTCATTCTCTTTTCTTTCATTGCCAAATGACTAACGGCTTCAGTTTTCTCTTGCTAACAGCTTTTCTTTGTTGTTTTTTTTTTTCTTCCCTCTTTTTTTTTCTTTCTCGTTATTTTTATTTTTATTTGTTGTCATGTCTGACATTTATTCTTGATTGTTTTGGGGATGACAACAACAACAACAATGGCTCTCTTGTCAGGTGGTCCTCACCAGGTTCTCGCCTTTTCATGGGTGCATCTTAGACATCAACCCGCACAGGAATCAACTGGTAAAAATCTCCAACAACGGAATGAAAAAAAAAAATCATTTACAGTAATTTTTTTTTTTTGCAATGACCACCCACTGTCTCAAGTTTTAAGAAAGGTCATTAACATTCAAAGAATTATTCAGACAATTCTTTCTGGTTTTTGCATTTCTCGTGACATTTTAGCTGACAGATATTACGACCTTCTTCACTTCTTTTCAAAGAGATGCAACATTGTAAGGAGAATTTACAAAAATTAAGTTGTATTTGTCTACATCTATCTTCACACACACACACACACACATAAGGTGTGTGTGTATATATATATATATATATATATATATATATATATATATATATATATATATATATATAAGCAATATTGACCACTTTGTATTTATAGATATAGTAAACTACACTATATATATATATATATATATATATATATATGTATATGTATATAATGTGGTTGTGTCAAAGAAAACGCTACTTAAAAATAACCGTTCCCATGGACGTTTATTGTTAATAGCTATAAAAGATTAGATTCGAACGGAAAGAGGTCTCTAAATAGTTTACGAACACATGGTGATATATATATATATATATATATATATCCTATTACCATCAACTATTTTCTCATCTGCATTGAACCCAGGTCTCCCGGGCCATTGGCGAACACTCTAACCGCTAGGCCGTAAAAGTACTTAAAACTTTTAAAGATAAATAAAAGAATCTTTGTGATTAATTAAAAGAAAGATTGGACAATCTTTTTTTTAATTCAGATACAACTGAGTTTTGAAAAATTGTTTATATTCAGCATTTCACTGATACTTTATGAATATCGTTAGCCACGTGGTTAATTTTTTGAGTGAAATGTGCTTTTATCTTACGAGCATTTGGCCTCTCCATCCTGTCTTGGTTTGAAAAATACCTCAAAATGTAAAATGTTATAATTATTTAGTTGGTTAATTAATCTGAAAGAAGAGGTGGGGTGGATGGCATGTCTCCTAAGCAACAGAGAGAAAAGAACACGTGGAATCAATTTCTTTTGTAGAAGGTGGGCAGCCAAGTTTCTACGCTGAAAATATTCATTTTTCTTCCTCAACAATCTTCTCCAGCAGACCTACACCCAAGCTCGTCTCTGGTCGTACGTCGCCAAAACTCAAAACGCTTTCGGTATTTGTTCTACGTCCCACCACCGGACAAGTATGGCACTAGGCTTTTTTTAAGGTGGGTCCGGTTGCAGGGCCGTGGCTTACACGCGTCCGGCATGGCCAAAAATACCTTTGGCCCCGTCGGCATTCCCCTTATTAGGGCGCCTCAGGCAATGAACCCCCCTAAAGGGGGTAAAAGCCTGGGGGACGGGCCCCTGGGGCCGGAGGAAATCTCCAGTGGCGAGGAACACCCGGCCAGATCCGTGCCGAAGCAATCACTGCTGGCCTAAGTGCGACCCAACAACTGAAGCCCACACACGTCCGGCATTGCCAAAAATAACTTCAGCCCCGTCGGTATTCCCCTTATTAAGGGCGCCTCAGGCAATGAACTCGACCCCCCCCCCCGAAGGGTGTAAAAGCCTGGGAGGAAGAACCCCTGAGGCTGGAGGAAATCTCCAATGCCGAGGCACACCCAGCCAGATCTGCGCCGAAGCAACCACGGCCGGCCGAAGTGTGACCCAACAACTAAAGAGGTGAAGCGAAGAAACGCTTTCTCCCTCCGGTGCATTCAAGCAGGACTTATATGATCATGCCAAAGTGCCACATCCGGGTCAATCGCACAGTGTGGTAATATATATGCTCACTTACATCAAACACAATTCACGATCGGGAGGATGCGAGTTCGATCTTCCCAATCGCCCGTTTTTCTTGCCCTGATCTCATTTTACACGCCAGACATATTCGTGCGCGCTTTGAGCTGCTGCGTGCGTGATTTATCTCGCTACACAATCGAAAATAATTTTTTTTTAAATAATAGAATTATGAATGCAATATCAAATTGTAACATTTTATTGGTTATGAGGAAATGATGAATCCCCAGACGAAATACCGACCACTCAGGCAGATATACTTCCAGGTAGTAACAGAAGTACGGACCACTTTTTGTTCAAGGAGTTTCGTCTGATCACTTTTAATTGCCCTATAGATGAGGGTTGTAGAATACACCGACTGCATCTCCACTAAGGGGTAACCCACAAACGCGTGTTTTGGGTATGACACAAAACAGCATCTGGTGGTGAGACTCCTGTCTTTGAGCTTTTGGAAATTTGGAGTACCCACTTCATAACTGTTACTCTCAGGTTCACTCTGAACTGGATTAATAAAACCTGTCAGTCCCATCTATGGATAAGATAGAACTGTTCAATCATTTACTGAGGATTATAGTTATTGGTTATTTGAAACTGTAAAGCTCTGGGCAAATTATTTGTCAAACAAAGAATAGAAATGTTAATATTAAATAGCAGTACTTGAAACCATTTAACTGTGTGCCAACAAATGATTGATATTATAACGAATTGTTAGTGTTAGATAGGAATATTTGAAACCATTTAACTGTATGCTAAAAACGCGATCAAACGACTTGTTTAAAAAAATAAAGTTACCTGCAAACTATGCACTTAGAAATTATTTACATAAAAAAAAACAAGATTTAACTTTAAATAGCCCACAAAGGTTGATATGTTGTTAAATAACAACCAACAAAGCAAAGCTTCCTCGGCTCTCTAGATAGGTCCAGTTATTTGTATTTCTTTTTGCCAACTTTCAGTTTTGGGGTTTTCTGGCACAGGAAAACCCACCAAATGACAAGTGTTTTTTTTTGTTTTTTATTATTATTATTATTATTAATTTAAAAGAAAAAAATAAAACTAGGTCTTATCTTCTGAATGGCGTGATTTGAATGACTTTCAGAGTCTAGAATTTCTCAATCAAAATGTTCATCAAGGATGTCAATATCTTATATTAGTCTAATTCAGTTTTAAAACTTTCTATTGAAATCACTTAATCTTAAATTGCATATGAACAAATATAGATATAATTTTAAAAGAAACTGTATAGAATATCTTTTAGACAAGTTTAAAAACATGTAAGATTTGTCATACTCATTGTTTTATAAACAAATTAAGAGTTTTTTTTTTTTCCGGATGTGACAAGTTTTTTGCAGTCTTAACTCAGAAATTAATTTTTTTTTTAACTACTCTAATTTTTACCCCACCCTTCCTTCAAATTTAAAAAAAATAAAATAAAAATTTTTTTTGTCGAATATTTTTTTTTTTTTTTTTTCAGTTTCTCACTCAGCTGCCAACTGCCATCTAAGTGATGTTTTTTTTCTCTTTTTATTTTGCTTTTTAGGCCTAAGACGTTTAATATGGGCTGACCGGAAGGGTGAAAAACGTGAGTCTACTATAGTGCACTCAGCTGCCCCCCAGACCCCCCAAACTCTTAGGCTAGCCAGCTACCACTCTACTTCTGTCTTCATTCTTCTTTGCCATCTCACCATCACTCTCACTCTCTCTCTCTCTCATGCTTTGTCATCTTGCTCTCACTCTCTTCATCTCAGTCCAGTTTCCATTAAGTTTTTCCAGACTCTTCAGAAACACATCTTCTTTCTCAGTGCATGTTTTTATCATTTTATCTTTTCTACAGCGACATTCACAGTTTCATATTGCAGACGGACAAGAACAACTCACACATTAAAATATTACCATGTTTCATTTTTTTTTCTTTCTTTCAGCCTACATTGTGCTCTTTGTTGTCTTTCTAAAATATTTCTTTCTTGCCTACCATCAGAAAGCTCTCAAATAGTTTGACGTAAAGATCCACTTGTCTACAAAACAACAACAATACAATCTTCAAGCATAAAAACAAAACTTGCTTTAAATTTATTTAACAATTGTCATTCTGATTTATCTGCTCTTGTGTGACCCGTCTTTATAAAAAAAAAAACCCACAAAGACCAACAATTTTGGTGTTGAAAAGTCCTCAGTCAAACCATGATCTAAAACCCATAAATAAGCACAACCAGACGAATTATGGAGGAGTTTCCATGACGTAGTGGTTAATGTACTGCATTGTGACATAGTAGTTAACGAGTTCGAACTCCAGTCATGCTATTACATTCATTTTAGACAAATACAATTGGGAAAGATTTGAGCATCATTATCTCTCCTGCTATGGGTTAAATTCTACCATTAATTTTTATTCAAGGATCACTTTGGCATTAAATAACCCACAAATGTTGATAGTTCATTAAACAAAAGAAAACGTACCAGTTTAATAAGATGATTTTTGTTCTAAACCAAATTTACAAGAATTTTATTATTTATATTATTATTGTTTATTATATCAAACTGAAAGATATAATTTCTTTGAATGAAATGGAATTTGTTACCAGAGTTCAACTCTTAAAAACGCAATTTGCATTTTACTTTGAGCTAATGCCCTTGGGAAAGGCGTAAATCCAACTCTTCTTCTCTTCCGTCAGCTATTGGTAAATAGTCGGACAGACTGAGTTCTTCAGCCCTGGCTCTGCAATCGGTGTAGGAGAACAAAAACTCTGAATTTAAAACAGCTAAAAATTAGCCGTGTCACATCCTCTCTATGACAGAAGGGTTTATTAAAAAAAAACAACAACAATTAAAATGGACATTATTAAGTATTATTTATGACCAAATTCTAAGGTATTGTTAATTAGTGCTTCTCTGACCAAAAAATAAAATTCTAAAACTGAACTTTTTTATTCATATTTTTGGTTTCAAAGTTTCTCCACTGAATAGTAGCCATGAATAATACCAAATGATATCCGTTTTAATTGTATAGTGTTTCGCAAGAAAATATAAATATGTTGGTATCTTTTGGTTAAGAAGAAAATTGTTTTTATAAATGTATTTGTTAATATTAATAGGAAACTACATATTAATGGATGAGACTGTATTTATTGTTGGCTTCTGCTCACTCAATATCATTCCTCAATTACAAAGAGTAATGAAGTAAAGTTGGCGGCCTTAGTCGAAGGTGACTCGAAGGCTCCCTTTTCAATAGCTACTACATCAAGGTGTAGAGGAGGGCGCTACTCAAAGTCTTAATTTCTAAGTTGGGTTGAGGACTTTTCAGCAATGCCTTTGAAAACAAGATGTCAACCAAAATAGAAACCGATTCTTCATCCAATAAATATTATTCTAACAAGAAAACTCTTTGGCTCTTTGACCAAGTTTTTTGCAATGCGTTCTAAAACTTTCTTCGAAGAGAATAATCTTGAAGGAAAGAGTTTCTCTTTTTTTTTTATTTCATAAATCAAGATAGAAACACAGTCTCTAATATATAGCAACCAGATCATTTCATTCCAACAATAAAACATATAAAGTTAAAAAATGAAGAGTATGAATTATTCCCTCCGGGAAGAGGTCTAAACTATTTATAAGGAACACTGATGGGAAAAGAGTAAACTGAATGGAGGGTATGCAGCAGCTTTGTTGGCTTGTTGCACGAGTAAAACTAGTATGAATTCGAGTGTTGTGTAGTATAATTGGTTCCTAAAAACCAAAACAGTTGTATTCTTGTTCTGTAAAATGATGTTTTAGAATATATGGTGCAAAGTCTTTCAAGTGACAATTATAATTATGTATAGCACAGAATTCCCAACAGATCTTCAAATGACATTAAAGTTTAAGAAAATTTGTTTGAATTTATATATATATATATATATATAGTTAATGACAATCACTAAAGAGAAGACCATGTCCTCAAATGCACTAAAAGTATCCTTGGGAGTACATCTGACTCCACTAACAGATTTCATTTTTGCGTGCCCAATTGAATGGGTGACGGATAAGATGGCTGTCTTTGTCATGGATATCGCCCCATGCATCCTCATATGGCTTTTCAAACCATCCGTAGACCAACATACAATGTCACTGAAATGATACAAGTTGCCTGTAGATTGCTGCAGCAGGACCTGTGTAAAAGGAATCGGCAATTGTTTATAGTCATGAAACCTCAAATGACTAATAAGTCTGGCAGTAGACAAACCAATCATACAACAGACATACATACACACACACACACACACATACAGTGGTACCTTGCCCTCAGGTGCTCTCGTCTATCGTCATTTGTAAGTTAGGTCACCAGCATGAAAGTGGAAATCACCTTGATTTTCATTGCTTCATACCAAATTTAAGTATCAGTAATTTAATCAATCATTTCTTTAATGAATGCAATTATTTTGGTTAAATTATTTCAAAGAGAAACAAATCAACTGAATGCAGTTATATTGTTGACCACCCTCCAAAAAATAGTTGCTATGAACATCACTATCTGACTTTGATTAGTATACAACTTTTCTAAGAAAAAAAGGCTGCTCATATATTTTGGGGGACCAAAGGCGCATTAATTCAAAAATTAATTAAAAAATTATATCCGTTTAAATGAGGAATAATTGTTTTCTTTGCCACAGTTTCGACTTCAAGAATTCAGTTACTGATTTGAATCAATGTACAAGGGGTGTGTAGCCCAGTCAGCTGGGGCTGTTGAATACACTGACAACATCTCAGCAAAGGGGTAAGAAGACCCCAATGAATGCCCTGGATATAACATTAAACTATCTGATGGTCCCAACTACACCTCTGCTGAGGGGTGAGACCCCCACAAGGAGTGTCCTGGATATGACACTAAACAATCTGATGGTGAGGGTCAAGTGACGCTGGAGATTTGGGAAATGTGGAGTACCCCTTAATTGCTATTGCTCCCAGGTCTACTCTGGCCCGAGTGGTTGCACCTGATAGGATTCTATCTATGGGTCGAATAGAACAAACTGTGTGCAAGCAAATGACTGATGTAAAATTTTGATTATTATATAGCAGTAAATGAAGCCATTTAACTATGGGCAATAAAGAGATCAGGCTCATTTTAGAATGTTATCTACAAAATGAATTTACAAATCGTATTTTGTATATATGTATAAAGAGAATTTGGCATTAAATAACCTGCAAGGATTGATATGCCACCAAACCAAACTAATTTAAACTAAAAGAAAAATTTCAATATAATAATGAAATTTGTCTACTTCAAAAAATAATTTTTTATCGTTTTATTAGGCATAGTCATGAAGTCATATGTATTTTTATTTTTATTTTTTGTCTGTAATATGCCAAACTAAAGAGTTATATTTCAATTAATTTTCCAAATTTTTCATAATTGTATTGCATCACATCATAATTATAATTGAATATTAAGTTGTTTTTTTAATTTTTTTTAAACATTTCAATAATAGAAAAGAATTAACGAAAATATCAATTTTTTATATTCGATGTCATAATTTGATCGCACGGGTGAACAAGTTGCAAATAACGCAGAATGATATGAAACTTTCAGCAAATTTTAAAAATAAAACAATCTTTTGTTTCTTTGTTTCCCTGTGTAAAAAGACAGATGAGAGAGAGAGAGAGGATTACAGGTTAGATCAGACCAAGAATTTCCTTTTGTACACGTCGTGTATCATGTAGTTAAAAAAACAAAAAGAAAAGAAAAAATCTTCTGAATGTAGCTTTTTCTCTTTTTCTTCTTTCTCTTCAGCACATATGGTGGCTACAATTGCTTACTTTTTTCCTTTTTTTTTTTTTTTCTTTTCTTTTCTTTTCAACCAAATGACTTTCAAAATAAATAAAACTGTTTTGTTGCACCTTAGGATGTGTGTCTAAATACATATATATATTTTTTGTCATCTATCAGTGGCCATTATTGTTGTATTCATTCCGGTAATAACATTTTCTGATTTTTAAAAACCAAAATATTTAAAATGATTTTTATTTTATTTTATTCTGAAATGCTTTGAATTTACTAATAAATGTGTCTGTTAACTTGTTCTTTTATTTTCAATAACATAATTTCTTTCAAACCAGTTCTAACTTCAACAAGATTTTTGTGAATCAAATTATATATGCTGTTCCATGATAGTCTCTGCATTTGTTATGTATATATTTCATTTGCCAACCAGAGGATATAGTTTCACTGTCCTATAATATTAGCGACATTTGTTTTATAAATTTCATCCCTTAAAAAGGTACATCTATTACGGGTCAGGTAATAACAGTATTATCCCATAATAATTAAAATTTTTCTATCAGCATTTTCCATACAACATATAACTATTATTAGACAGATAATTATTCTTTCTCTGAATTCACAGTGGAACCTCGGCTGTCGAACATAATTCGTACCAAAATGATATTGGCCCAATCAGCTGGGGCTGTAGAATACACCAACTGCATCTTTGCAGAAGGGTAAGCATCCCCCAATGGGTGTCCTAGATATGACACTAAACAATCTGATGGTGAGGCTCCAGTAATGCTGGAGCTCTGAGGAATGCAGAGTACCCCTTCATTGCCATCGCTTACAGGTCCACTCTGGCCTGAAGTTGTAGCACCTGATAGGGTCCTATCTATACGTCAAATAGAACTGTTTGATATTCAAATTGTGTACTTTGACGTATAAACTAAGTGCAAACAAAAGACTTATGTTAAGCTAAATTGCTTGAGATAGAACAGTTTTTACATTTAACTGTGTGTTAACAAATGAGATTAATTGTTAGTGATACATAGCAATATTTACAGCCGTTTAACTTTGTTGACATGCTAAACTGAATTGTTTGAAAAGGAACTGTTTTTACATTTAACTGAGTATAAACAAAATCGGTGTACTTATGCAAAGTTTTAAAATGTTATCAACAAAATGTGCTTAGAAATCATATATTTAACATATATTTAGGAAGGATTTGGCATTAAATGTGACTACAAAGGTTGATATGCCATAAAATCAAAACAAACTGAAATTGTGTTCAACCAGTGATTTGTTTGAAAACTGAAACAATCCTGCCCGGAGAGACCTGGCCAACTGTTCAGCCATATTTGGATCGCCTCAGCAGTCATTTATCTTACATTTGAATTTCGATGGTTCAACTTATGTGTTCAAACCGTGAAAATGTGTTGGATCACTTAGGCATTTTTTACTCAAAGATTTTGGTCGAACTTTGAATTGAGAGATTTTTTGATAACAGAGGTTCCACTGTACTAATTAAAAAAAAAAAAAAAGACTTAGCCATTTTCTTTTTTTTCTTTTTTTTTCTTTTTTTTTTTTTTATTGCTACAAATTTTAATGAAACGTCAATGGCTTAGACATGCATATGAAGTGATTATTTTCCTTAATTATTGTTAAAGTTTCCTTTGCGAAATTCTAAGGAATAACAAAACATTGGGAATTTCTGAGAATTTTCTTTTCTTTAATTTGAAATCCTAATTTATGTGGAGTCATTTGTTTATGACTTTTCACAACAAATGATGGAAATTTGATAACAATAACGAAGGAAAATAATCACTTCTTAGGTATATCTAAGTTTCAGTTTTTTTTTTGTTTCACAGCTTTTTCTTTTCTTCAAGTCAAAGCTGCATAGAACAAGAAGCAGAATATTAAGGGTCACGTTTCCCATAGGAGAAAAATTAATCTTGATAGGTGTTTTTAAAACAAAAGAACAATCTGGGTGACTTTTAAAATAAAAATTGAAGAATCTATTAATAATTTTGAGTAAATTCTGCTCTGAAAATCTGTCTATATCAAAGGTTTCATTTGATGGTGACTTTCCATTCAGGCATAGTTACACAGCACAAATATCATCTTGACTTCCCAAGATGAAACAGCAATACCTCACAATATTACCAGCTATGCCAATAAAATCTTGAACACTTACTTCTGTCAGAATGTTATTAGTTAACCAGCCATGCCTTAAATGTTTTTGCTCGGTGTATTCTGTGAGAATGGCAACCCCCCTACCAAAAAAAAAAAAGATATATCAAAGCTTAAATTTTGTTCAGAGACTCAAAATTTACTTTATTCTGCCATACACAAAGAATCGCAAAGACCTTTATTAAAATACAGGAACCCCCTACACTTATATATACATAAAAAAAAAGCTGTCCAGGTCTGTAAGTAAATTACCATAGGTGTCAGAATCTACCCACTGACACCATCTTATTTGAAGAAGCATTGTTAATTCTTCTGAATCAAGGTATTTCACACACCCCATAGAGATGAAAAGTGCTAAAAGCTTTTTCTTTTTTAAAATGAGAACCAAACTGTATGTGGGTTGAATTAAGAATATCCCAGTTTCATTCAACCATGATGACACCTAGCCCTGACTTATTGGTGTAATGGAGAGGTGTTGTCAAACAGAAGGATTCCCAGGAACTAGGCTTTTTTTAAAAAGTTTTTATATAAAACTTCTTTAAAAAATCCTATATTAAACAATCCATGAGACCTGTTGGGCTTCTTTTTAGGAGCCCAGCAGGTCTCATGGATTGTTTAATATAGGATTTTTTAAAATATGAATAGATACTTGTGTATTAGTTAAATTTGAAAAACTTGACTTTTTGGGGGGCAAAATTTAGTCCCAAATTATACATGAAAAATAATTATATAAATTCAAAAGTTTGATATAATAAGGACTAATAGCAACCTTTGGCTTAAGAAACTAATTCCATAAATTATAATAAGGGTTTGCGTAGAGTGGTCAATAAATTTTTCATCGAAAATAAAATTTTGAAAAATTTTTTTTGTTAGCTTTCAATATTTTCTTAAATCTTGTTTTAATTGTTCTGGCAAAGGAAAGAAAGAAAAAACAAACAAACCGTAAATGCTTACCTTCCCATTACTAATAATATCGGTTTATTATTTTAAGCAAAGTATAGGCAAGCATGTTAAAAGAATTCTTGCATTTTATCAATTTTGGCAGTTTTTTGAAAACTAGATTATTGGAGGATTTTTCAAGACATCAATGAAAATGAAAACCTCTCAGGATTGTTTTGCTTTTATGTAAGGGAACAAGCAAACATTTCTGAAGATCTTTTTTCCTCTTTTCAAATTTAATTAATTCCTTTATATTTTTCTTTCATTTCAGTGACTGTACCATTATTCCAACCACCTGGCTCCATAAGATCTTACATAGATCCCCACACTTATGAAGACCCCAACCAAGCAGTAAGAGAATTTACAAGAGAAATAGATTCATCTCACATCACCATAGAATCAGTTCTTGGTGGTGGTAAGTATAATTATTTTTGTATAATGTTTTCTTAATTTTCTCTGTAAAACATTTGAATGCTGAAGTATTCGATTAAGTGCAGGAACAAATGAGAATATCAAACTGCATCTCTACAGAGGAGTAATACTCCCCCAATGAGTGCCCAAAAGCCCAGTTGGCTGGGACAATAGAATACACCAACTGTTTCTATGCAGAGGGGTAAGACTTCCCCAACGAGTGTCCTGAATATGATACTAAACAATTTGATGGTGAGGTTCCAGTAATACTGGAGCTTTAGGAAATGCAGAGTACCCCTTTATTGCTATCAAACCAAGGTCGACTTTGGTCCGAAGTGGTAGCACCTTGTTGGGTCCTACCTATGAGTCAAATAGAACTAAACTCTGTGCTTATGCTAAACTGAATTGTTTGAAATAGAACTGCACCTCTGCTGAGGGGTAAAACCCCCACAAGGAGTGTCCTGAATATGACACTAAACAATCTAGTTGTGAAGTTCAAGTGACGCTGGAGCTTTGGGGAATGCGGACCACCCCTTCATTGCTATTACTCCCAGGTCTATTCTGGCCTGGAATGGTAGCACCTGATAGGGCCCTATCTATGGGTTAAATAGAACTGCATACTTATATTAAACTGAATAGCTTGAAATTGAAATGTTTTTTTACAATTAAACCATACTTACATTTAGACTGTGTGCTAAACTGAATTGTTTGAAATGGAACTGTTTTTGACATTGAAACTGCACTTACACTAAACTAAATTGTTTAACATAGAACTGTTTTGACATTTGAGTGTAAACAAAATCTGTACTTATACTAAACTTAATTAGCTGAATTAGAACTGCTTGACTAAACTGAATAGCTTGAAATAGAAATGTTTTTCACAATTAAACTGTACTTACATTTAAACTGCATACTCACGCTAGACTGAATTGTTTGAAATGGAACTATTTTCATGAAAATGGATTTGGTGTCAAATAAACTACAAAGGTTGATATGCCATAAAACCCAAACAACCGAGATGGGTTGACATGTTGAAAGTGTGAATTGTACTGAACCATACATATTGTATATTTTTCCTGAGTATGCATAATAATGGAAGACATTTAATTTATGAAAAGATTTACCATAAAAACTAAAAATTATAGGATAATTTTAATTTTATAATGTCTTACTTTTTGTTAATCTAAAATAATTATTTTGAAGCAAGTGATTTTTTTTTTTTCTTTTCAAACTTTAGGGGAATTCGGAGATGTCTGTAAAGGAAAATTAAGAGTTCCTGGACGACCAGATATGACTGTGGCTATCAAAACTCTCAAGCCAGGGGCCACAGAGAAGAACCGACTGGACTTCTTAACAGAAGCTAGCATCATGGGACAATTTGATGACCCCAATGTCATATTCCTGGAAGGAGTTGTAACTAAAAGTAAGCCTTATTTCTACATTTTTCACTATCTTATCTTTTCCTTGTCTTGTCTGGATAGATTAGGTAGAATTTATAGGATTGTATATGTTTAAACTGATAAGACTTTCTGAATTTCCTTTCAGATTTGTGTTACTTTAGGTAGAATAATTTTAAGGGTTTCTGTAATACTGAAATTTTTATTTGCTGTTGTAAACTTTGACACTCATCTTTCGAGCAGACAAAAATGTGTTGTTAAACGTCACGTAGTCTTATACTGTGCTCTGTATGTATGCTAATGGTGTGGTACTTTTCGACATCACTAGAATAGTCTACTATATAACGGATTCTTCTGGTTATGTTGAAATTTAGGAACACTCTTTTAAATGCAAAGTAATAAAATAAACAGTACTGAAATTATTACATTCATCTCCATCGTCTGATGACCTAGTAGAAATAGAATTTTCTGTCACTTGAAACAGAATCTTGAACAAATTTATTCAAAAGAACAATTTTCATGGCAATTTATTTAAAATAAAATTGTCGAGCCAATTCATTAAAAAGATAATTTTCTATTAGGATAATTTTTCAATTAATTTGTCTTAGATTATTTTTAGTGCCCAGATATTAAATATTACCATGATTTTTTGATGGCATGACTATACTAGTATAATATCAAATTCCTGAACTGACTTTTCATATTCAAATTGATATTCCTCAGACGTAATCAGCCCAATACAAAATGTCTTTCATTTCTCATTTTTTTGGCCTTTAGAGTAACTAAAATTCTCTTCTGATTCATAGTTCTGCCCAACTGCATCAGATATGTGCAGAAATATTTCTCTGGTTAAGAGTTGAATGCACTTTAAGAAAAAAAAAGATCAAAACTCAATTAGCTTACTTGCAAATCCGGGTTTCTTTAGTTTTGTTTCTTGTCTACAGTGCTATGTATGCATGTTTTTAAAATCAAATCCGTGCTAAAACTCTCCTCACTGGTGCCCTTTCTGAAGATCTGCATGGTTTTCTATTACTTATGCAAAAAACCATCACTTGGGTAGCATGCTTTTTTGAGAAAACTTACCTGACAATATGCACTTTAAAAGCCAACACATTTGCAGCTTAGCGCAGAGGAAGACACCATCAGAGATTTTGAAAGTCAAATTATTCAGTGAGGAATTTAGTGAATTATTTTTGAAAGGAAAGAGAATCTTGAGGAATTCATGTTCAGGATTAAGTATCAGGTTGGAAATAAAGCTCTGTCACCTGTTTGTCAAGGTATATAAAGACTGAAAATTCAACTGAAGTAATAATTTATTTTGTTTTTAACAACATAATCTCATCTGATAGAATAGATATTAATGCCTTAGTTATAAACTGCTTTGATTTTTGCAGCTAAGAAAATTTTTTTTTTTTTAGTTTTAAAACCTTTTTATAATAGATGTATATATTTACCCAACCCCTCCACAATGGGCAGGATGAAACATTCCATTTTTTAAAGTGGAGTACAGATGATTTGAATTCAGTTTTTAAAAATTTTAGACTGACTGCTTTAACAAGGCTAAATTACTTTGTCTGCCCTGCTATTTAGTTATAGTTGGTGGGGGAAAGAAGTGATGAGATCATGCCTTTTTAAAAGTGTTTGCACAAAAGCGGGACACAAACTGCCTCATCCAGGATTTAAATTTGTGTTGCTTAGGCCATTTTCTTGGACAATAACAATACGTGTCCTAATTTATGTATGGGTCAAGAATATACAGTAAAAAAAAAAAAAAGAAAAGATTATTCATATAAAAAGATGATAAACAGTAGAATTGATGAGTTTAAACTTTTAGTTTAAGCTGAAATCTCTTCCGGTATGCGTCTTGCTATGCGGGATCTTACATTATCAGGCAAATGTTGTACATTTTTTTCACTGATCGATGGATTTAGAACTTCCAATTGATGACATCTTTTAGGAATAACTTTTCATAACAGTTCAACTCTGCATGATAACAGACACCATTTATACTCCACCAAACTTGGTCTTACCACATTTAAAAGAGCATAGGATTGCCAATGGCCAGGGAGACTGGAGTTCAATCCCAGGTTGAATCATACCAAAGGCTCAAAAAATGGTACTTTGCTTAACACTCGGCTTTTATAAGGTATATATCAAGAGTAAAGTGGAGCAATCCAGGGGAAGGAGTAGTGCCCTTCCCTACACCTCATATTAGCAATTGAAAAGGGAGCCTTCAGGTCACCTTGGGCCATGATCAGCTAACTTACTTACATTAGCCAAGGGTGACCATGGTTGGCCAACTTTATATGGTTATATATCTCACAGTGGGTTAAAAACAAACCCACAGAAAAGGGTAATATTACTATTATCCCCAGGTCCACTCTGACCTAGAATGGTAGTACCTGTTTGGGTCCCATCTATGGGTTAAATAGAACTGTTTAATCATTTATTGTACTTGAAAACATCTAAATGTGTCCAAGCAAAATATTAATACTGAATTGAATCATTAATATTGCATAACAATACTTGAAACGATTAAATTCTATGGAAAGGAAAGATTAATATAAAATTGAATTATTAGCATTTGATGATAATGCTAGAAGCAATTTAACTTTGTGCTAATAGAACTATAACTGTGAGAGAGAAATATTTAAAACCATTTAACTGTGTGCTGGCAAATAAGCATTGACTCATTTAAAAAAAAGTTGCCTACCAACTATTCAATCAAGAATCATATGAATAAACAGGAATTAACATTAGATGGTTAGTGTAAGATATCAATACTTGAAACTATTACGATCTGTGTAAGCAAGTGAGTTCTAGCTCCTGAAAAGGTATAATTGCCTACAAGCAATTCACTTAAAAATTCCCACATGCATATATAAACAGAATTTGGCATTTAAATAACCATTAAGGGTTGATACGCCATTAAATCAAATAACCTTTACCTTTAAGTCAAGTTCATGTAAAACTTTTTCGCCAAGAATCAACTCTTTATAGTGAGGGGGCATAATTAGTTTTGTGCGGGAAGATTGTTGTATTGAACAGCTGAATAATGCTGTTAGCTTTGAATTTTGAGAATTTGATTATCAATCGAAGTCGGTCTTCCGGAATGAAGTTGGTATTTCCGATGTGAATTGAGTGAAAGCACTGTCAGCATTTTATGTCCCTTAAAACTTATTTTTTCATAGTTAGTGGAAATATTCTTCTCTGCTTCTAAAGCTAGTGACCGTTTTAAGTCCCTGTAAATCTGGCAGTTTCTCAAATGAGTCATATCTGCATTGATCTTATTGGTTCCATCAATTAAAAAAGGATTCAATTTTACATTAGTTCTGCCAGAAAGAAAATGGAAATGTTGCAGAACTGCATCTGTTATGATTAAACAATAACTTTATTTCAACAAAAAAAGTGACAGAACTTTCTTTTCAACCTCACACACACACATATATATATATATATATATATTGGAGTTTCAAGAGGTATTTGCTTGTTGAGATGATTTCTAATCACACTCTGATCAAAGAAGTGATATACTAGGTCTCTTGATATGGTAGTATTTGTTTGTTCAATATAAGAATTCAGTGGATTTTTATGGGGACTTCCTGTGGTATAGTGTCGAACAGGGTGGACTACAACACCATAGTAAGCAAGTTCAAAGTCCAGTCTTGCGATGGCATTTACTTTTGGCCTAATACCTTTACAAAAGGCATGAACTTTCTCATCTTCCCTTAGATAACAATTAAATAGTATCACCACTGTCCATTTACAAATGGCAGTAAATAACCCACAAATGTTGAAGTGCAATAAATTTCTTCATAGAACAAATGATAGAAATATATTCTAATTTCTGTAGCCTTTAAAATGTTTTCCGCATAATAATAAATGAATGCAAAGGAAATCACTTTAATATATGCAGCATTAGGTGGCATAAGGACCATATTATAGCGGATCGAAGCGGAATTTGATATTAAGAGTTAAGATGGAAACTATAAATCTATATTATTGTAATCAGATGTACTTTAAGAACAAAAAAAATGACAAATGTGGTTTCCAGTAATTATAAAAAAAAAAAAAAATTTGTGCTTCATTCATTATTCTTTTCTGTCTTTGTAAAACTAGCTTCATTCTCAAAACATTTAGAATGCACTTCATACATACATAACTTTCCAAAATTGTGGTTTGCTTTGACAAAAAAAACACTTACTAGACATAATGTGCAATATTAGAGAAGCTTAAGGGGTAAAGGAGGTGCTTGTGGTGCAATAGTTATCATCATAGAAAATGGATATGGCAAAACAAGTTTGAATCCTGGAAGAGGCTGTTAGCATTTTACTTAGCCTGAATACCCTAAGAGAAAGTTATGGATCAAATGCTGTATATGACTTCACTTTGACTCAAAGTGGTTGTGACTGTTAGGGTCAAAAAGATCTGTTTTAAAAATTGATTTTCATAGAACCATGTGTAACCCCGCCAAAAAAAAAAACCAACTTGATTTACATAAAAAATGTGGCTATGAATATTCAAAGAAATCAACTATGTAACCTTTTAATATAAAGTGACCTTAGATGGATAGTCATGCAGTTGAAATCAATGAAAACAGAGCTGGAAAATAAGATTTTTGAAGGAGTCAGCACATACGACATGTTTGAACTATGCAACTAGCTGGCTAAAGGTAGATATCAATATTGAATGGAAACCATGTCTCAGGAAATAAATGCTAGATTTGAGATTGTAAAAGAAAAAGAAGAGATTGTGGTATGTTTTTTTTTGCATCAAACTGAATAAGGTTCATGTTTTCCAACAGGAAATGGACATTTGAGAAAGGCCAGAATGTACAATGTCAGAAAGGTTATGACCAATGCCAGATTTATAAATGGCTTGCATCTCGGGAGGTCGTCAATTTAGAGTATTTGGGGTCCCTCTAGTTGGAGTGGGTTTTTTAAAGTTGATGGGGCCTTTTGAAGGGTCCAATTTAGATTTTGAGGTTTCTGGTTAAATGGCATATTAACCATTGTGGTTTATTTAATGCCAAGGCAATTCTTATAGACCAGTAATGGTATTATTTAACCCATAGCTTGGAGGATAAAGTGGTTTCAAGCCTTTGCCAAGGGTATTTATCTGAACGTGAATATATAAGCACAAGAGGAATTTGAACCTGCTTTCTTCAGTTCCGCTGTCCAACACTTTAACCATTACACTAGAGCAGATCTCTTAAATTTTGATGCTTCTTTCTTATATACAGATTTCTGATGTAGCTGTTGTAGTTTTGCAAAATTTTGTTTACTTTCTGCAATTTTACTCTTCATCAAATACAGTCATGTAATATGCAATATTAGAGAAGGTTAGAGGAGGGGTCAAGGAGGCACTTGAGGTGCAATGGTTATCATCATAGAAAATGGACATGGCAAAACATGTTTGAATCCTGAAAGAGGCTGTTAGCATTTTACATAGCCTTAATACCCTAAGAGAAAGTTATGAATCAAACTAATCTCCCTCCAGCTACAGGCAAATCGTTTGGCAGACTGGGCAATTTAACCTTGGAACAGCTACTGGTTCAGGAGAAGGAAAAGTGTGACTTCAAATCTGTTAAGCACCACATAAAAAAAACGAACCTTGTATTGCATCCTGCTTATGTGGAATGGTCAGTAAATTTATACTGCATCATATTGAAATATGCATCATTTGAAAATATATCTTTTCTTTTTTAGACATCGGGTTGGGGTGCATATGTAAGTCAAGGGCCTCCTCAGGCCTTAATCTGGCCCTGGTCATAACAAAAAAAATTAATGTTCCATTCATTGTTCTATTCTATCTTAGTAGATCTAACTTTTCTCTTAATGCATTTTGAATGCACTTCAAATATATATATAGATATATACACATACATACATATATCACTTTCATTTTGACTATAGAATGGTTTGAATATATATCCATGCCGGAGTTTGTCATTCAGTTAAATTTAGAAAACAGCATAAAAAATTATTTTTCACCTAATCTATAGAAATTTGTTTATTCAAAATACTGCTTTGGCAAATATAATTTTCTGTAATAGTCTTAAGTTGTCTGAATTGTTTAGCTTTGAAACATTGTCATTATAATTAAGTTTTGACTAGTTTTTCTTTCATCTTATTTCTGTTGCCATTTCTTTTAAAAGAATAAATGTTCTTGCATGTATTCGGTAATATGAATGTAAGAACTTTTGAGTTATAATAAAAAAAGTTTGTGAAAGATGATGGTATATGTGCTTATGACTGGGTACAGACCTATGTAAGGTTGTATGAAACACTGTCAGTTGCCCATGCAGCAAGTCTCTCCTCTCAACAACACTGACATTTTGGTCAAGAGAAAGATGGTGGCTGATTCAGCTTTGCACTAAGGTTTCTGCAGGAATTGCAATTTTTACACAAACAACTCCTTTCCGAAAACAGCTGAAAATTTTTTTTCTTGAAGGCACATGATCTTGTCTTTAAAGCTAAGGTCAGAAGTTTTTTTTACTGGTCCTTACACAGCAAAATCACTCTCTTGATCCATAGTTTGCTTGTTGGCCATGGCCCAGTTTTTTGGGTTTTTTTTTTTTTTTACTATTTATGACCTTTGCTGATTGGTGACCAATGTGGTCTTGCTTAGGGTGAATCTTTAAAAAAGAAAAAGAAGATATTGAAAAATGCCTTAGAAACTCCCACTTCAGGCAAAGAATTCAGTTAGCCTTCTTCTAGACTGGTTGCCATTCAAGGCTGAAGAGTCTAATCAGGCAATAGAAATAAGATTTTAAAAAATTATTCAAGACTTGATAATTTTTTTTCTGTGATTATTTTTTTTATAATCTATTTTAAAACTCTGAGGTGCTAAATATTGCATGCCTGCATTTTGAGAGAATGAGAAAAAAAAAATTGGTAGCACCAGAATCTGCTTGAAATAGTTTCTGTTGGTGCGACCATTTTGTCATCATTTGAATAAATGAGCGTGTTCCTTATAATGTCCAGCCAATCAGCTTTCATTCATTCATTCCATTTCCTCCATTTGTTTCCTAAAAATCACCTGTCCACTTCACTCTCCCCTGACGCGGATCACACTTGCCTCAAAATCAGATGAATCCCCAATTGACAGTCCATCGGCCAATGTTGGTGAGTTTCTTCACAGACTCCCTTCTTCTTCTTCTACTACTTCACATCGCAACATCCGACACTCTTCTCTTTAACAACACTCACAAAATTGGACCCCTCTACACACTAAAACTAACCAAATAAATATTTGAATAATATTTCTTGAACACTTGTTAAAATTCTATTTTTTCCCCAACATATAATTCTTATTCCTCTGTCTTTCTCTGGTCTTACTCTTCCCTCTCTTGCACTAACATTTCTGGCAACTTTAATAAACCAATATTTTCTCTATATTCAAGTTTTTTTTCTCTTTTCTTGTTGGATATATTGTTAGTTTTGTCTTTTTAAAAAATATATTTCTCTTTTGATGCTTTAAGAAATTGCTTCCTTGTCTGTTTTTTGGAATAACTCCTTCAGGCCGATTCTTTTCGTCTGGTTTAATTTTCTGCTGCCCTCCAACGACTATTCCACTAGTTTGCCCATCTCTGATTCTTTTTTTACTTTTATAATGGTTCCCTTTGCACTGCTCTTGATTTAACTTCCTTCTGTTCTGTCTCTCTCTCTTTCCATTGCTCAGTCTCTATCTCTCTCTTTCCGTTGCTCACTCTCTGTCTCTCTCTTTCCGTTGCTCAGTCTCTGTCTCTCTCTCTTTCCGTTGCTCAGTCTCTGTCTCTCTCTCTTTCCGTTGCTCAGTCTCTGTCTCTCTCTCTTTCCGTTGCTCAGTCTCTGTCTCTCTCTCTTTCCGTTGCTCAGTCTCTGTCTCTCTCTCTTTCCGTTGCTTTCTCTCTCTTTCCATTGCCCTCTCTCTCTTTCCATTGCCCTCTCTCTTTCCCTTTCCGTTGCTCTCTCTCTCTCTCTCTTTCTCTTTCCGTTGCTCTCTCTCTCTCTTTCTCTTTCCGTTGCTCTCTCTCTCTCTTTCTCTTTCCGTTGCTCTCTCTCTCTCTCTTTCTCTTTCCGTTGCTCTCTCTCTCTCTCTTTCTCTTTCCGTTGCTCTCTCTCTCTCTTTCTCTTTCCGTTGCTCTCTCTCTCTCTTTCTCTTTCCGTTGCTCTCTCTCTCTCTTTCTCTTTCCGTTGCTCTCTCTCTCTCTTTCTCTTTCCGTTGCTCTCTCTCTCTCTCTCTCTCTCTCTTTCTCTTTCCGTTGCTCTCTCTCTCTCTTTCTCTTTCCGTTGCTCTCTCTCTCTCTTTCTCTTTCCGTTGCTCTCTCTCTCTCTCTTTCTCTTTCCGTTGCTCTCTCTCTTTCTCTTTCCGTTGCTCTCTCTCTCTCTCTTTCTCTTTCCGTTGCTCTCTGTCTCTCTTTCCCTTTCCGTTGCTCTCTCTCTTTCTCTCCGTTTCTCTCTTTCTCTTTCCCTCTTTTTCCGTTGCTCTCTCCCTCTATTGCTCTCTGTCTCCTTCTCTCTCTTTCCATTGCTCTCTCTGTCTCCTTCTCTCTCTTTCCATTGCTCTCTCTGTCTCCTCTCTCTCTTCACTGCTCTCTCTGTCCGTCCGTCTCTCTCTCTCTCTCTCTCTCTTCATTGCTCTCTGTCCGTCCGTCTCTCTCTCTCTCTTTCTCTTCATTGCTCTCTCTGTCCGTCCGTCTCTCTCTCTCTCTCTCTCTTCACTGCTCTATCTGTCTCTCTCTGTCTCTCTCTCTCTCTCTCTCTCTCTCTCTCCCACTGCAGTCTCTTTCTCATTTCACTGCTCGGTTTCTCTTTTCACTGCTTTCTCTTCCTCCACAGTTTTCTGTCTTGGCTCTACTCCTTCTTTATTTTCTTTGCCACCACTCTCTCTGTCTCTCTCTATCCTATGTCCCTGTTCTTTCTCCCTTTCTGCATCCACTGCTCTCTCTCCCTCTCTCCAACCTCTGTCACTGCTCTATCTATTTCCATATCCCCTACCTCTGTGTTTCTCTCCATACCATGCCTCTGCTCTCTCTTTCTCTCCATATATTCACTTCTCTCTCTCTTTTTTTGTATTCACTCCTCTCTCTCTCTCTCTCTCCCTTTCTCTCTCTCTATTCCCTGCTTTTGTTTTTTAGCTTGCTGTCTCCCACCCCCACCAATTTACCGGTTTCCCAAACCCACATCATTCTCTCTCTCTCTCTCGAGCATGGTCTGTCAACATGTATATCCACCAATTAGTTGTGCCTGAGATATTGCCAACAAAAACAAGTGGAAATGCTTGATTTAAAAACAGCCGTGGGTGACCTTTGACATGTCAAATTAGGTTTTCAATATTTATTTCCAACTTCCAATACTCGGGTTATTTTTTTTTGTCTTGGCTCAGAGCGTTTTTTTTTTGTTTTTTTTGTACAAGAGTAAAATGCCCGAATTGTCACAGGAAAGAGAGCAAGCAATATGACAAAAAAAAATTTGCAAATCTTCAATCAAGTCTATAAGAAAAACTGTATACAAGTTAAAGGTTATCAACATTTCACTCTATCATGCCGACTGCCTTCAAACTGACTGACAGCATTGCAGGTGGGGTTGGGAGTAGGAGGAGTTAGTAGATAAGTAGGGTAGAAAGCATTGTCTATCTCCTAGCTCTACACCTCTAGGTCAAAAGGAAAGTTGAAAGAGAAAGGTGAGAGGTGTGTATGTGGTGGAGGAAAGTTCGGAATTTTGAAATTGTCAAGAAGACTTAATAGTAAGGAATTGGCGATTTCAAGTATGGAAAATATTAGCGGATAATGAATTGTATTACAAAAAGGAGTGGGGGGAGAATTCCGAGAGAAATAGATTGACAGAACGCGTGAAAATAAAAGGAAGGAAAAGTTTTGTGACACAGTTTTTTTTTTTGTTTTTTTTTTTCTCTTGTCATCTTGGTGGAATGATGGTAGATGGAGGGGAAGAGGAACCCAAAAATAACAAAAAAAAAAAAAAAAAAATCAGGCCTAAAGAATGTCAAGATAAGAACTAAGAAAATAGCTTGCAGCTATTCGGAAATAAGCCATATTTGTAAGTGAGGAGGACATGAAAAAGTGCATGCGCACACTCTGGAAATGCAAGGGGCTAGGAGGAATATAGAGAAAGAGAAGAGAGATTTCCCAAATAGAAAACAAATTAAAAAAAAAAAATCTTAAGTGATTATCGGTGTAACCAACAAGGTGAAGAGAAACTATTTAGACCAAGTACATAATTATTTAAAATTAATTAATTTTATCTGAATGTCTAAGAAATTGACAATTATTCACGGATCACCTCTTAACTTGTATTCTCATATTGGTTATTATTCAAATCAGAGCATTTTGAATTAACCCTTTCACAACGAGGAAAGAATCATTATGGCATAATGGATAATATGTTGGACTGTGTAAGCAAATTTGATCACTAGTCATGGCATTACGTTTGCCTTAGGACTAATAAATAAGTTGACAACCGTAGTCGAGGGTGACCTGAAAGATCCCTTTTCAATAGCTACTACACTGAAATGTAGGCAAGTGTGCTACTCCTTTCCCTAGATTGCTTCACTTTACCCCTGATAGATACCTTATAATGCTGTGTTAAGCATGGAGGTATCAAGTACCGTTTTTTGAGTCTCTGGTATGACTTGACATGAGATTGAACCCCGGTCTCCTGGGCCAATAGCAAACACTCTACGCATTTGACCAATGAGTGGGGAAAGGTTTGGACCCCCTTATCTGTCCCAAGCTATGAGTCAAATAGTACCACAACTGTTGTTATGCAAAAGTGGGTTTAGCGTTAGAGGCTCCACAAAGTTTGATATGCCATTAAAGAGACAACTTTTTTTAAAAACAAGCAAAGTACATTCAGAAAATTTGAAAAAGTTTGTTCAAAGTCAGTTAATCATAAATAAATAAAAAATTTAAAAAAATAAAAAGTACCAAGTGCTTAAATTTCAAAAAAAGATAAATTATCCCACAAATTAAAAGTAGTTTTTCTCAGAACAATATTGGCTGAAACGTAAATCCCAAAGAGTGAGGAAGGAAGTTACTTATTAGATAACTCACCAGATAATGAGTGGATAGAAAATGCTCCTTTATCCATTCCCATTTCCACCGAGCAGTTTAACACTGGACTTGTTTTGGGGTCAGTAGGAGAGAATGTCCACCGTTTCAGGGCCTTCCTCTCAAAATCCCAAAGAATGAAATGAAAATACCTATAAGACTGAAATTCAAAGACAGGATTCATTGAAACATAATCATGTTGTAAAAACAACTCGGTCAAGGATTTGAAATCATCTCCTTAAAAACCATTATCCAAACCAAGCCACCCAAAAAACTTTGTTAAATAATATAAAAAATATGGTTGGTAAATTCTTTTGCATTTATGTTTATTTTTATTTTTTAATCTTAGTGCCGGACATTGGCATAATAGTTAGTGTTCGCCAATGGCCCGGAAGACTTGGTTTCAATCCCAGGTCCAGTAATACCAAAGACTTTAAAGATGGTAGTTGATGCTACCTTGTTTAACACTCTGCATTATAAGGTAAGGATCAAGGATAAAGTGGAGCAATCCAACGAAAGGAATAGTGCCTTCCCCTAAACCTTGGTGTACTAGCAATCGAAAAGGGAGCCTTTGGGTCACCCTCGACTACAGTCGCCAACTTAACGTTTTTACTTATTTTTTATTTTATTTATTTATATTTTTTTTAGTTACAAATAATGTTTGTGACTTTATGATTTTGATTTGACAACAAAGCTTCTTTAAACAACGATGTGCAGATGAAAAAGTCTTCCTCTAAGCTAATGTAGTTGTTTTCTAATCATCGGTAGATCTACCATTTAATATACAAAAGCTTTTGAAATTTCGGAACAAAATTCCCCACTTTTCAGTTTCGAGCAGATTAGATCTTTCGTAAATTTCGCTAGACTTTTCGTTTTCCATTTTTACTCTCCAACTCCAAAATCTCGTGGCTTTGCCCCATTTCTCTTTTTTGTGACACTTTTGTTGATTCATTGTTGACAAAATCAATGTCCTTCATCTGAGGAACAATTATTTTCCAATGTTTTATTTAATTTTTTCTTCTTTCGTAGACAGCATTGAATAACTTGGACACTCTGTTCTCTCTCATTATACTCACTTTGGTCAAGAGACTCGGAAATTCGTTTTAAATTATTCTAATCAATACACTAATAAAAAAGCAAAAAAAAAAAAAAAAAAAACCCTGAAGAAAAACCACAACCACCCCCAAAACTGACAGCAAATTTGTGGGGAAGAATAAAAGGGAGGGTTATTAAAGAGAGAATCCAAGACAGACCTGAGTTTGGGGTGGCAGACTTGGAACGTTAGAGAGGTGCAGAACAGCTCTCATAGCAAATAAAGATAATTCAATGATTGTTGTTGAAAATTAAATGAAAAAGGTATGGGGGTGTAAACTAAGCATTTGTGTTGCACTGATCAAATGAAAGACCTCGAAGCCCCCCCCCTCACCCGTTCAATGTCATTGTCATACTGTGACATTGATACTTGCCTCTTCTCCTAGTCTACCATCTCTGTTCACATTGCTCATTTCCTTATTTATTATTGATGTGCTCCATTTCTAGGACTTTTTTTTTTATATATATTATTTTTTTAAGAGCTAGAGTGATGTGAGCCATGAGAGAAAAAAAAAAATTTTGGAGCATTTATTCAAAAAAAAAAAAAAAAAGAAAAAAAACCCTTAGTGACTCAATAAATATAATTTATTTTAGGCTAGTTTTAATGAAATAACTTTTCAGTTTTAAAAATGAACAAGATGACTTGTAAATCCCATTAGTTTATTGTTCTAACAGCAGTTCAAGATGATATCCATGTTTTTCTTTTTTTTTTCCAATTTTTTTTATTATTTAGTAAGGAGTGAAGGGTCCTAATTAACATTTTACAGTTATCTCCATTACCCTGAAAATTTTGGTGAATCTGAAAAAAAAAAAAAAAAATTCAATTCAGCACAAATGCTGACCTTCCCCACCAAAAAAATTACTGTTCATTTGCAAATTGCACAGGAAATGATATTATTTTCTAATTTGGAGCTTTTTAAGTATATTGCTCTTATCAAAAAAAAAAAAGCCACCCAATAATGTCCCTTTTCTTCTTTTTCTTTCTTTAGTAACAAATTTCAGCTCAGTCATGTGCAAATATAACCAGAATTTTAATGATCTAGATATATAAGTAATTTTAAAAATTGATCTACTTTAAATAATTTGGAAAACTAAAAAGCCATTAGGATAACAAATTGAGCCCTCTGGTATCCAGAAGTGCGAACGGTAAACAAACAAAAGCAAATCTGAAATGCATTATTATTCCTAAATGGCTGAGCAGTAAGATATTAAGTCTAGTCAGGTGGGTTTTAATTCCCAGTTAAAGATCCCTGCATGTCTGGCCACACAGAAGAGTTGTGATACAACAAAACAGTTGTCTGTAGATGACTATATATATATATATATATATATATTATCTTTACTTAATTTACTCTATTTTGTATAGTCTGGCTTAAGCCCATTGCCTTTTAAGCTCTTTATCACTTGGCCCTCTTGAAGTTACCAATACATTAAAAAGATCTGTTTAAACTAGTGCCTCCATTCCATAAAAAGACTGAATAGTAATTATATTAACGCTTTAAATTTGAGTATCTCTCTGATCTTACAATACTGCACTTGCAGAGTGCATAACCTAACCCCTCCCTGTGAGTGTCCTGGATGTGACACTAAACTCTTTTTGAGGGTGAGGTTCTTGTCCAAGTGGTTTGGAAAACGTAGACTACCCCCTTTAATACAATTACTTCCAGTTCCACTCTGATTCACAATGGTCGTACTTGTTAAGGTCCCATCTCTCTGCTTGAAAACATTTAGCTATGAACAATCAAATATACAGATTAGGTAGGTATCCTTGATAAATAGAATTACTTATGTTAAACAACAAATCTATTTGTCTTCCTATCTTTTAAACGTATGCAAATTGAACTATTAGCATTACTTAAAATATTCTAACAATGCATGAACAAAAGTTTAATATTCAATAGAATTGTGTTAGATAGGAATAACTGAATCCATTGCATGAAAATACGAGAGATACTTAAAAACCATTTGACTGTGTGCAAATGAATGACTTTTAATTCATTTAAAAATAGTCACCAAAACATTATTCATTTAAAAATCAAAGATATATATATATCTCAGCCACTGGTCTAATGAGTAGTGTTCACCAATAGTCTAGGAGACAGGGGTTCAATCCCAGGTCGAGTCATACAAGACTCAAAGAATGGTTCTTGAGGCCACCTTGGTTTTGCACTCAGCACTATAAGGTAAAGATCAAGGGTAAAGTGGACCAGTCCAAGGAATGGAGTAGTGCCCTCCCCTACATCTCGGTGTAGTAGCTATTGGAAAGAGAGCCTTTGGGTCACTCTCAGCTAAGGTCACCAACTTTACATATATAGGATTTGGCATCAAATAACCCTCAGGAGTTAAACCGCCATTAAACTGGATAACCCGGAACAGTCATAGATAACTATTCAAAAATCTTTTATCTGCATGCAAACGATTGAGCTCTGGTTCATTTAAAAACAAGTTACCAGCAAACTAGTAATTTACAAGTCATATATATAATTTGGCATATAATAGCACGTGAGGTTTGATTTGCCATAAAAACCAATGCACAAACAGACATATCAGTGTATTCATATAGAGATGTTGGTTGGTTGGGTTTTATGACATATCAACCTTTGTAGGTTATTTAACACCAAATCCATATTTATGTAAATAATCAGTTCTATTTAAAACAATTCAGTTTAGCATTAGTACACAGCGTAATTGTCAAAAACAGTTCAATTTCAAAAAATTCAGTTTAGCATAAGCAAGCAGTTTAAAAGTAAGTACAGTTTAATTGAGAAAAACATTTCTATTTCTAGCTATTGAGTTTAGTCAAGCAGTTCCAATTCAGTTTCGTATAAGTACAGATTGTGTTTACACACAGTTAAAAGTCAAAACAGTTTAATGTTAACAACTCAGTTTAGTATAAATACAGTTTCAATGTCAAAAAACAGTTCTATTTAAAATAATTCAGTTTAGCATAAGCACTCAGTATAAATGTAAGTTCGGTTTCAGTTTAGCATAAGCACACAGTTTAAGTATGGTTTAATCGTCAAAAACATTTCTATTTCAAGCTATTCAGTTTAATCAAACAATTCAGGTTAGCATAAGTATGCTGTTAGTTCTATTTAACCCATAGATTGGTCCCTATCAGGTGCTACCATGCCAGGCCAGGCCAGAGTGGACCTGAGAACAATGGCAAAGAAGGGGTGCTCCGTATTCCCCCAAAGCCCCAGCATTACTGGGACCTCACCATCAGACTCTTTAGAGTCATATCTAGGACACTCATTGGGGGGGGTGTCTTACCCCTCTGCAGAGGTGCAGTCAGTGTATTCTACAGCCTTCACTGACTGGGCAATCATAGAGAGAAATAGACAGAGGTGAACAACTAAATTTTTCAGAATTCTGTTTGCAAAAAAAAAAAAACGTCCAAATTAGCTATGAAGTCAGTTTTTTTTAAGAATTACATAAACGTTCAAACTCTCATTGATTTAAAAAAAAAAGAAAAATCATATAGAAATACATGAGCTGTCTGATAGTTTTTCACTCTCTTCTCTTATGAAGGCTGTAATTATTTTTATTTATTTGTTTAAGATTTGATTCTGAACTCAATCTGCATCTCTCTCTCTCTCTCATTACAGTTTAGAGTAGGAGATTGCTTGACTCATTTTACTGTGACTCACTCTTGGATGTTTTTGAAAAATGTTAGCTTCCATGATACTTGCTTGGCATTGAGTCTCCCACTGAGCTAAAGGCTTTCCATGCATTCCTTATCAAATTTTGAATCTTCAAAATCTTTTTATCCTCCACCTCTATTTCCAACTCTTACTTTAGATAAATAATAGAAATCTTTTTTTGCTTGACTTGTATGAAAGATTTTTTGTGTTTTTTTTTTTTTTTTTTTTTTTTTTTTTAAATTTTTTTTATTACTTAGCTCATGTTCATTGAAGGGGTTGTTTTTATATTGCTTATAGTTCAAATTGGCAATGGCTTTTGATTGCTGTCTAAATTTCAATCGACTTGTATTTTTTCCCTATTTCTTGAATTAGATGTAAGTTCCAAAGGTTAGAGAGGTAAAAATTTGCTAAGAAGTCTTTTGAAACTGTGTTATATCTATTAATTATTTTAATCCAAGATTTATTTTTCGACATTGCAAAAGGGTTTAAGATATAACAGAAAGCTCTCTTGAATTAAAATTTGGCATAATGGTTAGAGTGTTTGCCAATAGCCCGGGAGACCTAGGTTCAATCCCAGGTCGAATCATACCAAAGACTCCAAAAAATGGTACTTGATGCCACCTTCCTTAGCACTCAGAATTATAAGGTAAGGATCAAGGGTAAATTGGAGCAAGCCAGGGAAAGGAGTAGTGCCCTCCCCTACACCTTGGTGTAGTAGCTGTTGAAAAGGGAGCCTTCGGGTCACCTTTGACTACGGTCGCCAACTTTACTTACATTTGCATATGATAGCCCAGTCGGTTGGGAGGATGTAAAATACACAGACTGCATTTTTGCAGAGGTATAAGACTCCCCAAAACAGTGTCCTGGATATGACACTAAACAATCTGATGATGAGGTTCCAGTAATGCAGGAGCTTTGGGGAATGTGGAGTACCCCTTTATTGCCATCGCTCTCATGTCCTGGACTGGTAGCACCTGAAAGAGTCTTATCTATGTGTTAAATTGAACTAAACTGTATACTCATGCTAAATTGAATTGTTTGAAATAGAACTGTTTATATAAATAAAAATGGATTTGGCATTAAATATCCTACAATGGTTGATATGCCATAAAAAACAAAACAATTTGTATTTGTGGGATGTGTCATGGGATAGTGATTGTTACAGGAAATGGACACAGTGACTCGAGTTCTGGATGAGACTGTTTGCATTTCATATAGCACTATTATCTTTGAGAAAAGTATAAATCTCATAATTCTCCCTCCAGTTATGGGTAAATAGTTGGACAGACTGGGCTCTTTAGCCTTGGTTCGGCAACCCGTCTAGGAGAAAGAAAAAACTCAATTCAAATTGACCTTGTGTCACATGCTGACCATATGGCAAGGTTGGTAAATGCATACATTTGCATAAAACCTTCATAAATGTGTTCCAATCTTAATTCATTTATTCGGCCTTGTGTCACATTTGAACAAAAAAAAACAAAAAAAAACGAAAGCATAAGAAATTACTAAAACCAACCAACTGGGTATTTTGTACCTGAAATTCATAATGTAGTAAATTACACATTTGAAGTCATCTTCATTAAAAAGCTATTCATTAAAGAAAATACTCTGAATGGTCGGTGAATTGAGTCTAAAATATTAGTATCTGATAATGATCTGTAAGCATTAAAAAGAAGAATCCTGAACGGATTGATGTGTAGTTAAAATCAGTTGATTAAAGGCTTAAAAATGAGAGAGCAGTTGTAAATTTATAAACCATTAAGAATGTCTGCCTTTTGCCTAAAAGGTTTCTTCATTTTTTTGTTGACATGTCCCTGGTTATTGTGTTTCCACTCAATAATCCCTTTGCTTATAAGTTTGGATTATCCTTACTGTCTAATCTTCCTTTCTTAATTCCCACTGATTATCCTCCAAAAAATCCCCACAGTGCACAGCAAGAGGGAAATGTTGGCCAGTTAAGGAGGATGTTTTTCCCCTTTCCCCTTGTTTCAGTAGAACCGTAAAAGAGAGAGAGAGAGATGTATATCTGTAAG
The DNA here is from genome assembly GCA_963585895.1 of Sepioteuthis lessoniana. Lineage (NCBI taxonomy): Eukaryota > Metazoa > Mollusca > Cephalopoda > Myopsida > Loliginidae > Sepioteuthis > Sepioteuthis lessoniana. The sequence continues at coordinate 19,162,101 of OY757936.1, forward strand.
CACTTTTGACTGCTGATAATGATGCTAACTGAGTGATTACTATGGTATAATTACTTATTTGTACTCTGCGCAGAAACTACTTTTCTAGAATATACACAGTCAGCAAAAAAATATATACACATTTTAGGAAAGAAAAAAAATCTGTATGAAGGAATACCTTTAGTATATGCGTTTAAAAGTATTACTGTTGTCGTTTTTCAAGATTGGTTTGGCTTTAAATAACCCACAAAGATTGATATACTATTAAACAAAAAAAACAGACAGAGTGTACGCCGATCATCCAGGAGACAAGGATTCAATCCCAGGTCAAGTCATACTAAAGACTAAAGTATAGTACTTGATGTCTGCTTGCTAAACACTTATCATTATTAGTAATGGATCAAGAGTAGATGAACTAATCAAGGGAAAGTAGCAACATCTCCTACACTTTGGTGTTGTAACTTTTGAAAAGGGAGCTTTCAGGTCACCCTCAACATCATTTCATATCATCAGCACAGATATCCCTGACACTTTCTCACCACCCTTCTCTATTGTCCATTGCTTCTGGCAGGTCTTCAGGGCTACTTCCCGTATCGGCACAGAGCTGCTGTATGTAGGTTCGAGCTGGTCTTCCTGCCTTTGCTCGTCCATGTGAAGGGGTCAACAGGAGTATGTCTCTTATGAGTTTGTCCCTACTTCTCCAGCTGTGTCTCGCATGTCTGCTTCATCTAACTTGGATAGCTTTGTGATAGGTGTTAGGTGGCCATACAGCTGCTGCTTCGTGGGTTATTACTCGCAGCATTCTTGTGTAGTTGCCTTCAAACTTTTTCTCCATACATTTTATTAGCATTCACGTACTGCAGTATTGACACTGCTGTTGCTTGGAAAAAACTGCATTTTATTTTAACGGCCAGGTCTGACTTCCATATAACCAATAACCTATCGATAGCTGTCCATGTCCTAGTTACGTGTTAATGTCTGTCTTCGTTGATGAGACATTGCTTCCTACGTAGGTGAAATTGTCTACTAGTTTCAGAGAGCTACCGTTTAATGTGGAGATGTTGCCTGAACAAGTCCTGGCAACAACACCCCACGAGACACCAACTATACGGCCACTTGCCTCCCATCATGCAAACTATACAAGTTAGACGAACCAGACACACAGGATGTACTCCTATGGACCCCCACATATGGCCAAGCAAAAGCAGGACAACCAGCTCGAACTTACATACAGCAGCTATATGAGGACACAGGATGTAACCCTGAAGACCTGCTGGAGGCGATGAATGATAGGGAGAAGTGGAGAGAGATGGTCAGGGATATCCGTGCTGGCGGCACATGATGATGATAAATAAAATGATATTGCAAGATTAATACCAGTCAGCTTTTCATTCTACAATTACAAAAGGTAATCATTTACGATTACGTCAAACTAATGCTTGGGCAATATTTGCCTCGGTATCCTGAGGGATTGCTGTACAAGCCTTTTCAATTTGTAATCTTAGTTCTGTCAATATAGTCAGTTTTCTGCATTACACTATCATCTTTTGCCTAGTCAGCTGGGGCTCTAGAATACACGGACTGCACCTCTGCAGAAGGGTAAGACCCGACTCCTCCAATGCGAGTCATGGATCTGACACTAAACAATCTGATGGTGAGGTTCCAGTGATGCTGGAGCTTTGGGGAACGCAGACCACCCCTTCATTGCCATTGCTCCCAGATCCACTCCAGCCCAGAATGGTAGCACCTGAAAGGACCCTATCAATGGGTTAAATAGAACAAACTGCATACTTATGCTAAGCTGAATTGTTTGAATTAGAACTGTTTGACTAAATTGAATAGCTTATAACTGAATAACTGAACTTACATTTAAGCAGCGTGCTTATACTAAACTGAATTGTTTGAAATGGAACTGTTTTTGACATTGAAACTTACACTAAACTGAATTGTTTAATATAGAACTGTTTTGATAATTAACTGCGTGTAAACAAAATCTGTACTTATACTAAACTGAATTAGCTTGAAATAGAACTATTTGCATAAAGATGGATTTGGCATTAAATAACCTACAAAGGTTGATATGCTACAAATCCCAAACAAACAATCATCTTCATGGTCCCCTATAGGTAAAAGTCTAGGATTAAGATTATTAACTCAGGAGGATATAAGGGGAACGTGACTGCAGCTTTCTAAATTGATGCTACAAATATTAGTTAAATGACATCTGTTTAGAAAATATTGTCCTGCAGTAAAGTGTTTAAATCCTGGATGAGGCTGTGTGCATTTCACATGATGCTAATACCCTTGGGAAAGACATGAATCAAACAATTCTCTCTCCAGCTACGGGTAAATAGTTGGACAGACTAGGCTCTTTAGCCTTAGTGTATCAACCAGTCTAGGAGAAGGAAAATTCTGAATCCAAACTCTGCTTAGAAATTGACTTTGCGTCTCATCCTGCTTGTGTAGAAGTGTCGGGTAAATAAAATGTGTTATCGCTGTTTGTTAAAACATCAAAAGAGGCATTTATTGGAGTTAAATATTTATTTTATACAGATTTTTTTCCTTTTCTAAAGTGTTTACATTGTTTTGATGAACTGTGAGGGCATGTGTGTGTATGTATGTATATATATATATATATATATATATATATAAGTGCATGGTCGTCACTATCTCACCTGGTGGGTTTGTAACCGACCAAATGCAATATAATTCGGAGAGTGCTCACTATCTGTGATATATATAGTAAATAATGGATTGAAATCCGACAATATGTAAAGAAAAATTGATAACAAGGCAATCCAACTGGAAGGAGAGATTTATTGAGAAGTAAAGTCGACACAATAACATTTCAGTTCTACTGAACCATCACCAGGACTATGAGGGATGATATTAGTGATGTTTAGTCAATGATGGATGTTTAAAAATACAAAAACCTAGGGGAAAATTTGTATAACAGGAAAAAGTTATGCTAATTTGTTTTATAAATTTTCCCCTAGGTTTCTATATTTTGCTTTTTTAAACATCCTTCGTTAACTTAACATCGATAATATCATCCCTCATAGTTTTGATGATGGTTCAGCATAACCGAAACACTATAGTGTCAACTTCACTTCTCAATAAATTTCTCCTTCTGCTTGGATAACCTAGTTATCAATTTTATATATATATATATATATATATATATATATATATATATATATATATATATAATTTTTTTGTTGTCCCCATGAGAGAAAAGTAAATATTTAAAAATGAATAGGTCAGCAAATGAATTTTTATGTGGTCCTTTAGGCAATTATTTCAATTATTTTGTACAATTATGCTCCTCATATACTTTGGACGAGAAGCAGAGGTGAACCAGGATATTTTTAATCTCCTGAAGAAGACCATTAAATCTAAAACCTCTGTGGAAGATAATTATATGAAATACAAAAAAAACAAAAAACAAACAAAGAACCACACTCAAAATTCATTTGCACATCTATTCATTTTAATATATGAATTCAACAAGTTTGACTTTCGTTTTCTTTTTAAATGCATTTCTTCTTGCACTAGCAATGTTTGAGCTAATTCAGCTGATGTATTTGTATGGCTTTTTATCTGACTTCAGCTTGCACAATCAATGTTCAAGGCAATAACTTCTCATATATATCTACATACACTAAGGGAAAATAAAATTTCACCATCCTGATTTTATTCAAGATTAATCACATTTAATATAACTGGATTCCACAAAATCATCTTCTGTACAGATTTATAAGTACCCAGGTTACCAAAGAAGGAGGGTATCGACAATATTCCAACACCACATTGATTCACTGAATCGTGTCCAAAACTTAATACATGAAATTAGGCAACTCTGTCATTAAGGAAATATTTTGAGAGAACATAAAAGTAATATCACGATTTTAAGGTTCTGTCAGAATTAGCTGTACTTGACAGATTTAAGTGCAAAGACCACCACTAAACCATATAATAAACTTTTAATAATTTCCAAATATTAAATAAGCTTTTTTCCAACATAAAAAAAAAAATCACATCAAGCAAATCATGATTGTAAAACTTGATCAAAAGAGAATAAAAATTCTTTAATCTTTTTTCTGATGTAAAATTTATTCTTAGCCAAAATTAGAACCTGATGATCGGTAAAAATCATCCGTCACTAGCTTTTGTTTTTTTTTTTTTTAAATCAGTGAATAAAAAACATTTTTTTTTTTTACGATCTCAGATTTGTTACGTGCTTATGTATTTCTCAATGGAGCACAACTTTATTTCAAATCGTTCTGTTTATCCAACTAGGATGCACAACTTGCAATTGTTAATACTCCAAACTCTTGAAAAGATAAAATTCTAATCGGGTATTAGTGCTATGTACTAGACCATTGGTCTAATGAGTAGAGTTTTCACCCATAGTCCAGGAGACTTGGGTTCAATCCCAGGTCGTCATACCAAAAACTCAAAAAATGGTACTTGATGCTGCCTTGTTTAACACTCAGCATTATAAGGTGCGGATCAAGGGTAAAGGGTAGTAATCCAGGGAAAGGAGTACTGCTCTTCCTTACACTTCGGTGTTGTAGCTTTTGAAAAGGGAGCCTTCACGTCACCCTCAACTAATATCACCAAATTTACTTATTACTGCAATCTTTTACCTTTGCTTCCTCTTAGAGACAGACTATCCTGCGATGCATTTGGCCAAACAGAAGACGATGAAAATTGTATCAGAATATCTAGGATCTCCTAGCACATGCATTCTGTGCCTAAATCAAGACTGAGTTTGTTTTATTTTGGTTTCAATATTTAATGGCATATCAACCTTCATGGGTTATTCAATGCCAAAGCCATCCTTGTAGAAAAATAGTCCTGGTGCTATTTAAACCAAGCTAAGAGAGTTCAAATCTTTCCCAAAGGTATTAACGTGAAAGTGAATGTAATAACACAACTGGAGTTTGAACTCATAAATTATGAGGTTGTATGTTAATGGTCCCGGAGACCTGGGTTCAATCCTAGTCTGAGTCATGCTGAAGACTCAAAAAAATGGTACATGATGCCTCCTTGCTTAACACTTAGCATTATAAGGTATAGACCATGGAGCAATCCAGGGAAAGGAGTAGTGCTCTCCCCAACACCTCGCAGTTAGTAGATATTGAAAAGGGAGACTTCAAGTTGCCCTCAGCCACTGTCAGATAACTTACTTACGTACAAAAGCCCCTATCTAATGCGGGCTCTCCCTAATTTTATTTTCCACCAGTGTATGTGTGTATATAAAAGGGGGTTCAAAAATTTCTAAGCCTCACCTACAGAGAAGATCGAACGTGAATGTAATTGCCCAACTGGAGTTTGAGCTGATGTATTATGGGGTTGTACTTTAATGTTCCAGGAGACCTGGGTTCAATCCTATGTTGAGTCATGCTGAAGACTCAAAAAATGGTATTTGTAAGTGAGAATACACTACTTTTTTTTATCTAAAATAAGAAAAATCTGAATTAGTTCTTTTACAAAGAAGTAGTTTAAAAAAAAAAATAATAATAATTTTCACTTGTGAGGCTTAGAACTTTTTAAATGATCCTTACGTATATTCTGAAGAAGCAGCTAATGTGTCGCTTTCCTTATTTAAGATTATTCATTTATCGAGAGTTATGTATGATCTATATTGTTTCATGCAGCATTTTAAAGAGACTCAAACACATTAAAACGATTCTAGAAATTATTTGGTACAGAAATGCCATTCACTGGAGGCAAAAAAGATATTTGAATGTTAAACTTTGAGTTCTTTTTAAATATGCTGTAAAAATTTCATATCATTTGAATAAGAAAAGAATACAGAATTAAATAATTTTTTCTGAATAACACGTTACATCTCAAATGATATCAAATTTTCTGGAATACTGTGTATATATATTTTGTGATTAATTGCTTTTTTATATCTGAAGGGGCATTCATTTTTAAAGTTGAGGGTACAGGAGTTATTACTAGAGGGTTTTTTATTAGTAGAGGTAGTGAAGTTATTATTATTGTTAGTATCAATGAGAACATCTAAAAAGGAAATTTTGTTTTTGTTTAGTTCATGTGTAAAGTTGAGAACTGAATTTTTTTGGAAGGTGTCTTGTATGTTGATTTCGTTAATATTATTAGTAAGAATAAGGATATCATCAACATATCTTAGGTATATTGGAGGTTTTTATTTTACACATGAACTAAACAAAAACAATAAAATTTCCTTTTTAGATATTCTCATTGACACTAACAATAATAATAACTTCACTACCTCTACTTATAAAAAACCCTCTAGTAATAACTCCTGTACCCTCAACTTTAAAAGTGAATGCCCCTTCAGATATATATATATATATATATAATGTTTATTAAACATCTAGGAAAATACTGCCCAATATTTTTGTTTTTTAGAAGTAGTGATCTATTTACTTTTCAAGCTTGGTTGAAATTTTGTTTGATGACAATGCTCAAGCAGATATTGCCAGAATGAGTTTGCAGAAGCTCAGTAACTGGGGATATGAGACTTTGCCACATCCACCATATTTTTTTAAATCTCTTTCCCACTGACAAACATTCTTTTTTTTTTTTTTTTTTTCTTTAAGCATCTGAACACATTTAATACCAAAAAAGATTCCTTTTGAAAAGAGAAGTGGAATCTACATTTAAAGATATTTTGGCATCAAAACCATTTGAGTTTTATTGTACCGATATAAATAACCTTGTTAGTCAACAGCAGAAATGCATAGATGTTCAGAGATCATATTTTGACTGATTAAAACACTTTGCATTCATTGATTCAGTAAGAAAAGTTCATTCTAGAACCAGGCAGTATTTTCCATATATATATATATATATATATATATCCTTTCTTTTTTTATATTTTGTTCTACTCTTTGTAAAACAAATGATTCTCTGTGATTTTTGACTTGATAAAAGTTTTAACATTTTTTTTTTTTTCCTTATTTTAATCTTTTTTCTTTCTTTTGAATTTTTTTCAGATCACCCTATTATGATTGTTACGGAATACATGGCAAATGGCTCTTTGGATACATTCTTAAGGGTAAGATTTTGGTTATTTCTGCAATTATCCCTCTTTGAGGCTGTCTGATGATGGAAATAACAAAGGAAAGGGAGAGAGTGAGTGAGACCAGAGTCTCACCTGGTAGTTGCTGTTGGAGAGGTGGAAGTGGGGTTCATAAAGAAGAACCACATACTTCTTTAATCCCTAAGCATGAAGTGTTGGTGAAGAATTCTTTCTTACAATGACTGTCTGACTGAAGATGTAACTATCATCTTTGTCCTACTGTGACAAAGATGGCGGCGGTGGCAGCAGTTGTCACTAGGCTGAGTCTCTGAAATACTTCTAATCAGCCAACAGTTACAAGACTGCGGTTCCTATGACAATGGACAATTTTTCCTGCTCCCAATTGCATTTCTTTGTCAACAACAACAACAGCAGCAGTAACAAAAAAATATTTGTTTTTGTAATCAATCTACAGTGAAAGAACGAAAGTGAGGAAGAAAGGGAGAGATTCCTAGTGCCAAATAAAGAATGGTTGCAAGAAGTATTATATTGAAATTCTGCCAGAAAATTTAATGTAATATGTTAAAGAGAGAAAACTTAGAAAACAAACAATGAGAACAAGTGGAAAAAGACATTTTATCTGCAGTAATTCCTTGGAGAGGACTCTCTCAATAAATATATATATATATATATATATATATATATATTCCAACAAATACAGAGCAGATGAAAATAATATCATATTGGCATGTTATAATGAGCCTTAAAAAAATAAAAACACTAGATTGATAGATTATCTTTAACCATGATATTAGCACTTGTAACCTGTGAAAGAAAGAAATAAAAACAAATAATCTATCAAAAGAAATTTAAACTCTTAGATGTTACAAACTCTTCTAAAACAAATAAAAACAAAATAATTAGAACAAAACGTTTGCAAATGGATTCATAGAAGTGAAACTTTCAGGACTATCAAAAAATGTATTTAGACAATCGTAATTTGGAAACCAAACTTAGGTTTTATATTAAAGATTCCAAAATGGTAAAGTATATAGCAAGGAATATTGATAGACCGTAGGATTAAGCATTATTTCTAATTATAATATCATTAAACAAAGACTGGGCTTTTTTTAAAACTTATCTCCTTCTTTTTCCCTCCTCTCCTTTTCTTTTTCCCTCCTCTCCTTTTCTTTTTCCCTCCTCTCCTTTTCTTTTTCCCTCTTCTCCTTTTCTTTTTCCCTCCTCTCCTTTTCTTTTTCACTCCTCTCCTTTTCTTTTTCACTCTTCTCCTTTTCTTTTTCCCTCCTCTCCTTTTCTTTTTCACTCCTCTCCTTTTCTTTTTCCCTCTTCTCCTTTTCTTTTTCTCTCTTCTCCTTTTCTTTTTCCCCTCCTCTCCTTTTCTTTTTCCCTCTTCTCCTTTTCTTTTTCCCTCCTCTCCTTTTCTTTTTCCCTCCTCTCCTTTTCTTTTTCCCCTCCTCTCCTTTTCTTTTTCCCCTCCTCTCCTTTTCTTTTTCCCCTCCTCTCCTTTTCTTTTTCCCTCCTCTACTTTTCTTTTTCTCTCTTCTCCTTTTCTTTTTCACTCCTCTCCTTTTCTTTTTCCCTCCTCTCCTTTTCTTTTTCCCTCCCCTCCTTTTCTTTTTCACTCCCCTCCTTTTCTTTTTCCCTCCTCTCCTTTTCTTTTTCCCTCCTCTCCTTTTCTTTTTCCCTCCTCTCCTTTTCTTTTTCCCTCCTCTCCTTTTCTTTTTCCCTCTTCTCCTTTTCTTTTTCCCTCCTCTCCTTTTCTTTTTCCCTCCTCTCCTTTTCTTTTTCCCTCCTCTCCTTTTCTTTTTCACTCTTCTCCTTTTCTTTTTCACTCCTCTCCTTTTCTTTTTCCCTCCTCTCCTTTTCTTTTTCCCTCCTCTCCTTTTCTTTTCCCTCCTCTCCTTTTCTTTTTCACTCCTCTCCCCTTTTGGTAAAATAAATTTTAAAAAAGTGTCAACAGAATTTCACTGTGATAGAAAAGTAGCTCCCTATTTTAAAATCCATATCATTCATTTCTTGTAAAGATTACAGTTAAATAAATAAGAACTTTTAAATGGTGGGTAGGTCACTTTTAATCATTCAGTATCCATAGCTGTGAATAAATTTCTTATGTATTCGAATATGACTTTTATCCTTATACTTGGACGAGTCAAAAGTTTTGCAATATTTGGGAAGTTTGCTGTGCACATATGTGATTAAAGCAGTTTAAACAGGGGTAGGTACCTGTTTTTGTCAGTAGTATCGTGGTATATAGTGTGCTTACATGTTGAGCATTTCTTCATACCACGTCAGATTTTGAAAGCTGCACAGATGAACATGCAATATTATTTAATTTAGGAATTTAACTTTGAATTGGGCTATTTCACCATGGAAGAAACTGAGGTTTTCGTTGTGATAAATGTGACAGTGTAGCTAGTCATAGTACAGTCATTGAAGAAATTTCACTCAGGTTATAAGAATTTTGATGATTTGGTAAAGACAGGTTCGCCAAAAACTGCATTCCAAACCTGAGCTCCGAGCCATAGAGGCAAAAATCTGGCATGTAGAAAATGGAGAGTATCAGGCGAGCAGGGGCATTTCACAAACTTATGTAGTTTGTCATCTTCATGACATCAGGAAAAGTACAAGTGCCTCTTGTAAAATATTGCACAACTTTTGACTCGCCCTTGTGAACCATGTTAGATAACTTCCAGAACCTATTATAAGGAGACTCCATAAAGAAATTGATGTTTTTATCTAAGAATATATGAAGGATTCTAATTAGCATTTCATTGCAATATTGAAATTTAGAGGAATGAAAAATTATATTCAATGCAAACCCCATAATTTCATCATTCACTAGGAATTGTGCTGGAAATAACTTAATCATTGTTGGATGGATGGTTGTTTGAGTTTCATGGCACATCAACCACTATGGGTTATTCAATGCCAAATCCGGTTTACATATATGAATTATATATGATTTGTAACCATTTTTTATATGAACTCACTTTTCTTTTTAATTCATGTTTTGATCCATTTGACCAACAAGTGGGACCCCAACAGAGTGGGCCCACTACAAATTGTAATTGTTGAGATTTATGGTTTTGCGTATGGTTATTTGACAAAACTTTTTTATATTTGGTTGATTGGTAGGTTGATCCCTTGAATATTTCGGATTGTGATGATGTATTAGATTTTTAGGTACAATCCTGCCTCTCTTAAGAAAGAGAGGACATCATCCATGTTGATGTTCTCAAACGGATCTCTCATGTCATCGGCTTTAAAATGTCACTCTCTGGTGGTAGTTCATCATAATATCGCGCTGGTAGCACGGATATCCCTGACCCTCTCTCGCCACTCCTCCCTATCGTTCATCGCCCTTGTTAGGTCTTCCGGACAACATCCTGTATCCTCACATAGCTGCTGAATGTATGTTCAAGCTGGTCGTCCTGCTTTTGCGCGGCCATGTGTGGGGATCCATAAGAGTACATCTCTTATGAGTTCATCTCTGCTTCTCCAGCAGTGTCCTGCATGTCTGGTTCATCTAACTTGGATAGTTTTCATGATAGGGGGTAGGTGGCCGTACAGTTGGTGTCTTGTGGGGTGTTGCTGCCAGGACTTGTTGAGGATTGCACGCAGCATTCTTGTGTAATTGCCATCTAGCTTCTTCTCCAGTCGTTTTGTTAGCGTCCATGTAGTGCATCCATATAGCAGTATCGATGTGACCGCTGCCTGGAAGAAACTGCGTTTCATTTTATCGGTTAGGTCTGATTTCCATATAATCGATAGCCTTTTGATAGCTGTCCATGTGTTCGTTAACCTCGTGTCGATGTCCTTTTCGATTGATTCGACGCTGCTTCCTAGGTACGTGAATTTGTCTACTAGTTTAAGAGGGGTTCCTTCTAGAGTGGAGATGTCCCCCGTTTGCTTATAGCACATATATTCCGTTTTGTGTGCATTAACATAGAGGCCTATGCTTGCTGCTGCTCGTTCCAACATTCCATTATGATATGTTTAATCATGTGTATTAGATTATTTTAAGTGCATTGTTTAAATAATGATCATGGTATGTTTTATATATATATATATATATATACACACACTATCTACCAGCATTCACAGTGACAAGAAAAAGAAAAAACCCGCCAGAATTCAGATATAACAATATCTCGAATCACTGCCAGGGGAAAAAAGAAAAAGATTATCAGCAGAAAAAAAAGAGAAAAGGCCAACTTTGTCACACCAGTTGAAAAAAATCAAGAGATATGCAATCAGTTGGTCAAAAGGACAGGGAATTGAAAAAACTGTGGAACATGCAAGGGACAATTATACTAATTGTAATTGGTGTGTTTGGAACAGTAACTAAAGGATTACTAAAGGGACTGGAGGACTTGGAAGTTGGCGGATGGGTGGAGACCATCCAAATGACAGCATTATTAAGAACGGCCAGAATACTGAGAAGAGTCCTGGAGACTTGAGGAGACTTGCTGTCACTCAGACTCCAGTGAAAAACCATGGACTAACGCTGATGTGAAAAGCTCTAATGAGTAAACAATAATAATAATAGCAGTCCAGTTGTTCTGTATGTTGCATGCAGTGCATACCAGATCTTCTGGTCACTGTAATTCAATTTATTAGATAAAATTATTTTTTAAAGTTTTGAAAATAGATGACGTACCATCAAAAAAGTAAGAAAAAATTTAAATTCATACGCACACAAACCATTACACTCTTAACTTCTTTTCATGAAAAGTTAATTTTCTTTTAAACCAAAGAAACCTGAATTTTTAAAAATTATAATAGAATATTATAATATCTCTCTCACCATCCGTCCCTATTATCCATCACTCTAAGTTCTCTTGACTGTATTCAGTGTCCGTTTTGATCCAATATACAGGGTGGAACGATAAAATTGTTGTCCTAAAGAAAACAACACTACAGCTTTATTTTAAAGCTTTTATTGAAAAAATCAATTACTTGATTATGTAGTAGAGCTGACATCTATTCAATGTAGCCACCTTCAACCTCAATCACCGCCTTGATACGGATCCGGAACTGAGGTGTAGTTGAAGGCACAACTCCTTTCTCTGGATTGCTCCGCTTTACTTTTGAATCTTACCTTATGATACTGAGTGCTAAGCAAAGTGGCATCAAGTACAATTTTTTTTGAGTCTTTAGAATGACACAACCTGGGATTTGAACCCCTGTCACCCGGACCATTGGCGAACACTCTACTCATTAGGCCAATGACCTAATTCCTATGTAGTGATCAATAAATAAATACATCCCTTATGTTCACGACCAAGATTATACACCTTCTGCCATGTGCGAATATTTAAGTTTTAATTTTAAAAGATATACTAAATTTGCAAGACAAAAGAATAAGAATACATATAAAAAGATTACGATTTTTATTTTGATTTCTATAATTTCCTATTACACATAGGATCACTTTTTAAAGTTTAAAAATAAAACAATGATATTAGATATCAATAATAAATGTTTGCCAATGGCCTGGGAGACCTGGGTTCAATCCCAGGTTGACTCAATAAATGGTACTTGATGCCTTCTTGCTTAACACTTGGCGTAATAAGGTAAGGGTAAAGTGGAGCAATCCAGGGAAAGGAGTAGTGCCCTCCCTTACACCTTGGTGTAGTAGCTATCAAAAAGGGAGCCTTCGGGTCACCCTCGACTAACTTTACTTAATTATTCATTAACTTGGTTTTGTTAAAATCACTATGCAAATTACCAGTACCATATACTATGTTACCCTTTACTTATATATATATATATATATATATATATATATATATATATATATGTATGTATGTATATATATATATATAACTCACAGTGTAGGATTTAAACGCATCGATAACTTGGGCAGTTTATAGGTGAGCCTATCTCAGCTAGACTTTAAAAGAGGAAGGGTTAATAAAAAAGATGGTAATAAAGATTAATTTTAATTATGTGATCCTATTTACCCAACCCCTCCGCTCGGGCAGGATATGACACAAGGTCAATTTTTTAAGCGGAGTTTAGCAGGTTTGAATTCAGAGTTTTCCTTCTCCTAGACTAGTTGCCTCACCAAGGCTGAAGAACCTAGTCTGCCCTACTATTTACCCACAGCTGGAGGGAGAATAATTGGATTAATACCTTTCCCAGGGGTATTAGTGCTATGTGAAATGCAATCAGTCTTGTCCAGGAATTGAACTCGTGTCGCTGTGTCCATATCCTGTGACGATAACCATTACACCACGGGCACATCCGAAATTTTAATTATGTGATAGTCATTCATGTTATATTCTCCATGATTAAGGGAAGTGTGATGTTGGTGGTGATGTAGTTTCAGATGCAGCCACATGATCTCCACTAAGATAAATGTGTTTGTCTCTCTCTCATATATATATATATATATATATATATAATGTATGCATGTATATTTTTGATTGCTGTAGAGCCTAGTTATAGATGACCTAGATATATCCATTTTTCATTGTATCAGGTTACATAGAGAATAATACATTTTTGGTGCTTTTGGTCGAGAAGAAAATTATCTCATCAGACCACTAAACTTAACATGCAATGAACCTACTCAGTACTGAGGTGGGTAACCACTTAATTGAATGGACTCAAAGTTATCAAAGGCCCGTCGGCCAAACTAAGCATATCTTCATAGATTATTTTTGTAGCTGAAAATATTACTAAAGTCATGCTGAGGTCACTGGTTCTCACCAGATCGCCAAAGTTAAGCTATGACAAGCTAGCTAACTCCTTTCATGGTGACTGCTTAGCAATAGTATGTAAGGTCTGCGTGCCTGACAAAGCTTACTAAATCATTAACTATTAATTTGAATTTCCTCATTTCATTGTTTTATTTTCTCTTTGATTTTCCAGAATAACGATGGCAAATTTTCATACTTGCAACTTATAGGAATGATGAGAGGAATATCGTCAGGCATGAAGTATCTTTCCGAAATGGGATATGTTCACAGGGTAAGTTTGGGTTTTTTCATGTTTAAAAAATGCAAAAAAAAAACAAAAACAAACACTTCTAATTTTTAAATCTACAAGTGCATTCCTTACATAGGTGGCCCAGTCTGCTAGTGCTGCAGAATACACCGACTGCATCTCTGCAGAGAGGTACCCCACCCACTCAACACCACACCTTCAATAAGTGTCCTGTTGCCCAGTCAGCTGGAGCTTCAGAATACATTGACTGCATCTCTGCAGAGTGGTAAGATCCCCCTCCAACAAGTGTCTTGTGGCCCAGTCATCTCGGGCTACAGAATACACCGACTGCATCTCTGCAGAGAGGTAAGAGCCCCTCCCCAACAATTTTGTTAACCAAGACCAGGTATATCTGTTCAGTAATAGTAAGTCTTCCTTGTTAGTCTTACCTGTTGTTGGGATTGAACCAACAACCTCCTGATGATTTACTCAAAAGCACCCTCTGACCTAACGCCTTCTCCACTATTTAATGGACAATTCAGAGTGAATTTTAGGGACTTATAAACCTGATATCTCCATGTTTTGGGTTTTTTTTGGCGGGGGGGGGGGGCGTTGTTTCGATTTATTTTTTTACCATAGCTCATATTGCATTTTTTAATTATTGTTTTTATCAAGCCTTTTTGATTAATGGTTCCAAAAGTTCTTATATTAATCATACTTTTTTTTTTAATTTTAGGATCTTGCAGCCCGAAACATTCTGGTTACTGAGCATTTAGTTTGTAAAGTGGCTGATTTTGGTTTATCACGAGAGGTGGAAAATGATACCACAGATGGTGCCTATACAACAAAGGTAAGTTTTTATAATCTTGAGAATGTGTGTAATGTGTGTGTATATATATATATATATATATATATATATATATATCCTTTAATGGGTTGAGATCTTTAGTAAGGAATTTGCTGGCAGCTACATCAGTTGAAATGCAATAGCTCTTAAGAATTGAGCACTCTAAGTGGCTGATAACATATATGTAAAAAATTCCTTCACTTACTCCGAGAATGACAATGGCTCTGGGATAAGATATCTGACTGACATAAAGTCAGTCAGGTTTCAATCCCAACTTGAAGCATCTCACTGGTCTAGTCACACTGAAGAGTTGCAATACAACAAAACAGTCTCTGTTGATGACTATATATATATATATTCTGTAAGTATTCACAGACTATGGGTGGGGGAATATTCGTATATAGAAAATATCAGGGATTTCATGTAAATCTGGGGAAGCGCTTGATGTATGGAAATTATTATATAAAAGCACCATAATAGGAGGTGTCTGTGGTGTAATGGTTATCGTTGTAGGGAATGGACACAGCGACATGAGTTCAAATCCTGGATGAGAATGATTGTATTTCACATAGCCGTAATACCCTTGGGAAAGGTATGAATCCAATTATTCTCCCTCCAGCTATGGGTAAATAGTAGGGCAGACTGGGTTCTTCAGCCTCGTTGAGGCAACTACTCTAGGAGAAGGAATACTCTGAATTCAAACCTGTTAAACTCCGCTTAAAAATTGACCTTATGTCATATCCTGCCCAAGTGGAGGGGTTGGTAAATATGGTTAAAGCACTATTATAAACTTATTTTGATGAAGAATATTATCTTAGCCTCGTTAGATGACATACACACTTATTCTGGGAGTGAGATGAGCCAATATATTTAACAGTATATATATATATATATATATATATATATATATATATATATAAGAAGAGGAAAATACCCAGACGATTAAAGAAAGGGAGTAAACAATAAAAACATTAAGGACCTAGAAAAATGGGTGCACCATTCGTCGGCTTAACCCCAGATCAATAAATGAGGGTTTATCATAGCCAGTGGAATTTTAGACTGTAAACTAAATCTTTTGGGGTTTTTTTTTTTCTTATTTCTACCTGTTACGTCCCATCGTTATTTGAGTTACTAGTCCCACTCACAGGTATTTTTTACTAATGTGTTGCTCCTTTGTTTATTTTATTTACATCTCATTGGGTAGTGATGTAGGTTCCAGCGCCCCAACCTCTAGTTGTGGCCAAAAACGGGTAAAAGAAGTGAACAAATCTAAACACTTTCCCTGTCGGCTGGGGCTGTAGAATACACCAACTGCTTCTCAGCTGAGAGTTAACACTCCCAGCCTAATGCATATCCTGGATATGACACTAAACAATCTGATGCTGAGGTTTCGGTAATGCTGGAGCTTTGGAGAATGCAAAGTACCCCCTTCATTGCCATTACTCCCTTGCCTAGTCAGCGGGGGATGTAGAATACACTGACAGCACCTCTGCAGAGGGGTAAGACCCCCCCCCAATGTCCTGGATATGACACTAAACAGTCTGATGGTGAGGTTCCAGCAGTGCTGGAGCTTTGGGGAATATGGAGTACCCCTTTATTGCCATCGCTCTCAGGTCCACTCTGGCCAGGAGTGGTAGCACCTGATAGGGCCCTATCTATGGGTTAAATAGAACTAACAGCATTTATGCTAAACTGAATTGTTTGACTAAACTGAATAGCTTGAGATAGAAATGTTTTTGACAATTAAACCGTACTTACACTTAAACTGCCACTTTGTTTAACTGAATTATTTGAAATAGAACTGTTTTTTGACATTAAAACTGTATTTACACTTAACCGAATTGTTACATATAACTGCTTGAATAGTATGAAAAGGAAATATTTTTGACAATTAAATTCTACTTATGCTAAACTGAATTGTTTTTAATAGAACGGATTATTTACATAAAAATGGATTTGGTGTTAAATAACCTACAAAGGTTGATATGCCATAAAACCCAACAAACCAAACTGACCAACCAACAATACTCCAACTCTGGCCTGGAGTAGTAGCACCAGATAGTCCTATCTATGCGTCAAATAGAACTAAACTGCATAGTTATACTAAACTGAATTGTTTGAAATAGAACTGTTTTGTTATTAAACAGTGTGTAAACAGAAAACAGTATCAATACTATACTGAATTGTTTGAAATTTAATTTGGTGTTAAACGACACTAAAAAAGTTGATACGCCGTAAAACAACCAACCAACACTCATAAACTCTGTTTTATCTGAATTCACATAGAAGACAACACCGCTTGCTTCCTGTTCCAGGCTATGTAGCAGACATTTGGCTTAGGTTGGTGTATTTGTGAAAGATGCTAAATCATTGGCATAGTCTTCATCTGTAATG
Source organism: Sepioteuthis lessoniana (assembly GCA_963585895.1). Taxonomy (NCBI): domain Eukaryota; kingdom Metazoa; phylum Mollusca; class Cephalopoda; order Myopsida; family Loliginidae; genus Sepioteuthis; species Sepioteuthis lessoniana. The sequence goes on from OY757936.1 coordinate 19,179,293, forward strand.
TTTTCTTCCAGATGTCATCGTCTTGTGATTTTTAGCATGAAACTAAAGTATAGGTTCTTAGCCTATTATTGACGGCAATGATAAGCCTGTTCATTTTGTAACAATAGTACCAAAACAATCTAAGATATAAATGATAATTACTTGTGCAGATTTTTCAGCTCAAATAGAGCCCCCTTGGCTGGGGCTGTAGAATACACCGACTGTGTCTTTACTGAGGGGTAAAACCCTCACCCCCAGCAAGACAAACATCATTTTAATTTTGCTGCTTGAATAAACAGAAATTAATTTATCGATTGGCATAATGGTTAGAGTGTTTGCCAATGGACTGGGAGTCTGGGGTTCAATCCCAGGTTGAGTCATACTAAAGACTCGAAAAATCGTTCTTGATGCCTCATTGCTTAACACTTAGCTTTATAAGTGTTGTATTCATGGAGAAGGGCATAAATGATTAAGATAAATCCGTACTTACAGAGAAAAATAAAACTTATATATTACAGTAAACAATTAATACTATGTCACCATTGTAGCTTTTGCTACCGACTCACTGAGGGGATTACAGTCAAATGTTATCTTTATTGGAAGAGTCCATTGTGTTTTGAAAATAGGGATGATACCACAACAATAAGGTATGAATCAAGGGTAAGTGGAGTAGTCCAAGGAAAGGAGTAGTGCACTTTCCTCCACCTAAGTAATAGCGATTGAAAAAGAACCTTTGGGTCAATCTTGACTATGGTCATCCAACTTACTTATAACTAAATGAAATATTTTTGCTTGTTTTCATTTTTCAGGGTGGTAAGATTCCTGTTAGATGGACTGCTCCTGAAGCCATTGCCTTCCGAAAATTTACTTCAGCATCCGATGTATGGAGCTATGGTGTGGTCATGTGGGAAGTGATGTCATATGGAGAACGGCCATATTGGAACTGGTCGAACCAAGATGTCATCAAGGCTGTTGAGAAGGGATATCGTTTACCCCCACCAATGGTAGGCATATTTAAATGAATTTTCTTTTAAAAAAAAAAATAAATCAATAAAAGTAAGAATCAGTTGATTTGTAAAGAAGTCTGGGATAAAAGAGCAATTCAGAAAACCTGAAGCCAAATGTTTTTTCTGATGCTGGTATCATTGGGGAACAAGAAAACCGAAATATAAGAAATCAATTTGTCGTTTACCAAGACTTTTCTTGTTCCCTAATGATACTTGCATCGAAAAGTAAAGTCTTTAAAAGTTTGACTTACAATACTTCTGTAACAATATGAAGAGAAAATTTGAATAATTTAGGTTCTGAAATATTTTTGATATCTTTTTTTTTTCTTCGTTTTAGTGAAATAAGTACATGTTTGCTAATCCCTTTGGCATCTTTTCTATACAGAAATAGAAAATGTCTTTTACCGACAGTTTAAAAGAAAACAAAATAGAATTTTTTTTCTTTAAAAGATTTATATGATTTGAACGATTGATATTTTTGTTTTTATCCTTTTTTTTTTATTTTTTTTATTATAAGGAACTTTTCTGGATTGAAAATCTGTGATTTAATCTGTTTTTTTCTCCCATTGGGATACTAATGTGCCAGTCAAATGTCATTTTAATGCTCAAAACATCATACTCAAAACGTAATTTTGGATATCCAAAAAAAAAAAAAAAAAAATTGGTAGTGAAATGATTTTAGATTAAGCTTATTTGTAAAAATCTCGCTGGACCTAAATCTCTTTTTTTTTTTCTTTTTTTTTTTTTTTATTTATTTTTGATTTAAGTTTAATTTAGTGAAAGGGTTAAATTGTTTTTTATACTTTTTTTTTTTTTTTATTAAGATTTCGGTATTTACTCACAAAATATTTCTGTCTCGGAATTATGTCTTCTCCAAGAAACATTTGAGTAATTACTAAAAAAGAAAACTATTAAAATAAGATTTAGATTTGTGAAAGAAGGTGTCCTTTAAAAGGTGTTTTATTCTTTTGGAATCCTTAAAGATCCCATGACTACATATTGTTATTTTTGTTTTCAGGATTGCCCAGAGGCCATCCATCAACTCATGCTGGACTGCTGGCAGAGGGAGCGAAACCATCGACCAAAATTCGGTGCCATAGTTAAAACCCTTGATAAATTAATAAGGGCTCCAGAATTGCTGCGTAAAATGGCAAAACCAAGGTAAGTTGTTCAATTATATGTATAAACTATAAAATCAAACACAAAGAAATCTATGAAAAAAAGACTTTAAGAAAATTAAATATTAAACTGATTAAAAAAAAATATCTCAGAATAAACGCACACTATATATATGTGTATGTGTATATATATATATAAGTAAGTAAAGTTGGCGACCATAGTCGAGGGTGACCCGAAGGCACCTTTTTCGATAGCTACTACACCAAGGTGTAGGGGAGGGCGCTACTCCTTTCCCAAGATTTCTCCACTTTACCATTGATCCGTACCTTATAATGCTGAGTGTTAAGCAAGGAGGCATCAAGTACCATTT
>OY757936.1:19184267-19236767 GCA_963585895.1 Sepioteuthis lessoniana
TTAAAAAAGTTATTTTAAATTTTGAGTTCTTTTTTTAAAAAACGTTTAAATTTTGAGTTTTTGTTTTCTCTCTTTTGCAGACCCCACAATTTCATAGACCCAAATGCTCCTGACTTGACCAGCTTCACAAGCATTGAAGAGTGGCTTATGTCAATAAAGATGGAACGATATATTGAGAATTTTATGAACGCAGGGTATATGAGTATGGATCAAGTAGCACGAATAACAATGAAAGATCTTATGGACCTTAATATCAACCTGGTCGGACACCAGAAAAAAATCATGAACAGTGTCCAGATGCTTCGGGCCCAAATTTATGGTGCGCAGATGTCCGAAGGTTTTCTTGTATAGCTGTTGATGGACGGAGGAGAGGTGAACAAGAAATATTAATTGATGAGGAAGGAAATTTAAATCTAAGAAAAAAAATAATTACAAAAGAAGGAAAAATGTTTGGGGTGGGGGAAGAAGTGAGGAGAAAAAATTTGAAAGAAATGTGGGGGGGGAAAACAAGAAAAAAATTTTTAATGAAACAAAAAAAACCAACAAAAACATATTTTTTAAAGAAAAACTAGAAAAAATATTTGAAAAAAATAAATAAAAAAACACTACTTAATCTACATACTCACCCATACACCCACCCACACGCACACTCACTTACCCCTCCTATATACACACACAATTACATATGTATAAATTTATGGGGAGTCAGCAGATCATCAAGACATTTGGGACACCTGAAAGAATATGAAAGTCGGGGGGGGGTCCCTCCCCCGACCAAAAAACTTAAGGTCTTTAACCATCAAAGCTAAAGTTCGGGAAAGAAGTTATCGATGTGATTCATTGAAACTCTATTGAGTCGTGGAATCTGATCGATGTCAGTGTTTCTCTGAGGACATGAAATTTTTTGCTGTATCTAGGAAAAGAAATGTTCTTTGTTGAAAGATAGTGTCACAAAAGTATCCACAAGACAAAGGGCGGGTGATGTAATGACACGGCTAAGTGAGATTGGTGTGGGGGGGGGGCAGAAGGGATGGATTGTTGCTGTTTCCAAAGATGGACCAAATCATAGATTATTATATCAAGAGACATTAAAAAAAAAAAAAAAAAAGATACCATTGTAAAACAAAATCTAAAAGAAAGCGAAGATTTGAAAGGAAAACAAAGAAAGAGGAGAAAAAAAACAAAAAAGAAAGCATACAAATTTATACGACTGCAAAGTACTCAAAAAAATGGGAAATACCACAAACATTAACCCAGGATGTAAATAAAAATTATTTATTGTGATATAAAAAAAATGAATGGAAAAAAAAAATCACCAAAAAAATTTTTAAAATTCTGGAAAAAAAAAAAAAAAAAAAAAAAAATATCTTCAAGGATAATTATTATTGAAGAGACTAAAAAATAATCAGTTGTTGGACTATATTATTATTATTATTATTATTATTATTAATTATTATTATTATTATTAAACAAGAAAAACAAACAAACAAACAAACAAACAAACAGTTAATAGTTCATGTCACCTTACTAAATATACCAACCATGCTGAAAGTTAAACAATACGAATAAACTTCACACTCAAACACCAATCTGACAATAATAAAAATTCATTTAGAATTTCCCCCCCCTTTTTTTTTTTAACAAAAAAAAAAAGCAGGAAAAAAATCGTCATTTTATTAAAAAAAAAAAAAATGTTTGTTTCTCGAGCAGTAAATGTGATTGTTGTAAAGGTTTTTTTTGGTTTTTTTTTTTTTTTGTTCTTTTTTTTTTTTTTTATTACCTGAAAGAAAGAAAAAAATAAAAGCTCTGGTAAAAGCTCACATTCCTTAGTGTATGCAATTTATCCTTGTCTCCTCATTACCTTTGTTAAGCAACCGTTTGAAACGAGTTGCAAATATAACCCCCCACTGGTTATGCACCCCCCGGACTCATTACATGTAGGGGGAGTTCACCTGAAGAAGACAATGACGACTGTGCAAGCTGAATGCCTTTTATTACCCCCTCCCCCAGCCCTTAACGTTCACTGAGAACCCTCCCCAAATAAAGACGGGGTGAATCTGTTGCATCAGCCCTTTTTTTTTTCCGGCTTCTTGCATTGGTCTCAGGCAAAACGAGTTATCACTTCTTTCACAGCGTCTCATTGGTTGATACTCCCCCCTACCCTCTCCTCACAATAACAGAATACAAACCTTCAGTCTGATTGGTTGGTTATTGGTCAGGTGTTTTGTTTCTCCATTTTGATAATGTGTTGATATGCTATTCGATTTCTTTATTATTTTTTTTTTTTTTCTTTTTATTGGATTTGATTGATTTTATGTCATCAGCTGGATGTCGAAAGATGATGGATAGAAGTAAAGAAAGATAAATATAAAAACGATAATCCTACCAGCACCATTTTTTCTTTTGAAATTTTAAAAAAAAAAAAAAAAAAACTGGTGTTGTCTAATTTTTCTTAAAATTTTCAAATGGTCCCAGTTCTCTTGGTTTATCCGAGCACAGACCAGTAAGAGTGTGTCAGTGGAAACAATTTTTATTGTAAAACAAAAGATGAAATAAACCGAGAAATAACTATTGAGAAAGAGAAGAAAAAAAGGTAAAGTTTTATCCCACAGAAAATTTCAAAGAATGATATGGTTTAAATATTTTAAAAAGTGGGATATATATATATATATATATATATATATATATATAAGCTAATATTCTAAGAATTATTTATTTCTTGGCTCAGTTTCTTCATTTACTGTCACCATTTGATAATCTCACATTTAAAAAGAACAATAATATGAACTGTCTGTTGTCATATCGAATCCAGGTAAAACAGTCACAGGAAAAAAAAAAAAAAAAAAATGAAGAAAAGAAAATTGATCTTAAACCAAAAGTTTTTACTTGATAAATTCTTTATGTCTCACTTGATTTAAAAACGTTTCTCTACAAAACTTAATCCAAACGATAAATTGTGACTCTCCCCCCCCAGCCCAAAATGTGACTTTTTTCCTGTGACTCTATTACCGGCCACAGTCATATCATCTGGTTTTAATTCTCCCCCTCTCCCCCTCAAATTTCCCACCTCACTCCTCCCCAACTCAGTAAAAAAAAAATAAGTTTAAAGAAGAAAAAAAGTACGAACAAAATTCCTCCCTTCATTAGAATACAAAAATAAAGAAAAAAACAATTGAACTATAAGGTATAGCAAGCATTCAAAAAAAAAAATACTGTGAGTGAAAAAGAATGAGAGAAAGAGAGAAAGAGAAGCATTGTGATTCCTTGAGTCAGATATTTGAATACCTGACTCCCTACCTTTCCCCCCAACAACAGAAGAAACAAAACAAAAAAATAAATAAATAAAATAAGACCCTTTCTGTTTCCCCTGCTACCCTCACCCAACTGCCTGTATGCCCACAAATTTATTTCATAATAAGGGCCAGGTAGAAGAATGACAATGTAAAAAGTAAGCTGTTTTGGCTACGAATGCAAGCCTAAGTGCATTGCGTGCTTGCCTTATTTTAGACAGTATGGATATTAAAAAAAGAAAAAAAAGATTATATTCTTGGGGGACATTTTTAGATTAAAACAAAAAAAAAAAAAATTAAAAAAAACATTAGCTTGTTGGACTTAAAATAATCTTATTTTTTATCAATGCATTCCTATTTAAACTTCTTTTTATCTTTCGATATAAAAAGCACTTTAACCCATTTTTTCTCTGCCTTGCTCTTAGCCTACTTCACTATAGTAGACATTTGGTTGAATTTTAATTAAACAATTTTTTTTTCTCCCAATATCTACTTAGAATGTTGTTCTGGCTCTAAAGGTAAAAAAAAAAAAAATTTTGTTATCTAGAAAAAAATATCTTTCCTTGTCATAATTTGTTGTCTTAAACTTTTTAATTTTTAAATTTTTTTAGTTAAACATCACATCAAAGACACAGGATCTAAGAGTTTTTATGCAATTACCATATATACTTGTAAGCAGGTTGAATTTTAAAGACTTAATTTTTAGATGAAGTGGGAAGAAAATGGAACTGAACCCTGAATGATAATTTTTCTAAGTTTTAAAATTCAAACATAATGGGGAAAATTTGAAGCTTGCCTTCTAAAATTAATTCCATAAATACATTTATTGTTCATAAATCAAGTCGTAAGATTTGCTTATGCGCAGGTATATATGGTAGGGTTTTTTTTTTCTCTGTGTGTGTATTTGCACCTTACTAAGTGTGTAATTAGAAGTCGTACACTTTACAATGATTCTGCAATAATGTTTTTTTTTTGTTTTTTTTAAATTAAGAAGGAAAGAAGTAAAACTTTTTGAATAACTTTTAGTCTATTTTTGCTCTCATTTAGAGCACACATATATGTCAATGTGAGTAAGGATACAATGTCCTCAATCAACACTCTGCCATGGCATTAAGAAGATTCCCTGCCCTTCCTTCTGCTATCACCATTACAATTCAGTTCTGGGGTTTCAACCAATTAACGTTTTTGATATAGAAAGGATCAGTATTCCAACAACTGATGAAAAAAATGCAGAAGTAGATTCTTCTGCCGTTTCAAATCAGTTTTTGTACATAAAATATATATTCATGCACACATTATTCTATATGTTTAAACCTTTTTTTTTTTTTTTTTTTTTTTTTTTTTTTTTTTTTTTTTTTGGGTTTTACTGGTTATTTTTTCTTTTTCTTTTTCTTTTTTTCTTTTAGATTATATTTAATTTTATCTTTTTTTCTTTTTTATAAAAAGTTTTCGTATGTTGATCTTGAGGACAAAAATCTAAACATCTGATATTTTTGTTTTTTCTTTTTCTTTTTGATCTAATGAATCCCAACAATCTTGTGCTGCAATATTTGCAAACTGATTTTGAGGCAAATTTCTGACCAAAGATTGGATTTCTGGCATCTGATCATTGTGACTTACATAGAGTACTATGAAAAATCATATGCAGTGAATTCAGTTCTCACTGGGTGCCTCATACTTCTGACCTAGTATCACAACTAAGCTAAGGTTAGTAAATTATTACTTAGGTTGCCTGGGGTTCTAGATATCTAAATCAAGTAGGTTCGATCTGATTTTTAAGATTTTTTTACATTTTGTGCTTATTAAAGAAATTTTAGAAATTTTATTCCATTATATTTCTTTTTCTATAAATGGAATATTTTGTATACATTTTTTTTTCGTGTATAAATCTTTTTAGAATAACCTCACATTTTTATGGCAAGGGGTAATATTATTATTTAATAACTTATTTTGGGAATATGTACACTGTCTTTCTTTCTCTCCCTCTCTCTCTCCAAGTAAGCAAAAAAAAAAAAACATAAAAATTTGATATTTTGGTGAATGTAAGCTATTTAAAAAGGAATGGAAATGGGTTGTATTTTCTTAAATATTTCCACGTCTACCAAATGCCATAGAAAATGAAAGTAGATTTTCTGTTTTATTTACAATGTAGTAGACACACGTACGAGTGTATAAATTTTTTTTAATTCTAAAAATTTTGGTGCTTTAAGAACTGTCTGTGTGTTTGACTATATTGTTATTTTTGGTCTTCTAGATTTAAAAGAAAAAATATATATATATATTCAAAGCAATTCAAACGAAGAATTTATTCCAGGAATTGTGAAGCTAATCCTCCATTGTCAAAATATTTTAAAAAAATTGACAGCATCAAATAGTCAACTATTATCAACATGCTATTCTCTACACATTGTGGACTGTTATCCTCATTTTGGTTGTTATTCTCACTGTGTTTTGGCTGCTGGACTCTACAGTTATTTTCAGGTGCCTTTTGTTGTACTCAGAAGAAGGCCGGAGAGTTCAGCAGCCTAGACATGAGTATAGCAACCCACAATATGTAGAGAGTAAGACCTCATCAAAGAAATATAGACAAATATTATTATCAACATAGTGAGATGTTTCATCTTTCATTTTTGCTTTAGAAGTGTCTTATGAATTATTTAATGATCTATTTAAACTGCAGATTATTCAGAAATATATGTAAGACATTCTCTCTCTTTCTCTCTCTCTCTCTCTCTTTCTCTAATTGTTTGGGAGGTGGGTAAAACCACTTTGAACACGTTAAAATACTTTTATAAATTTTTCTTTGAACCTTGACAAAGATTATAGATGACATTTTCCCTGACAATCTTCAATTCCCCCCTCTTCACTTAGTTTTTACCTCTCTGGGCAGCAATACATTTTTATCTTTTCTTTAAGAAAGGAAAAAAATCCCCCTGAAAGACAAAATTTGTTTGAGATTTTCGTTAAAAATCTGAAGTGTTTTCCCTTGTGCAGACTACATTGAGTCTTTTGTCTATTTAACATACAAACCAATTTCCTTGTTTCCATGAAATAAGGTCCAATATTTCTTCTATTTTACAAGCATACACACCTTTTGAAAACATTTTCCCTACACCCGCAAACACATCTAAAACATGTTAGCACACTATTTTGCTGTGCATTATTCCCACTAATTACCCCTGCGTCTGTCTGTAAAACTGTGTTTGTTTGGAATAAGCAGGTGTTGTTTGGCATTATATGAGAGAGAAAGAAAAAAATACTAAAAAGAAATTTAAAAAAAAAAAAAAAAAAAAACCTATCAGGATTGGGGGAGGTTTTTTCAATGTTTAAATTTTTTTCACAAGGAAAAAAAAGAAATAAAATAAAGTTAAAAATATCTGAAATCATTAAAAAAAAAATTCTTTGGTAGAAGCAAGAGAAAATTTTACTTTAAAAGTTTCTTTCATTCACTTTATTGGGGGTTTGATAATAAATCATTAAAAATTTCAACAAAAAAAAAAAAAAAGGTCTTATCTAATCACTTTTTTAATGGAATTACCGTTTTTTTCTTTATTGCAGAGTGTTGCATGAATGGGTGTTTATATTAAAAGATAGGAAAAAAAAACCATCTTTTTTCTTGATGATTTTATGTCTTCATGCATAGGGTTTTTTTTTCTTCTTCAATATTAAAAAAGGAAAAAAAATTTACTCAGTATGGCAGCATATTATTATTATCATTATTAGTAGTAAAATAATCGCTGTATAGAATGTCCTCAGATATTATCAGTTGAATTTAAAAGTACCAAACCTGGAAGGAAGGGAGAGAGGAAGGAAGAAGCACAAGAAATGGCACTAAATATTATTCGATTACAGGTAAATAAGAAAACATATAGAATTTATGTATGCAGTCAATACATTTGTGTGCTTGTAGAACAAGATAAATATTTCTTTTTCAAATCGAACTTAATTCCTTCAGCTAGATAGAATCCCCAAATATTTATTAAAATAAAAGAAGCCAAAAACAGTAAAGATGTATCATTCTGACTTTTCAAGGACATTTTTTTTTCTTTTTAGATTACTCCATTCATTGCTGTTGTATATTTGAATTGTCTCTCCCTGATTCCTCCTCCTCCTCCGATAATTAAAAGTCATGAATTCTTTTGTAATTAAATGAATTAAATTCCGGTGACTATTTCAAAGAATGGTATAAACAATATATTTACATTTTTTTTTTTTTTTGTAATTCAGACATTTCAGTTTGGGGATGAAAATACTTAAGGAAAAAGACGAGACAACACTAAAATTTATAGTACATATGGAATAAGAATTATGAGGTTTTTTTTTTTTTGTTTTTGTTTTTTTAATCTCCTTTGATATGATGACATTGTTCTGTATTGTAAATGTGTTGGCTCAACCTCTTTGAGCAGTACCCCTTTCCTTTAGCTTAGTCAAATAAAAACTTTTAAAAAAAAACAACTACTGGAAAAAATAAGTCACACAGCTCATCAATAATAACTAGTATATTCAATACTTCATGTAAAAAGATTTTTTTATCAATATCTAATGGGAGGAAGAAAGTCGCTCAAAATCTTATATTTTCAATTAAAAAAAAAATTAATTTGACCTATGACCCAGACACTGCCTTGAAACATTTTTTACTTTTAATTTTAACTCTTTTTTTTTTTTTTTTTTTTTTTTTCTAAATTTAACTTTCATTTTCTCTATTCTGATCCAGTGCGGTTCATTAGTTTAAAAAAAAATTAATAAAGAGAAAAAAAACCCTTTCCCACATCCCATCTTTTCAAGATATATATTCTCCAAATGCTTCTCTCCCCCCTTTGATTGTACCACTCAGACTGTCGACTTGACCAGTGTGGGATGACAAGCATCAAGCCGTGAGTAATAACTGATGCTGCATACTGCCTTAATAGTAAGACTGCAAAAACAAAACAAAACAAAAAAAAAAAACATTTGGTCAAATTTTGGATTTTATTTTAAATGTTTGGGATTTTGGTGGGCCAATTTGGGCCGAGTGTCAGGTCAGGTCCTGTAGAGCCAGAGATACCTTTTATCTTTTATTTATTTATTTATTTATTTATTTATTTCTACTCATAGTTTTGACTAATTTCTAAAGTGCAGATTCTACCCCCACCCACTAAAAAAAAAAAAGAAAAAATCTGTAGATTTTTTTTTTTTTTTTTTTTTTTTTTTTTTAAGATCTGCTATATCTTGGTCATTTCTCCTGTCACAAGATCTTTTAAATGAGATTTTTTTTTTGTTTAAATCATCCTAAATTATGATTTTTTTTTTTTTTTTTTACCAACTTAAATTTTTATTCAATGAATCTTGGCCTTCTGTTGAAATGTACACAAGAGTTGAATGAATGTATCTAAAAGCAAGTGTGTGAGTGTAAGGATAATTTAATTCTTACAAAAAGCTTGAAGCTCAAGACGAAAGTTAATGGAATAATAATAATAATAATAATAATGAAAAAAGTCTTCCTGCAACAGATGGAATTGTTCTTGATCTTCCATTACTATCTAAGCTTTCACCATTCTCTGATATCTACGCTTTCATCTTTTTTACACTTTAAATTATATACATTCCAAAAAATCTTTGAGGAATGTAAAAAAGCGGCAAAGCAAAAACCATTTTTTTTTGTTTGTTTTTTTTTTTTTTTTTTTGTTCTATTGGTTAATTTTTAATAATCTTTTTTTTTCCAAAAAAGAAAAAAAAAGGAAAAAATCCCCAAAGATTTTATAATCTTAATGGCATTACTTCTATCCTCTGTCTATTCACTCCTACTTTTTTCTGTTCTCCTCCTACTACCAAGTTTGCCTATCTTTTGTCAACGTGGGACCTTGATTCTTCACACTGACCACTGTACCAACAACTGTTCTAATTTTTTAATTTTTTCAGTTTTTTTAAATTTATTTTTTAAAAGAAAAAAAAAAGCAAAAACACTATTTCCCTCTTTCAACTTGTTTTGTTTTTACTAATACAGATTTATACAGAAAAAAAAAAATAATAGATGGTGAAAATATGAAGAAAGGAATTCCTATTTTTCTTTCTTTAAATGATACTCGAAAAAAAAGATGGTTACGTATATTATTTCCTTTACATAAAAATCGAAAAAAAAATACATATATATATATATATATATATATATTAAAAGGGGAAGAAAATCATTCCAATTTTGTAACGTTTTTTTCCTGAATCAAACATTTTTCATGGGGATGAATTTTTAACAAACTACGACTGAAAACAGATTCAAAATAGTCATGTGCAGGCTAATGGTGCTAAAGAGCGTATTATTAGTCTCTCTTCAAATTTGGGGATAATCTCTTGTGTTATTTCTCCAAATCAAGATTACGATTATCTCTTATTTGCTTAATCAAGCTTAAGTTTGTTACTTAATTTGCTCATCAAGTTTTTTTATCTGTTTAATTTTATTTTAAATTTTTCTAAAAATTGTTGGTGCTTTTTGTTTATCAATAGTTAGTTTTCAGTGATCAACATTTATTTTTCAAAAATTTCAAGCACAAAAGATAATTTTTTTAATTATTTAATTTTTTTTTTTTTTTTTTTTAAGTATCTGAGGAATTGTTTTTCTTTCATTGAATATTTTGCTATTAATGTATTTTTTAAAAAGCAAAACATTTTTTAAATTTAAAAATGATTCTATTTATATGTATTTTTTTTCTTTTTTTTTTTTTTTTTTTAAGTAGGTGAGGAATTAAGTTTTTATTTTATATTTCAATTTTTTACTATTGAATTATTATTATTATATATATATTTTTTTTCTTTAAATAGAATGAATTTTACAGCTTAAAATTTTCAAAACTGATCTTATTTTTTAACTCCTCAGTTTGTAATACTATATTTATTCTTTACTTTAAAAATTTTTCAATCAAAATGAGTTCGAATATTGATTAAAATCAAACTCCCAATAATTCAAGGCCAATGTATGAAAATTTGAAACTAACAGGGCCTTAATTTAAAGTTTTAGCATTTTTTTTTTCCTTTTATTTTTTTTATTTATTTATTTTTTAATTCAATAACCCTTGTTACTTGTTCCTGTTGTCACCTCTTAACTAAGTTATTTTTCCTTAATTCCTCAGAAAATAAGAGACAAAAATAAATACATCTCTCACTGTTAGCCTCTCTTTACCCCTCTCACTTCCCAAAATTCAGTCCTGCCAAAATAAATGCAGTTCATTTAAACTAGATCAACCAGAGAAAAAAATATTTATGCCTTGTTTTCTTAAATCTTTGCACTCACTCACTCACACACACACACACACATGCACAAACTTTATAGTTTTGAATACCCAAATAAAAACAAAATTGATTTTGTCTACCCCAGTCATCTTCCTTATTATCTGAATGTTAAAACTGACTCTTTATTCTAAATATTGCCTTCTAACCTTCCTTTCTAGGATTTTCATAAAATAATGATTATGGAAATTAGTTACAGGCTGCCATGTTCTTTTCTTTTTCCTTTTTTTTTTTCTTTCTCTCAAACAATTTTGGGTTCCATATTTACTTGCGTATAATGCAAAAAATTAATCTTTAAAAATTTTGCTCAAAATTATTACTTGAGTGTCAAGAATTTTTGTTGTATTTCTGTAACAAGTGAATGCACGTACAGAATTTGAATGTTTTATTGTATAGAAAATTAGATGAATTCAACTTTAAATTCAAAGTTAAATTTAAATAAGCTACTTGAAATGGATGAACAGAATTAAAATCAAACAAGACTGCAATGTTTATACATGAATTTGAACAAAGACTGTTGATTGCTTATCTCACAAAAAACAATAAGACTAAACTCCTTGGTGAAAATTCTGAAAACAGTAGCCCTGAGACATCTACCCACTAATGTATACACCCCATTGCCTTCAGTTATTAAACACCTTATGCATAGCGACCTTGAGCCACAACGAATTCATCCAATGTCAATTATTAATTATGTTAGCACACTGGTGATAGGTGGTTATACACTCGGTTTTTTTAAAAGTGATTATTTAATTTAAAAGTTTACAGATTTTTTAAAAGTGAGTGTTACATCACTGATATATGCTAATAATTTAAAAAAAAAAGAAAAAAGTCAATCATACATTCTTTTAATGAAAGTATGTTTAAAATAGTGATCGCCAATGGTCTGGGAGACCTGGGTTTAATCCCAGGTTGAGTCATACCAAAGACTTTAAAAATGGTACTTGATACCTCCTTGCTTAACACTCAGCAATATAAGGTACTTATTAAGGTTAAAGTGGAGCAATCCAGGGAAAGGAGTAGCGCCCTCCCCTACACCTTGGTGTAGTAGCTATTGAAAAAGGGAGCCTTCTGGTCACCCTCTTTACTTTTACTTATGTTTAAAATCTCATCTTAGTATATTTCTTAACCAAATATGCTTGGGGTTGTATTACACAAGAATGAATATAATTTAAACATTTTTAGCCACATAATATATGTGTTTAAAAAAACTTGATATTGCATTATCTTTGAGTAAATATGGTAAAAGTTTATTTATTTATTTTTTATAAATGTGAACCCTTTCCTGTAGATCATGGATAGAATTGTGAAATTTAGTGGATTACAATATATAAAAATGATCTGCAATTTTGAGGACAAACTAAGATTTTTGGGAGGGTGTTTATTGAGGCGGGTAGGGACAGTTTTAAACAAGCAAAGAATATCCTCAGTATTTTTTTTTTCTTTTTTAACATTAAAATAAAAAAAATACTATTTGTACAAAAATTGAAACAAGAGGTCAAACAAAAAAAATAAAAATAAAAAAAATAAAGAGAAAAGGAGATTTGGAGAAATTTTCATAATTTCCCCCCTCCCTACCCAGAAAACACCATTTAAAAAAAAAAAAGAAGAAAAAATCTTTAAAAAAAATGATTATTATAAAAAAAGAAAATAAAGAAAGAAATAAAGTAAAAGTTAAGATTTTATCATCCCAGATAGACAAACTGTGATGAACGTGTGATTCTCCTCCACTTGAAAAAAAAAAAGAAAACAAAACAACAAAGTGAAGATGATTATAAAGAAGAAAAACAAACTTGAAAAACAAAACAAAACAAAACAAAAAAAAAAAAAACAACCCACTGAACCAAAATATCTGTTGCCTGTACACCATCACTTTTCTTCCTGCACTTATCCTCAACAACAGCCACCATTGCTGACAACAGCTTCGATTTATCTTTTGTTCATTAAAAAAAAACCCAAAAAACTCATTTCATTATATATACATCTACATAAAAAAAAAAAAAGACCTTCAGAAGATACATTTTTTTTTTTTGTTTTAAATTTTTTGTTGAAATTTCTATGTCTCCAAAGACAAGCCTTGAGATAAGGTCATTGGAGCCAAGATTTCTTTAAAAAAAAATATATATATATATATATGTATAGCTTTAGCTAATATTTCATGTATGAATGGTCAAAAATATTTTTTTTTCTTCCCCTCAAAATTTTGCTTTACTGAAAATGAAATAATTTTCTTGCTTTTGAGAAATTATAAGAATCCGACTACAGACTATCAAGGAATAATATTGTGTTGAAACTGGCATTGGTAACTCTTAGGAACGCTTGAGATATAATATATATATATATATATATATATATATATATATATATAAAATAGAATTTTGGACACTGTAAGTCGATTATTATAAGTTTTGTTTTTTTACACGATTTTCAGATAGAAATGTGAAAAAAAGTCTGAATATTGATTTAAAACACATGAAACAAACTAAGGGGCTTATAGAGTCCATAACTGTATTATTTATAGGTTTAATTCCTGCTCTGCTGTTGTAGCAAAGAGCACTCTTTTTATGCAAAAAAAAAAAAAAAAAAAAAAAACTTTTTCTCATTTGCATTTCTACCATTACATTATATATATATGTACACACACACACACACACGTATATATGTGAAAGGCTTGGAGAAAATGTTTAGCTTAGAAAAGCAATGGGGGGTGAAAATGGAGGAGATATTTGGTTTTGAGGTTTAAGAAGCAAAAAAAAAACCAAAAGAAAAAAAACCTATCAAACCAGCAGTGCAGGAAGGGGGGGCAGTCATGTGACTTATGATGATGATCAAGACAATGGAGATGATGAATTATTGTATATAATAATGAAAAATCTTGTATTTCTGTACAGCTCTGTAATGTACTCAATGTGGTACAGACTATAAAAACAGATGTAATGACATTGTTGATTATCGATGTAAATAAAGTCAAACACTTTCATGTAAAAAAAAAAAAAAAAAAACACAGCCTTTTGTCTTCAATTATTTTGCATGTATCGGGTCTCTCGGTACACAAAGTTACATAGTACGCGGGACCCATGAGACTACTGATAACTCTACTTATATAACTGTTGTTGTTTTTGTTTTCTTTTTTTTTCAGATTTTAAGAGTATACTATAATTATCAATCGTTGATCACGATGCCTTGGACAAGTGAGGAAAAATATTTTGCCTCACTACTTTTTGGACACAAAATCATTTAAAACAGTCTCAATATATATGCAACTCAATAATAAAGGGTGTTTCAATAAACATAGAACTAAAATGATGGCTAATACTTCTACTAATAAGTATTCTTTTTTGTTTTAGATTTGAAAATAGTATACTATTTAAAATGGTACTTGATACCTCCTTGCTTAACTCAGCAATATAAGGTACCTATCAAGGGTAAAGTGGAGCAATCCTCCCCTACACCTCGGTGTAGTAGCTATTGAATAGAGAGCCTTCTGGTCACCCTTGACTACAGTTGCCAACTTTACTTTTTTTTTTTACTTAACAACAACTATTAACCCTTGATCACAATCCCTCGGACAAGAGAGGAAAAATATTCTGCCTCATTATTTTTTAATTTTTTTTGACACTAAATCATTTAAAACATTTTCAAAATATATGAAACCCAATAATATAGGGCGTTTCAATAAACATAGGACCCATATGACAGCTAATAGTTCTACTACAAATAATAATGCTTTTTTTTGCTTAAGATTTGAAAATAGCATACTATAACAACTATTAACCCTTGATCCCAATGCCTTGGACAAGAACAGAAAAACATTTTGCCTCATTATTTTATTATTTTTTTTTTTTAATTTAATTTTTTTTACACAAAACCATTTAATATAGTCTCAATATAGATTTATATGATGATGGTTCATTACCAAGATAAGAAACTCAAAAAAAAAACAAAACATTGTATATCCTGGAAGCTGATATAATACAAATTTTAAAAAAATACATTGATTTGATGTCTTAAGCTCAAAAGATGCCTTTTTTTTTTTTTTACAGCATTTGTTTAAATGACTGTCATTGTGCTTGTCGCAGTGATAAATTATTAGTAGAATTACATCTATTTTGAAACACTAAATTTCTGCCCTGTGTTTCGGTCCCATATTCATTTATAGACTTGCTTTCCGTGGTTTCAGTTCCAAGATGAATCAAAACTAATTTTTCATACTTTGGGAAAAACAACAGAATTGTGCAAGAACAGGGACCTTCTATTCGGCAACTTTTTTTCTTTTTCCGGTTTACCTAGACTGAAAATTCATGTCAAGGTGTTTGAAATCTGAGGATGTGGAGGTCTTTAAATGAAATACAACAGTGCATCTTGACACTGTCAAAATGGTGCTTCGACCATTTGAAAACATGATGGAATAAATATCGAATGCCAAGAGGATGATATTGAATTTTCTTAATCTTTCATTTATTGTTTCTGTCTTGTAAATACATCAGTTGTCTCAATACTTTTTGAACAGCCCTCTTGCACTGGGTTCTTTTTGGGTTTTTTTTTTGTTTCCTACTTGTGAACCTGTTCAAGTTAACCCGGAAAAAAATGAGGTTATGGGGTGCGGTATGTGAAATAATTAGATCCTCTAACTCACCTCAATTATTATATATATATATATATATATATATATATATATATATATATATAATTTTTTTTTCCGAAAAATATTTACATTTCATGAGGTGGGGGGTTCACTTTTACGTTCATATTCAATGCAGAATGATCCCCGATTTCTGGAACAAATGCTCTCGCTCTCTCTCTCTCTCTCTCATATATATATATATATATATATATATATAATATTTGAACTTTCTGGTTATTTATCTTTCTGTTCCAGAAATGGTGATCATTCTATTGAATTAAATGGATGTAAATCATGAAATTAAATTCGACTGGACGAACAAAATAATAATAAAAAACAAAAAGTAATGTAATGAATTTATTATGATGGAAAGTCAACGTTAAAAAATTTCGATTTTCATTAACCTTCATCAGGACTTTGAGATGGTGAGAAATGTTGCTTGGGCAAGGAGAAAATAAATTCAAAAAAAGAACTCAAAACTATTAAATCAACGTTCTTTTCAAAAATAAAAATTCATCGAACGAAAATGTGAAACCCACCTACCTTATAAAATATAAATTGTGAATTAACTTACCATGACCAGAAAATCTGGCGAACACTTACGCATGACATATGGAAACACTGGGCAGCGGTTTCGACCTTATTAGGTCTCATCAGCAGTGTATACCGTGATCTCCACCACCGAAGATCGAACCAGCGACCACAGATTGCAGAGCCGAAACACAATAACTGAGATATCTGTCCATATCGCACATAAGTGACGCCATATTAACTAGTCATGGTTTTAAAAAAAAATCTAAAAATGTAAATTGTTTGTCTATTTATTTTCGAAAAACTAAAAAATTGCTGAGTAAATAAACATAAATAAATAAATTGAAAATATTTTTTCTGTTGAATTTAAATACGTACACGTATAGAATTTTACCATTCATATATAATTTACAAATTTTTTCTTGGTTTTGGCACAAGTAACGATTACATATTGTAATTAATTTTTATCTTTATCAGCTGTTTCATGTGGAGGTGCCCGTGGTGAATTGTTATCGTCGCAGGAAATGGACACGGCGACTCGAGTTCAAATCCTGGACGAGACTGATTGCATTTCACATAGCACTAATACCCTTGGGAAAGGTATTAATCCAATTATTCTCCGTTCAGCTATGGGTAAATAGTAGGACAGACTAGGTTCTTCAGCCTTGGTGAAGCAACTAGTCTAGGAGAAGGAAAACTCTGAATTCAAACCTGTTAAACTCCGCTTAAAAATTGACCTTGTGTCATATCCTGCCCGAGCGGAGGGGTTGGTAAATAGGATCAGCTGTTTCATGTGTCCACAACAAGTCTTGGAATATATAACCCATTCCTATGGAGCAAGCATTTCAACTGAAATATCATTATGGATTGATCAATAAGATCAGTTTAGTTACTTTGTTTAAAAGTATATCAACATTTTTGAGTTCGAAGAGAAATACCAATTCCATCCTTAAAGAATAACGGTAATAGTACTATTTAATTCGTTGCTAGGGGTAAAAGCAGTTTCACACCTTTGTCATGAGTATTATCCCAAAAGTGAACGTAATAACGAGACTGGAATTCGAACTCGTCCAGCACTTTAACCACTACGCCACGGGAAATCCAAATAAGATCAGCATTGCAAGGACATGTGAAATTTCAAATAGTTAGGCTTGGTTTTTTTTAGGGAGTGTGCTCAGCATGCTCGCTATCGTCTTCAAAATTAGAATCAGAGATCGGAGTTCGAATCTTGAACTCGGCTGTTTGGGCTTCACTTCGGGCAAATGTCCTTGTGTTATATAATTGCAGAATTATTTTTTTATATTATCATTTTTCTTTGGTTATATCTTATCATTCGGGTTAGTTAGGCTTAGAACTATTCGGCTTAGTGCACGTGCAGGTGCATACATTGAGCGCAGGTGTTCACGCTCGAGCGCGGAGGATTTGACAATCACAGATGTCATAATAAAAAAAAAACAGATGGAAAATGGGACTGGGATGTAAATGACGTCATGCTCGGAAGCGATGGGCTGGGAATTTTGGTGATTTTTGAAAAAGTAGTTAGTTGAGATCTGTCACTGGACGAGGCCGGTTGAGATTTGAAACTGGGCGAGGCGAGTCCAGTTGGATCTACGGTATGTGCCGCGCGTTTGTTGGTTCAGTGAGTTGAGATCCGAAGCTGGGCGAGGCCAGTTGAGATTTGAAGCTGGACGAGGCGAGTCCAGTTTGTGGCCTACGGGATACGCCGCGCGTTTGTTGGGTCAGATGGAACGGTCAGCATAGTAAAAATTGTGTCTCTCTCTCTTCGTGTCGAAAGACTAAACTCAAGAAGTCAATAAACGTTTCATACCTGAACTAAAGAAAGTCGTCAGTGTTTCTGCAAATGAACATTTCACATATCCGTATGTTTTGCATATTCGTGTCATGGCTATGTTACACTTGGAAAAGGCATGACTCTCTCCAGCTATGGGTAAATAGTGGGGCTTGTCCAGTCGGCTGGGGCTGTAGAATACACTGACTGCACATCTGCATAGGGATAAGCCCCTCCCCCGCAATGAGTGTCCTGATATGACACTAAACAGTCTGATGGTTTTGTTTGGTTTGTTTGGTTTTATGGCATATCAACCTTTGTTGGTTATTTAACGCCAAATCCATTTTTATGTAAATAATCTGTTCTATTGAAAACAGTTCAGTTTAGCATAAGTACACAGTTTAATTGTCAAAAACATTTCCATTTCAAACTATTCAAGCAGTTATATGTAATAATTCAGTTAAGTGTAAATACAGTTTTAATGTCGAAAAACAGTTCTATTTGAAATAATTCAGTTAAGCATAAGCACGCAGTTAAAGTGTAAGTACGGTTTAATTGTCAAAAACGTTTCTATTTCAAGCTATTCAGTTTACTCAATTCATTTTAGCATAAGTATGCTGTTAGTTCTATTTAACCCATAGATAGGGCCCTATCAGGTGCTACCACTCCGGGCCAGAGTGGACCTGGGAGCGATGGCAATGAAGGGGTACTCCGCATTCCCCAAAGCTCCAGCACTGCTGGAACCTCACCATCAGATTGTTTAGTGTCATATCCAGGACACTTGTTAGGGGGGTCTTACCCCTCTGCAGAGGTGCAGTCAGTGTATTCTACAGCCCCATCTGACTGGGAAAACAGTCTGATGGTGAGGTCCAAGTAATGCTGGGGCCTTGGTGAGTACAGAACACCCCTTCATTGCCATTGCTCCCAGGTCCACTCTGGCCCGGCGTACTTATGAAAAACTGAATTTTTTGATTAAACTGAATAGCTTGAAATAGAAATGCTTTTAACAATTAAACCGTACTTACATTTAAACTACGTGTTTACGCTAAACTGAATTATTTGAAATAGAACTGTTTTTGACATTGAAACTGTATTTACACTAAACTGAATTGTTTAACATAGAACTGTTTTGACAACTGTGTGTAAACAAAATCTGAATTTATACTAAACTGAATTAGCTGAATTAGAACTGTTTGAATAAACTGAATAGCTCGAAATAGAAATATTTTTTGTCAAACTGTGTACTCATGCTAAACTGAATTATTTGAAATAGAACTGATTATTTACATAAAAAATGGATTTGGCGTTACATAACCTACAAAGGTTGATATGCCATCAAACCAAACCAAACCAAACCAAATAGTGGGGCAGACTTACAGTAAACAGTCTTGATAGAATCTTAATCACTGAAGAATTGACCTTGCATCATCATGGTGGAGGGTTGCGATATATACATATGTTAGGTTGTTTAGAGCATGGGTGGACAAACTGTGGCCCGCTGGACGCATGTTGCCCACTACACTGTTTTGTGTGGCCCGCGGGAGCCTCTAAAAGTAAATAAACACTTGCACTCGAATCGTATCGTTTGTAAATTATTTTGATTTTAAGATATGCAGCCCTTTGCTAATTCGTAATCCAGTGATGCAGCCCACCCACCGAAAAGTATGCCCACCCCTGGTTTAGAGGAAGCTTGCACAGTGCGATTGTTAGTGAAGGACAGCTAGGAAGCTAATCTCCGTGACTTCGATTTTCACTAGGTGCATAGTGTTTCTGGCCTTGTGTCAAGCTAAGCATTGGCTCAAGTACATATAGCATTTGATAATCCACTGGTTGACTGCCCAATGCCCCCCCCCCAAAAAAAAACGGGTAATTAAGGGTATTGTTGTATTTTGGCCTTTGACCCGGCCAAAAATGCCATTCCAAGGTGATGCATCGGAAGGAAGTGACACATTCTAATGGCAGTTATGAGAGGAAATCGCGTGGGCGGAAATTGGCTGATGAAATGGGACGAGGTAAAAAAATTCCCATGGTAACTCAAAGACTGATGCACCAGAAGAGAGTGACCTGTGAACTGCATGACAGTTATTTCCGCTGGATGACGATCAATCATGCCATTCCAAAGATCGAGTAGGCTATTGAGTGTGCGTTGAACTATTATATAACTCAGTCAAGACAGAAGTCAGAGTAACAGTTGGAGACGGAGTTATAGACGAGACGTGGTAGGGAAAGTCTCATCAGGCCGAATGGGTCTTGGGGCCCTGATGAGTTGGGGTCCAGAGAAGTTGCTGATAAGATGCAGTAAAGAAAGCCATCACCCAGCAGAGTGAGCCCCTGGGCCTCCGGTTGAGCATCAGGAGAACGAGAAAGACACAACGCTGACGGCCATAAGAGTGGGGGTCAAAATTTTGCAGTTTCTGTTCGGTCTCCAACTCCCTCTCACACGAAAACCTTGAGTAACCCTTTTCGAACCCTTACAATTAAAGTGAGAGGTACAAATATTTTTCTAAAGAAATCTTCGCTCGTGTGTTTATTTATCGTGTCGTTATGATGCTGTGTGTATATGTAGATGGGAATCTGCATATGACTATATAACAGTATTAGTCCGAAAAAGACAAATACCGTGAGTTGGGTTCGAACTCATTTTTGATAATGTCCCAGTCGAGCACTTTAACCAGGGACTCACCCTTTATGCATTGGGCAGTCAACCAAAGCTTTGAGTCTGAATCCTAGTTCAAACTGCTTAGAAATATTTCTCAGAAGGATGCCAAATGTGACCAGTAGAAAACAAGGAACAGTATACACATACGAATTGAATTGAGTTTAATTTAACGTTCCCTGAAGATTAATAAATGCGATTAACACTAAAGGAAGGTCAGAAACCACAATAACTGAAAAAAAATTTCTTTAAGGAAATTGATCCAAACAAATCAATATATAATAGAAATGTGAGCCAAAAAGTTGCAGGGTGGAGCAATGAAAGATTTTGATATTGATGAATAAGACGATCAGTGAATAAAAATAAGAATGTTGCAATGAAAGGAAATGATTTATTTTACCGTCATCGCTCAAATAATTTGCATGAGAAATGTCACAGCTTAAAAATGTCACTGCTTAAGAGAAAAAAAAAAAAGAAAGTTGCTTGGGATTTTTAACGTATTGCCTTCCAGAAGTGCTGAATCAAAACATTGACATTAGTTTTTCCCGGAGGTGCTCTTTGCAAGATAAAGATCACCTGTAAAATTTTAATTTTCACCCTAATGGATCCTATTCCCTCAAAATTTAAGCTAACAGTTAAAACAAGTTTTCTTTTGGTTTGGTTTGGTTTCTTTATTTATTGGCATATCAACCTTTGTAGGTTATTTAATGCCAAAGTCATTCTCCTAGAAGAACAGTCGTGGTGCTATTTAACCCATAGTTGGGAGGATAAGAGGGTTCATACCTTTCCCAAGGGCATTTGCCCGAAAGTGAACGTGTTAGCGCGACTGGAATACGAACTCGCTTACTATGATTCCTCTGTCCATCGCTTTTACCATTACACCCCCAATTTTTCTTTCATCGCCAACCTTTTTGATGACAAAACGGTGAACATACGTGGTCCCTTCAATAAGTTTCCAGACATTTTTTGTACACGCATTTAAAATTGTCGTAGACTCTTGAAAATTCACTATGTTATTGCTATACATCTTATGAGATGACTGACCAATTTTTATGATTTCATGTTCAAATCAACAGCTACAGCAGGAATTGGAATACACCCTACTAAATCCTAGTTGTCATAGCTGGTGAATTTTAAAAATGCAATCTGGACGTGAGGACACTTTAGAAGAACGATATGCAATAAAAATCTGTTTTAAACTTGGAAAAAATGCTAGAGAAACGTATGGAATGCTTTAGACTGCTTTTGGAGCATCTTGCATGAATCGAGCATCAGTTTTTGAGTGGCATAAGAGATTCAAGGAAGGCAGGGAGTCTTTCACAGTTAAATGTTAAAACAGTCCTATATTAAACAATTCAGTTTGGTATAAGTACAGTTTCAATGTCAAAACAGTTCCATTTCAAACAATTCAGTTTATCATCATTACGCAGTTTAAATGTAGAGAGTAGAGTTGGCGACCTTAGTCAAGGGAGAACCGAAGTCTCCCTTTTCAATAGTTACTACACTGAGGTAGAGGAGAGGGCGCTACTCCATTCCCTGGATTGCTCCATTTACCCTTGATCCTTACCTTATAATACTGAGTGCTAAGCAAAGAAGCATCAAGTACCATTTTTTGAATCTTCGACCAAGGATTGAAACCCGATCTCCCGGACCATTGGCGAACACTCTACTTTTTAGGCCAACGACAGTACAGTTTAATTGTTAAAAACATCTCTATTTCAAGCTATTCAGTTTAGTCAAACAGTTCAGTTTAGCAAGAGTATGCCGTTAGTTCTATTTAAACCATAGATAGGGCCTTATCAGGTGCTACCACGCCGGGCTAGAGTGGACCTGGGAGCAATGGCAATGAAGGGGTACTCCGACATTCACCAAAGCCCCTGCATCACTGGAACCTCATCATCAGATTATTAACCTGTGCTGGTCGCATGTTGCTTAACTGAACATGTATTTCCTCAAGATTGTCAAGATTTGTATCCTGAGACCCGAGCCGTACTGAACGTACCAGTTGATATTGTCAGCTGTTTGACAGAATTTATAAGTGAACTTGAATTGATGCAAAAAAAAAAAGAAGTCAACACACAATTTTTTTTTTTTCATGTTTATGTTCATGTCAAATTCTGAAAGAAGTCATAGAAAATTAATTAAGACGACACTTCAATGTACACAATTAATAGTTTTTTTTTTTTTTTGTTTTTTTTTTGTTTAATGGCATATAAACCTTTGTTGCCAAAACCATCCTTCTAGAAGAACGGTAATGGTACTATTTAACCCATAGCTGGGCGGATAAGGGGCTTCATACCTTTCCCTAGGGTATAGGTCCGAAAGTGAACGTAATAGCGCGACTGGAGTTCGAAGTCCATCGCTTTAACACTACGAGGACACCCCGCTACATAATTAATATGACGAGGATTTATTACGAAGAAAAAAGCAATGGCGGTCATTTGGAACCGCAGTCGCGGTCATTTGCAATGGCGGTCAATTTGAACCGCAATGGAGATCATTTTCAGTTTTTTGACATTGAAACACTACTTACATTAAACTGATTTGTTTAATATAGAACTGTTTTGGCATTTAACTGAGAGTAAACAAAATCTGTACTTACGCTAAACTGAATTATCTGAATTAGAACTGTTTGACTTAAAAAAAAAACAACTATGTACTTAAGTTTAAACTGCGTGATTATGCTAAACTGAATTATTTGAAATGGAACTGTTTTTTGACTTTGAAACTGTACTTACACTAAGCTGAATTGTTTAATACAGAACTGTTTTAACATTTAACTGTAGAACTGTTTGACTAAACTGAATAGCTTGAAATATTTTTCACATTTAAACTGCGTTCTTATGCTAAACTGAATTATTTGAAATAGAACTATCTTCATAAATATAGATTTGGCGTTAAATAACCTCCAAAGGTTGATATGCCATAAAACCCAACCAACCAACCAATATATTTTCCTTATTTTGCAGGGAAAATCTTCCTTGCTGGAAAGCAGCAATCCAGAAGTCTAATAACCATGTTTTAAGAATTAAAAAAATTATGTTTATAGTACACGGGCAAAAATTATTACTCACTGTGACAATACACTGCCAGCCGACCCCCACTATATTAACCAGCCAAACTACTCATGGTCATTTGAATCGTCTAGTGGGTTTTCTCATCACTGGCCAGGGGTATTTCACATTCCTTTACCAACACACAAAATACACAACACAGGAGGTTGAAGAAAATAAGAACAATCATGAGCTTGGGTTAGCTCCAAGCGCAAGAACGGAGAATTCGGTGACACTTTTGTGCATTCTGTGTTTCTGTGGGCTAATGCGAGCGTGTACTCGTGCGAAACTCCCAAAAGCCACTAGCAATGCTAACTTATCTTCTCGGGTTGTTCAACCTGGCTTCTGTTGAACAACAGTTCTTAGCAGTTGCCTTTCTGACTTCTGTTGACTGGTCTCCTCTCTGCCCTGCTCTCATCTCTTGACTGAGCTTCTCTTGACTGCTCTCTCCTGCCGACTGTCCTTGGGACCTCCCTTCCCTCATCTCCTTCCGGTCTCGTGGGAGATCTCGCGCACATGGCTTTGTGTGGGTTTTGCGCCAAAACAAAGGGATCCTCTGACTGGCCCCCACACCCACAGAAACGAATGCCAACCATCGTGTCACATCACACTAAAACTTGTTTTATAAATTATTGTCCGACGAAGGCAGCATGAGTATTGGAGCGAATTATGCTTGACATGTTCCTTACAAATTGTAGCTGGAAAATTTTCCGAGAACTGTGAGAAAAACAAATAACAGGCAGTTAAGTTAAAACAGCAATAGTAAGGAAAAGATATGTTTTATGTGCATTAGTCTTTGTATGGGCACAGCGTATAAAACAAATAACAGGAGGTTGAGTTAAAACAGCTATAGTAAGCAAAAGATATGTTTTATGAGCATTAGTCTTTGTATGGGCATTAAAACCTCTGCACTCCGTGACTGCTGACAACAACTGGCCGACAGGGCCACTATACACTGGTTAGGGGAGTCTTACACATCTGTAGAGATATAGTCGGTGTTTTCTGCAACCTGAGCCGACTGGGCCTCAGGACATTCGATGAGTGAGTTTTACCCTTCAGCAGAGATGCAGTCAGTGTATTCTGCTGCGCCAGCCGACGGGCCCTGCCTGCGTGAGTTAATCACACTGATATCAGTGATAATATTATACCAAAACTTTTGGTTTGGTTTCTATGATAAATGGCGTATCAACCTTCGTTTGCCCAGTCAGTTGGGGCAGTAGAAGACACCGACTACACCACTGCAGAGAGGTAAGAACCCCCACCACCACCACCACCAACTAGTGTCCTGGATATGACACTAAACAATCTGATGGAGAAGTTCCAGTGTTACAAAGCGGCTTTCACTGGGACTGCGATAACTGGCACGTAACGAGAATAATATATATACATATATATATATATATATATATATATAATTGCGTGAATGTCCCAAGGTTCGATAAAAAAAAAGGGTGAACTATGGGAAGGGAATTTCTCCAATCGAAGACTCTCGGTAAATCACAGCGGAATAAGCAACAAGCACTCACAAAACCAACATAACACAATTTGAAGATTTAACAACAAAATTTATTACAACGTAATTAGGGAAAAATAAGAATTAAAAAAGGCTTTAAGAACAAAAGGGGATGGAAAACTAACGTTACTATTTATATATAAAATCCGAGACGAATCAGAACTCAAAAAGATTTGCAAGGTAGACACATAGAGGCAAAAGAAATATGAAACTCACTGAGGGTTTAGGACTTGTTAACAATCTTATTTTCTTTGGTTTTTTTTTCTTCTTTCGTTCTTTTTTTTTTCTTGCAGAGGCTTGAACTTAAGTGCCACGAGGAGTTGTTAGGTTTCTGCTGTCTTTTTCTTAGTCACATTTCGGGTGTATTGCAACGGAGCTCTTGAATGGATGTTGACGCCTCAAAGTCAGGACCGCTACTACTCTCGTCACCTAGCAAGTGTCAAAAACCAGAAGGGTCTCTACCCTGACTCTTAGAGCTGGACACGTGGTTGATAAGGTCACCCAAAGTTCACTCCAAGAGTTCAAGGCTAGCTGAGATGGGTAAATAGTGGAAAGGGGTTGACTTGCAATTCCATTTCTTGTCGTCGTCGTTCTTCTTTTCTCTTCCTCCTTTAGCCCCGTGAACTACCAAGCAAATCATGCATGATGAGAAAGGGTATGCTTGGCGCCTCTCCTTCCCAACTTTATTTTTCGTCTCGGAATAATAACAAACAAAACACACTTGTAATGTACATAAAAAATATATTTCTCCTATTTTCTACCCCACGTAACACCAGTAATGTTGAAAGTTTGGGGAAAACTTGCCCTGTCAGCTGAGACTGCAGGATACACCGACTGCAGAGCGGTAAGACTCCCCCAACGAGTGTGCTGATTATGACACTAAACAACCTGATTGTGAGGCTCTAGTAATGCGGGAGCTTGGGAGAATACGGAGTACCCCTTTATTACTATCGCTCCCGGGTTCACCCGCACTCTTGATAGGGTCTAATAGGTCAAATAGAATTAAGCTGTGGACTGGATTGTTTGAAAGAGCTGTTTATATGCATAAAATGATTTGGCATTAATAACCTTCAATAGTTGATATGCCATAAAACCCCACCAAATTTGTAGAAAGAAAGTAGCGGTGTTTTTTAACCCATAGATTTGGGGAGGGATAAGGGAGTTTATACTTTTCTGAAGGGTATTTGTCCCAAAGTGAACGTAATAGCACGACTGGAGTTCGAACTCGCTTAACAGGTTTGAATTCAGAGTTTTCCTTCTCTTAGACTAGTTGCCTCACCAAGGCTGAAGAACCTAGTCTGTCCTACTATTTTCCCATAGCTGGAGGGAGAATAATTGGATTCATACCTTTCCCAAGGGTATTAGTGCAATGTGAAATGCATTCAGTCCAGGATTTGAACTCGTGTCACCGTGTCCTATTCCTACGACGATAACCATTACACCACGGGCACCTCCCGTGTTTTGTGTTTTGGCTATCGGATGATAAACCATGCCTCCTACTGTCCACTGCCCCCTAAAAAGTTGTGTATGCCATGCTAAAATATTACTTAATAATATTTTAGATTTGGTTTAGACTGGAATTCGAACTTGCTTACTTCGATATTGCAGTCCAGCAAGTTAGCCAATACGCAATAATATTTTCGGTGCAACAGAGAACTGATAGAATAAAACAATTCTGAAACATTGAAAAAAAATCTTCTTGCCCTCCCGGATGTAGATTACTTTAACGATTAAAAAAAATGTATTTTTGTACGACTTAGGAAACGATATCCTCTCTTGTTCAATGAAAGAAATTAATTTAAAAAAAACCCTCCATCTTATTTTTTTAAAATTAGCTTCACCAGTTCAAAGTCAATATTCTTGTTTTTACCAAATTCATTTACACACACACACACACACACACACACACACACACACACACACACACACACACATATTCATACATATACACACGAACATACACATACATACATACATATTCAGATACGCACATATACACAGAAACATATACACACTCACACGTATACAAGCACACACACTCACACATATACACTCACATTCAGACATACATACACATACTCATACATATACACACGCATACACACACGCACATACACACACGCATTCACACATATACACACAAACATATACATACATACACTCACAAGCATACACACACACATACACTCACATTCACACATACACATACATTCACACACCCACGCGCGCGCACACATACACATGCATACACACACATACACACACACATACACACAGAGAAAGAACACCATGCCTCAAATAATACAAATTAACTATATTTTCTGTGAAAATAAGATCAAACAATCCCAGAATTTCGATTAAAAACTTTTTTTTATCTCTTTGAAGAAAAGAAAATGGAACAAGGAAAGAGATTTTTAGCCGACTAATAATATTCGCAAAATATCCTCTCAATGTTCTTCCTACCAGACAGCAAAAAATTAGCGTCTTTATTTAAATCTGTAATTTCCGGACATATTCGCCAATTTCCGGAAATTACTGACCAGCGCTTATTAATTTTCTTTGTTCCTTTATTCAATTTTTCTTGTTTATCTCCGCCTTATCAAACATATAAATAACATTATTATGTGGATGTCACTAATAATCTATATTTAATCACGGTCACAGGGAGAAAAAAAAAAAGAAGAAAAAAATGCAAGGTTGTTAATAATGATAATATAATAACGATAATGTTATTAAATAAGAAAACTGACTTTATGGAATGGACTTTCTTAGCAACTATATTTTGCCTGGTTCATTCTTTGAAAGGTCTTCATCGGTCAGAAATATGGTTGTCATAGTTACGAATTGAGAAGAGAAAAAAAAAACGGTATAAATTTAATTGATGATATGAATAGATTAATTGGTTGATTATACGGCATTTGAGCATTGGGGTTGTTAAATACCGAAGTCAGTTGTTTTTCACACAATTATATGTTCTTATGCAACTAATAGTTATACAACTAAGACGGCTGGGGCTGTATAATACACTGATTGCATCTCTAGGCGTAATATATATCTCATACTCTTGCAATAATAAGAAATTTCATGCTTTCTGAATATATTGTTGGTTTTCTATAAAAATTCTGTACTGTTTGTATTTGAACACATAAGTTATTTGTCGCGGCCTCCCACCAGACAGGACACGACACAAAGTCAATGACCCGAAAGTCGATTATATTGGGGAGGGGAAGGTCGGACACAAGCCGAGGCTTGAGCCCAGCTGGACTGTGCTGGTCGTCGACCTTCTTGGTGCAATGTGGGCCTGATGGGCCTAGCTGGACTTGGACCCAAATCTGGATCCAGGCACGTATGCCTGATTTTAGCTTAAACTGGACAGCAAGGTCCAGTGCTATACAAGGGAGGACAAACGTGTCAATGCTGCAGCTCACCCACCCGAAGGTCACCCAGCCGAACTTGGAGGCCTTTCGGCCTCGAATCTACCATTGATTTCGATACCCCATCCGGCACGAATGCCAGACGGTCCAGCTAAAGCCAGGTAATAACATAAGGTTGTAAATGTAAATTTAATATATTTACAAGATCGTTTGAATTCGTAAATAAGCAACGAATAAGTGGTCAGAACGAAGAGGGGAAAAATACAAGAATCATCTTATTCATGGGGCTAATTTTTTCATTGATAAGATCCAAATTGTTTTCTTTTCAAAAGCAAATAAAATCGCGGTATACGGATACCCGCAATTGGCTCAGGATTTAGTTATATATGTTATACTGTCAAAACAAGTAGCCACACTGTGGCCTTTCACTAAGTTAAAACATTATCATATTTACCCAACCCCTCCGCTCGGGTAGGATATGACACAGGGTCAATTTTTTAAGCGGAGTTTAACAGGTTTGAATTCAGAGTTTTCCTTCTCCTAGACTAGTTACCTCACCAAGGCTGAAGAACTTAGTCTGTCCTACTATTTACCCATAGCTGGAGGGAGAATAATTGGATTCATACCTTTCCCAAGGGTATTAATGCTATGTGAAATGCAATCAGTCCAGGATTTGAACTCGTGTCGCCGTGTCCATTTCCTACGACGATAACCATTACACCACGGGCACCTCCTAAGTTAAAACTTTATAAAGTTTATCGGATTTACACTCCTATATTTTTAAATGACCGTGATACTACTTGTTTCCGAAACAAAGAGGGCGGACGTCGGTAAATTGATCAGTCTCGGAAACCAATTGGCCAGGAAAGTCACGTGGTTAGTGTTCACAACTACGTCCGAAACTTTGATTTTGTCCCGTGCATTTGGGGCCGACTGCATGACAAGAATTACCAATAGATACTCTCGTCTTCCAAGAACTTACTCTCTACATTTTGACTTACAGAGTCAGCACACTCTCTCATTCTCTCCATTGCAACTCACAGAGATAACACACTCTCTCTTTTACATTTTGACTTCCAGCAGTCAACCCTACGAAAATGTATTCATTCTGCAACCTTTTTCTTTCTTATTCTACCTTTTCGGTTAGACTTCTAGCCTCGAACACAGCCTCAGAAATTTCGACAAACCCCGAAAGAGACAAACAACCAACATGGGAGAAGACATGTTCCTCCTTGGACACGTGGCTATATTTATATATATATCGATACCTTACATGAAATACTTAGTCCACATACATTTTATAGATTAAAGGACACTTTCAATATTTAGTCTTTTTCCTTAATATCCGTGTTAATACTCACGTACACACACACAGAGGAATATTCAATAGACTCGTTAGTTACATATACGCACGCACACACACAGGAATATTCCTCAGACTATATTAGAATATTTGTAATATTTCCTTTTTCATGTATTTCTTGATATATAAATTTAATTTTGTTTGTACTGCTTTGTTTTGAATGTTCCTTTGTCCGCGTCGTTTCAGGTATTTTACATTCATTGTTTTTAAAAAATGAGCAAACTTCGATTGTGGGGAAACATAACACCACAAAATGTTCGACCAAAAATATTCACCAAACAACAGTACCCCTACAAGTTTGAAATTTTCCATTTTTTTTCCCTGATCCAATTTAGAGTTCTTATACTATAAGAGATCTTGGTCACATCGATGTCAGGAGCGCAGATAATAAGCAAGCCCTGGGTCTGGTATAGCCACAATATACTACCTGTGAAAAATATTACAAATCAAAACATAATTCAAGGTGGGTCCTAGACATCAGTTCTGTGTATCATGATCGGCAGGAGCTCTCTTGCTAGGCAGCATGGGGGATACGTTCGGCATCCTACCAATATTGGCTATTTTTTTCCAGGCGACCTAAGCAACCTCTCAAATCAGAGACTTCAATGCAAAAAATGAACTTGGAGAGACAACAAACTTGAATTTCAAAGCTATTTTAGAAGTAAACCTACGCAAAGTGTGTGTAGAAAAAGAATGAATGACATCTGAGAAGAATTCGCTAGATCTAAGACAAGGCAAAGACTCCATGACCTAGCACGAATGATAAAAAGCAAGGTTGGTTTTAATATCAGTAATAAACCAACAAATAAATAGGGAAACATGTCAACTAGACCATAATATTGTCACTGAGGCGTGAAATATAGAAAACCAGAACCCTCCAACTGAATCGAAATACAAAGTAGTTGTAATTGAAACATTACACAATCAAACACGACGAAAGAAACACCAACACAAGAAGAAAATAGATATGTAGAGATTTTGAAGAGAATTATGTCTGAAAAGAAGACTACATTATCATCTCTCTGAAACCAAGACTGGAAAGCAGTCAGGGTAGAAACTGAAAAAAAAAAAAGGTGAACTATTAAGACATATCTCAACGAACAACATCACGGAATTAAACGAACAAATCTACGCAAGAGCAAAATTATTCTTTGAAAAAGTCAGAGTTCCCCTAAACAATTATTTTTTGAAAAAGTCGGAGTTCCCCTAAACAAACAGAAACTTGAAAGCTGGATGGCAAATTAGACTGGTTATACAAATAAAAAATCTGAGACAACAAACAAAAACACGAGAATACATAAGGACGAAAAGAGTAAAGAAACACAAGTCGAACGAACAACTTGAAGAAACAAATTAGAAGGTCCTGGCGAAAGAAGGAAGACTAAAAAGATACAGACATAGGATCAAACCATACAGACAAAACGGGACATTCCAAAACAACGTAGAAATTTACCTGCAATTTGATTGGTTGGTTGGTTATTTGGGTTTTATGGCACATCAACCTTTGTAGGTTATGTAACGCCAAATCCATTTTTATACAAATAACCAGTTCTGTTTTTAAAAATTCAGTTTAGCATGAGTACACATTTTAATTGTCAAAAACATTTCTATTTCGAGCTATTCAGTTTAGTCAAACAGTTCTAATTCAAACAATTCAGTTTAGTATAAATATAGATTTTGTTTACACAAAGTTAAATGTCAAAAGAGTTCTATATTAAAAATTCAATTTAGTGTAAGTAGAGTTTCAATGTAAAAACAGTTCCATTTCAAACAATTCAATTTAGCATAAGTAGGCATTTTAAATATAAATACACCGTTTAATTGTCAAAAACATTTCTATTTCAAGCTATTCAGTTTAGTCAAACAGTTTTAATTCAAACTTTTTAGTTTAGTATAATTATGCATTTTAGCTCCATTTAACCCATAGATATGTCTCTCTCAGGTGCCACCATTCCGGACCAGAGTGGACTTGGGAGCAATGACAATGAAGGGGTACTCTGCATTCCCCAACGCATCACTGGAACCTTTCCATCAGATTGTTTAGTGTCATATATCCAGGACACTCGTTGGATGAGGGGTCTAAGTGCTGGCACCGACTGCTTTTCTGCCGAGGTATCCCTCTGCAGGAAAGCAGTCGGTGCAAGCAATTCGAGGGAGAATGTGTGAGGACATACTAACAACAGGGTTCAAGCGAAGCAAAATGGTTGAACGGAGAAATCATAAATGAAAAACCAAATGGATAAACAACAAGGGGAAAAAAGATGCAGTGATTGGAAAAAGGGCCGAAGGTAAAAATACGCCCCGATTCACCTTAGAGCAACGCTAAAAAAAAAAAAAATAAAAAAATAAAAAAATAATACCTAATTGGAAAACGCCAGGCAATGATGGCATTTATGGATTCTAGTTTTCAAATTTCACTTCCATTCATGACAGACTGGCTAGTGAAATGAGTAGATGTTTAGAAGAAGTAGACATGCCTGAATGGATGACCAAACGAAAGACCTCTCATCAAGCGGTGAAGTCAGCTTGCCACAAAGGTATTGCCTTGGGTAGAGTTTCCTGGGAGAAGGCAGTTAGCACTATAACACTCACCCAGCGTTGAAATTAGGTAGATCCTGGAAAACCACAGATTGATGCGTGATATATCGGTAAGTTTGGTTTGGTTTAGTTCGGTTTTATGGCACATCAACAGTTGTAGGTTATTAATGCCAAGTCCATTTTTAAACATATAAACAGTTTTATTTCAAACAGTTCAGTTTAATATAGGTATAGTTTTTTGTTTACTCACAATTATGTGTCAAAAAAGTTCTATTTCAAACAATTCTGTTTAACGTAAGTACAATATCAATTTTAAAAACAGTTCTATTTTTAACAATTCAATTTAGCATAAAAAATGTTCTTTTTCTAACAATTTAATTTAGCATAAGTACGCAGTTTAAACAACAAACGATTCTATTTCAAACAATTCAGTTTAGCATAAGTACGCAGTTTAGTTCTGTTTGACTCATAGATATGACCCGATCAGGTGTTTCAACTCTGGGCCAGAGTGGATCTGGGAGTGATGACAATGAAGGGATGTTCTGCATATCCCAAAGCTCCTGCATTACAGGAACCTCACCATCAGATTGTTTAGTGTCATAACAGGACACTCGTTGGAGGGGTCTTATCCCTCTCCAGAGATGCAGTCGGTGTATTTTACAGCCCCAGTCAACTGGGCAATTAAAGAAATAAAGGATTATATATATATATATATATATGGTGAAATGGTAGATGTTGGTGAATCTGACAAGATGATAAAAATAAATGGAGAAGTGGATAAATCAGACATTTACAAAAGGGTTTAATGATATTTCGTTCTTTATTTACAGAACTTCTTCAGACTAAACATTTGTTTGAGTTTTTCTACATCTTAACAATAGAGGAAATCGATGAAATAAAAGAGAAAATAAAGGTACAGAGGGAGTGAAAAGGGTCTAAAGGGAGGGAAAGTGTTTAAAGACCAATGGAAGATAAGGGTTATTGGTTTTGACTGTTACATTGCTTCCACCATATACCCAGACAGATAGATGCTATTACTCCGGGTCAAAGTGGACCTGGGAACAATGGCAATGAAGGGGTACATCACATTCCTTAAATCTCCAAGGCAGGAGCCTCACCACCAGATTTGAGGTTATATCCAGGACACTCGTTAGAGGGTGTCTTACTTCTCTGCAGAGATGTAGTCGATGTCTTCTGCAGTCCCCGCAGACTGGGCTATCTTAACATTAATAAATATTTTTAACAAGTGAACACAGGTATACAGATTCAAGTATTCCCATATGATACGAATAATTTTCAAACAATTTTAACTTATATATGAGACCCTCACAAGTCCTACCGTTCTAAGTCAAAGTCAAGTAAACTTAAATTTTGTAAGACGGTAAGGAAAAGTCAATACATATATATATATATATATATATATATGTGTGTGTGTGTGTGTATGTGTATACGTGTGTCTGTCTGTCTGTTTGTCTGCGTGTGGACTGGTCATTTTAGTTCATTCTTATTCTGAAAGGTCCAATAAGAACGTTGAATAGACAGAACCATTTGTGGCTATTCCATACAGAACTAATGAAATGCCAAGCGTTGACCAAATCCATTATATTAGTTGTGCTTGATTCAGAATGGCTACAGCCTAGTCCACCTGAATGCTCACCAGCCACACCCCAATAATAATGCCATAACATAATCAATTCTATTTCCGGTATTTTAAATTTTGTGCCTTCTACCGGAAATGAACACTTCTTCCATTCATGACTATTCAAGTAACACAGATTCAGCCTCAAAAGAGCAAATGTCGTTAGATCCAAGTTTCTGACACTTAGCTAAAAGCATGACAAATTTCTAATATATATATATATATATATATATATATATATATATATATATATATATATATATGCGAACACACACACACACACACACACACACACACATATATATATATATGTATATAGGTGGTGCAGCTATACACTAGTAGCGACATAACAACAACTTGGAAAAAATCCAGGTTTTTTTTTAATCTGAGAAATCTGTTTTCCATATCATTGACAACTTGTCAATACCAGTCAACGCCTTCTCTATGAGTATGTTGATATAGCTTCTGTAGATGAGATATTGTTACCGAGGTATGTGGAATAGTATACTAATTTCAGAGGCTTGGTATTTAATCTTCTTTTAAACACAAAGTAAATGTTAGACGGAAACTACACAACAATATTACGTGCTGTTTTTAACAAATCTTGGAAGCTGCATACTTTATGAGAGCAGCTGTACGGCCACTTGCCTCCCATCTCACAAACCATCCAAGTAAGATGAAGACACATACGTATTTACCAACCCCTCTGTATGGTCAGGATATGATTCAAGGTGAATTTTTGAGCGGATTTTAACATGTTTCAATTTGGAGTTTTCTTTCTCCTAGACTGGTTGTCTAACTCAGTCCGCCCAAACTATTTATCTATAGCTAGAGGGACAATAACTGGATTCATGCTTTTCCAAAACGGTATTAGTGCTATGTGAAATGCAATCAGCCTCGTGCAGGATATGAACTTGTGTCGGCGTGTCCATTTCCTCCTCCGATAACCATTAGATTACTCGTACCTCCAAAGACATGCAGAAGACACGTAGAGCTCTGCTGGAGAAGTAACTACGATATCATAAGCAACATTATCTAGAGGATTACTACACATGAACACACCAGTGCTGACCGACCAAGCATCAGTTTTTTTACGGACACCGGATGCTGACTAGAAGACCCGCCAGAAGCAACGAATGATATTGATCAGGGCAAGGCAAACTTTTTGTTGAGAGATCTGCATCACTAGGTTATGAATTATCAAAGTGCCGCATCTTTTAAAATTCAAAGGAATTTGGGGGTGTCCTTGTGGTTAAAGCGATGGAGGACAAAATCGTAGTAAGCGTGTTCGAACTCCAGTCGCGCTATTACGTTCACTTTCGGACAAATACCCTTGGGAAAGGTATGAATCTCCTTATCCTCCCTGCTATGGGTTAAATAGAAGAATGGATTTGGCATTAAATAACCCACAAAGGTTGATATGCCATTAAAACAAAAGAAATCAAACCAATCAAAAGAATTTATTCTCGATTCGTTATTTTTAGGGGCTCCTGCAGGCCGCATAGAATTGTAGCCTGCCACTCCTGATATAGACGGATGGCAAGATAGATAGATAGATAGATAGAGAGAGAGAGAGAGAAAGTCTAGGGACTAAGTGCTATCAGCCCAACTTGATATATATACTTTAAGAAAAACAACGAAACCGGTCACATAGGATTATAAACTTATTTCCATCCTGTTACGCATTTTCTATCAAAATTAACAGGACTTCTTCAGATCTTTTTTTATCAAAAAGATCTGAAGAAGTCCTGTTAATTTTTTTTCGTGTTTTTGGAAATTTCAAAAATGCGTAACAGGATGGAAATAAGTTTATAATCCTACGTGACCGGTTTCGTTGTTTTTCTTAAAGAATTTATTGCTCTGTATTATTGTTACATTGAGCTCTTTATCAGGAAAATTTAAATATTCATTCATGAATAATTTCTTGTCCTGATGGAATTACTCCCAACTCCGGTTTAACTGGACCAAAGAATACTACATACATATATATATATATATATATATATATATATATATATATATGATAGAAATATGTGGAAAGTTGGATAAATCAAACGCTTAAAACCGATTTAGAGGCATGAAATTTTGCTTTTTCATTTCAGACAATCTAGAAAGTAAAAAAAATATCACGCCTCTAAATCGGTTTTATGTGTTTGATTTATCCAACTTTGCACATATTTCTATCATATTGACAGATTCACCACGATTTATCTTTTCAGCACACACACACACACACACATATATATATATATATATATGGACAGCTATCAATAGGCTATCAATTATATGGAAATCAGACCTAACCGATAAAATGAAACGCAGTTTCTTCCAGGCAGCGGTCACATCGATACTGCTATATGGCTGCACTACATGGACGCTAACAAAACGGCTGGAGAAGAAGCTAGATGGCAATTACACAAGAATGCTGCGTGCAATCCTGAACAAGTCCTGGCAGCAACATCCCACAAGACACCAACTGTACGGCCACCTGCCTCCTATCACGAAAACTATTCAAGTTAGAAGAACCAGACATGCAGGACACTGCTGGAGAAGTAGGGACGAACTCATAAGAGATGTACTCTAATGGATCCCCACACATGGCCACGCAAAAGCAGGACGACCAGCACGAACATACATTCAGCAGCTATGTGAGGATACAGGATGTTGTCCTGAAGACCTACCTAGGGCGATGAACGATAGGGAGGAGTTGCGAGAGAGGGTCAGGGATATCCATGCTACCAGCGCGATATGATGATGATGATATATATATATATATATATATATATGAAGGTAGCAGAAAAAAACATAATCCAAATAGGTGAATGATAAAGAGGCTTGAGCTCTGCTGGACTGTGCTGGTCGTCGACCTTCTTGGTGCAATGTGGGCCTGATGGGCCTAGCTGGACTTGGACCCAAATTTGGATCCAGGGACGTATGCCTGATTTTAGCTTAAAATGGACAGCAAGGTACAGTGCTATACAAGAGGGGACAATGATGTAAAGTTGACGTTAACGTTTCGGTTTCAGTGACAATCATCAGGACTTGGATATCAAAAAAGTTCACATAGCGATGGATGCTTTCTGAGATAACAGGAGCAAATGAGAAATATTCAACGAAAAGATGCACAAACGAATACATTGCGTTCATAATTCAAAAGTCATAAGAACGTGTCTGGTACGTGGAAAAGTATTTCAAAATGTTGGAATTTCCAAAGAAACAAAACAAAACCTCTCGTTTATTGAGAAATACGCAACAAGTAAGTTTTCCTATGTATAGATCGTTTGGAATCATTCATGTTAAATGTTATGTAAGATTGTATTTGGTATTTGTTTTTCCAAAAAGACAGTATAGAAGTAAATATGGAGAAAATCATACTGTCGGATTTTATGCATATTTACTTTCATATATATATAATCAACTAATTAAAGACTGTGAATATCCAAAGAATGAACGCTCAGTGCACCGTTGTTTAATACAAAAGTTTGAATTCCATCAGACAAGCTTAAATTTGCGAAATAGATTTATTATGAAAATGGAATACTATTTCTAAATTTCTTATCTTTTCAATATATATATATATATATATGCATGTTTGGTTAAATAATAAAGACACATTTTGTCTACATAATTTTATTAAGATCTTTTGAAGTTTCGTTCATTTAATAGAATTATATAAACAAAATGTGTCTTTATTCGAAACGACAGAGTCAGCCTGTATTATGGTTTGGTTTGGTTGGTTGTTTTTATGGCATATCAACCTTTGTAGGTTATTTAACGCCAAATCCATTTTTATGTAAATAATCTGTTCTATTGAAAACAGTTCCGTTTAGCATAAGTACATAGTTTAATTGTCAAAAACATTTCCATTTGAAACTATTCAAGCAGTTATGTAATAATTCAGTTAAGTGTAAATACAGTTTTAATGTCGAAAAACAGTTCTATTTGAAATAATTCAGTTAAGCATTAGCACGCAGTTTAAATGTAAGTACGGTTTAATTGTCAAAAACGTTTCTATTTTAAGCTATTCAGTTTACTCAATTCATTTTAGCATAAGTATACTGTTAGTTCTATTTAACCCATAGATAGGGCCCCATCAGGTGCTACCACTCCGGGCCAGAGCGGACCTGGAAGCGATGGCAATGAAGGGGTACTCCGCATTCCCCAAAGCTCCAGCACTGCTGGAACCTCACCATCAGATTTTTTAGTGTCATATCCAGGACGCTCACGGGGGGGGGGTCTTACACCTCTGGAGAGGTGCAGTCAGGGTATTCTACAGCCCCAGCCGACTGGGCAATGTATTATGGTTATTGAGATCATTGTGATTATACTACAATATGTAAACGTTAGATATTTCGTTTGTTTTTTTTAACTATCTTCTGGTTGATGTTAGTATATGATTTTATGTCTCATCCAATAGATTATTTTCGCGATCTGTTTGAAAATAATTTTATTGTGTGAGACATGACATCACCTAGTAATACAACTTTGAAGATGGTAAAAAAAAAATTAAGAAACGTTAAATGTTTATATATTCATATATGAATGGATATATTCATATTAGGCTCTCATCATTTTACTTTGGTTTTCGCTTTTTTTTTCGTTTTATTGCATTTCAGGGTTTTTCTCCCATTCATATAACATAAAACCCATTGTAAATAAATCATAAATTGTAAATAAAACCATACCTTACATACTGGGTTTTAAGTAGGTCTTTTCACAGAGCAAATGTGGTATTTTGGTGGTTGCAGCGCACTTAGTGATGAATGACTGGTTATATATTGTACTGTTGAATGGGCTAGCTTGGTGTCCCTAGAAAATATAATTAATGCATGACCTCTCCTTTTCCCCCCAAAAACTACAAGGCCTTGTTGCTTTCCATTTGTTCAAATTGAAATAAAGCTCTCATCAGTGTATGTGACTTATCAAATTAAACGAAAAAGATGAAATAGTTTTAAAACACTCTATTTCGATAGGCAGCGTTGTGTTTCAAATTTGTGGGACGTTATTCACTTTCCAAAATTTATTTTAAAATTCCATAATCTATCTATCTATCTATGTTACTGTAAACGCGTAATAACATCAACCGCCAAAAGTAAACGACTTTCTTTTTTTTTTTTCTTTTTTTTTTTTAAATTACAAACTGCACACTAAAAATGAAGATCAACGTCCAATGTAGTCTCTTCTCTTAATTTATCTGGCGTATATATATATATATATATAATTCTCTTAATATCCTGTCCGGTGGCAAAAACTGCTTGGTAGCGCCAGGAGTGGCAGTACCGCCTTGCGCTACCGAAACTGTGTTATCACCCCTGGTTGGCGGCTGATGAGGACATGTTATCGCACGTGCTTTCACACGTTGTGTGCTGAAAAAAAAAATCTTAATATTTACATTATTTAGTTCATATCTACCTATCGTAAACAGTCCATAATATAACAATCAATATTTATCAGGATAAGCCTTCTTTATTTTTATCTCTGATTAATTTGACTCTATATCTAAGTATATTTAAACGATGAAGCCAAATCATTTTAAAAAGGGGTTTTCGAAATTTTTCAGCACTAGTCTAACGAAATAAGGAGACAAATTAAAAAACAAAAAAGCAAAAAATAAAAGACAAAACAAGTTTCTGTTTGATAGTATTTTTGTTTGAAATAATCCAGGATTCAACCATTTTCTGGTGTATTTTCGAATGTATATGAGAACCTCTCTGAAACTGATAGACAAGTTCACCTACCTAGGTAGCAGTGTCTCATCAACCGAAAAAGACATCGACACGTGGCTAACGAAGGCATGAACGGCTATCGATAAGCTATCGACCATATGGAAATCAGACCTGACCGATAAAATGAAACGCAGTTTCTTCTAGGCAGCGACACTGCTGTATGGATGCACTACTTGGACGCTAACTAAACGGCGGGAGAAGAAGCTAGACGGCAATTACACAAGA
This sequence comes from Sepioteuthis lessoniana, assembly GCA_963585895.1. NCBI lineage: Eukaryota > Metazoa > Mollusca > Cephalopoda > Myopsida > Loliginidae > Sepioteuthis > Sepioteuthis lessoniana. The sequence continues at coordinate 19,223,846 of OY757936.1, forward strand.
ATACTGCGAGCAATATTGAACAAGTCCTGGCGGCAACACCCTACAAGGCACCAACTATACGGCCACCTGCCTCCCATCACGAAAACTGTCCAAGTGAGACGAACCAGCCACGCAGGACACTACTGGAGAAGCAGGGGCGAGCTCATAAGTGATGTACTCCTATGGACCCCCACATATGGCCGGTTAAAAGCAGGACAACCAGCTCGATCATACATACAGTAGCTATGTGAGGATACGGAATGTAGCCCTGAGGACCTGCCTGAGGCGATGAACGATAGGGGGAAGTGGCGAGAGAGGGTCAGGGATATCTGTGCAAGCGGCATGACGTGATGATGATGATGATGATGAAACAAGTGGGTGCCATCTCCACATTAAGTAATAAGCCTCAGAAATTAGCAGACCATTTAATATTCCTCGGTAGCAATATCTACTGAAAGGGATATCTATATACACATAGAAGAGACATGAACCGCTATCGACAGCTATTCGACCATAGGAAAATCTAATCTCTTTAGTGAAATAAAACGGGAATTCTTCGAAGTTCTGTCCGTGTAAGTACTATTGTATGGAAGAACAAATTGGTCTTTAACAGAGCATTTAGAGAAAACTACCAGAGAACTTATTGTAACTTAACAACAAGGTTACTGAATGAATATTAACCTAAGCGGAGGTTAGAAATGAAATGGAAATCTTTATAACATTAACAAAATACAATACTTGCCTGCAGCGTAAAGAAGATAACCGCTATTACTAGTGACTATTTAGTTAGCATATTCACCCCTTCACAATAGTGTCAAACGTATTCAGTTTAGCATAAGTACACAGTTTAATTGTCAAAAACATTTCCATTTCAAACTATTCAAGCAGTTATATGTAACAATTCAGTTAAGTGTAAATACAGTTTTCATGTCGTAAAACAGTTCTATTTCAAACAATTCAGTTAAGCATAAGCATGCGGTTAAAGTGTAAGTACGGTTTAATTGTCAAAAACATTTCTATTTCAAGCTATTCAGTTTAGTCAAACAATTCATTTTAGCCTAAGTATGCTGTTAGTTCTATTTAACCCATAGATAGGGACCTATCAGGTGCTTCCACAGCAATGATGGGGTATTCTGCATTCCCGAAAGCTACAGCACTGCTGGAACCTCGCCATCAGATTGTTTAGTGTCATATCCAGGACACTCGTAAGGTGTGGGGTCTTACACCTCTGCAGAGGTGCAGTCAGTATATTCTACAGCCCCAGCTGACTGGGTAATACACAAAGTTAAATGTCAAACAGTTTTATTTCAGATGATTCCGTTTAGCATAAGTTCACAGTTTAGACGTCAAAACAGTTCTATTTCGAGCAATTCAGTTCAGCACTAGTACGCAGTTCCAATGTCAAAACAGTTCTATTTTAAACAATTCAGTTTAGCATAAATGCACAGTTTAAATGCAAAAATCAGTATAGTGAAAGAAGCACGGTTTAGTTCTATTTAACCCATAGATAGGACCCTTATCAGGTGCTACCACTCCGCGCCAGAGTGGACCTGGGATCGATGGCAGTGAAGGGGTACTCCGCATTCCCCAAAGCTCCAGCTCTGCTGAAACCTCACCATCAGATTGTTTAGTGTCATATCCCGGACACTCGTTGAGGGGGTCTTACCCCTCTGCCGAGAAGCAGTCGGTGTATTCTACAGCCCAAGCCAATTGGGTATTAGGTTTGAGTTTATCGTTAAGAAAAGCTTCAGTACAAGGGCAATGAAGTGTTTGAACGTTGATTCGGTTTGAGAACGAATTCTCTGTCTCCCTTCACAAGTTTCATATAAGGCTTGAAAAATTCTTTTAAAATATTTTATATTGTTGTTATTTTAGCCTCTTTGTTAAAGTTACGTGGAAATGTTCAACTGGAAATGATTCATCATTTTTATTTTCTTTGCAAGTTTCTTATATCAGCGTTAGAAGGTGGTCTGTCAATTTCACTTTCGCTTTCACTTTAACTCTCTGAGTGACGGCAAGTCTCCTCAGGTCTTCACGACTATTCAGAATTTTAGCCGATCTTAAAAATGCTGTAGTCTGGATGGTCTCGATTCATCCTCAATTTCAAATCTTCCAGTCTTTTTTCCCAATCTTTGGGAACCATCACCCTCATGTTCCACAGCTTTTGTTAGTTCTATGGCCAGGTTTAAGTAAAAGTCAAGTAAGCAAAGTTGGTGACCCGAAGGCTCCTTTTTCAATAGCTACTACACAGAGGTGTAAGGGAGGGTGCTACTCCATTCCCTGGATTGCTCCACTTTACCCTTGCTCTATACCTAATAACGCCGAGTTTTAATCAAGAACTATTTTTGAGTCTTTGGTATGACTCGACCTGGGATTGATCTCAGGTCTCCCAGGCCATTGGCAAACATTTTAACATTTTCATTCTCAAGCCAACTGGAGCAGGACAGTCTCTTTTTTTGTGTGTGTAGGCCTGGTCTTCTGAAAGGGATTAAGTGAATCAAATTATTCTCCTTCCTGCGATGGGTAAATAATAGGGCAGATTTGGCTCTTTACCTCAATCTAGGTGAAGTAAAACTTTAAATTCAAACCTGTTAAACTCCACTTAAAAATTATCCTTGAGTCATATCTTGTCCATGCAGTGGGGTCAGTGAATGCAAATTCAGAACACTCGTTGATGGGGGGGGAGTCTTACCCCTTCCAGTCGGCGTATTCTACAGCTCTAGACAACTCGGCTTCCATCGTAAATGAGTAAACAGTTCTAACTGACCCGTGGATGGGACCCTAATATGTAATATGTACTATCTCTCTGGGTCTGAGTTAACCTGGTAGCAATGACTGAATAAGTAGTTCACATTCCTCAAAGCTTCAAGATTGGAGCCTCACCATCAGATTCTATTTTAAAGTCATAAACAAGACGCCCGTTCGTTGGGAAGCCTTAACTTTCGCCGGAGGTACAGTCGATGTATTCTACAGCCCCAGTCTCAGCCGACAGGGTGATTGGTCTATTTATATACAGACTGTATACCTGAAGCAGGGTTTAGAATGGAACAGTAAAAATAATACTGCGATCATAGTCACTATATCGAGAATGGATTCTACGATGAAAAAAAAAAAAAAATGGAGTCATCAGTACATTTCCTTTTTTTTCTGATTATTTCTTCGATTTTCATAATTTGCGTTGGAATATTTGTGGATGAAGATGCGAATTATCTCGGCTGAGTCATGATGTTAATTTTGCCCGTGTTCTCCCAGTTCTGACTGTCAATTCACCTTGACCGTGCCTAGCGAATTGCAGAAGCAAGGAAAAGACGGAAGGAGAGAGAGAGAGAGAGAGAGAGAGAGAGAGAGAGAGAGAGAGAGAGAGAGAGAGAGAGAGACGAGGAAGCAAACGGAAAAGGAAGAAATTAAAGGTAGAGAACAATTAATAAAGAAGAGAAGAAGGAGACGAGGAAGGTGATACGAGAAATTAGAATAGATTAAAGAGATAGTATGACGGTCGCCACCGACTGAATCGAGTGTGTTTCTATGGAAGCCCAGAGCTACGAGCATGTACGCATGAATAAATTTCACCAACGTACACACGCATACACTTACCTACTTTCTTTAGATGTATGTAAATCGATAAGGAATCGCGATAAAATGTATCTCTAAGTAAATATGAATGATATTCTCTCTCTCTCTATATACATATACATATACATATATATATATATATATATATATATATACGCTCCCCCATGGGGGTTGAGCACTCTGGCAAAGGAATTTATGACTGCTGCTCGCATAATGCAATGTTCTTCGAACGAATTGAGCACTCTGGTATCCGGTAAAGTATAAAATGTAAACAAACGAACGCTGCTGCTGCTGCTGTACAACTTGATACCTTATAATTCCCTAGCTGACGTGGTACGCTTGTTGGTCAAGCGGTCTGATAGTAAGTCTAACGTAAATTTGGGCGGGTTTCGATTCCAGCTTCAAACGTCCTACGTGTCTAGCCACACAGAAGAGTTGTGATGACAATATATATATATATATATATATATATATATATATATGTGTGTGTGTACATTATAAATGTGCGAAGCCCATTTTGCTTCGACTGTAGAATACACTGACTGCATCTCTGCAGAGGGGTAAAACCCTACACCCAACGAGTGTTGGGTGTAGGGTCTTATAATACTACACTGCATTTGATGAAGAGACTCGAGCTGAGGGCGCTTCGGGGAATTTGGAAAACATTTTCATTGCCTTTACTCCCGGTTCCATTGTGACCCAGAGTGGTTATACCTGTTAGGGTACCATCAATGGATCAAATAGAACTGTTTAATCATTTAATTGTGTGAAAACAAATGACCGGTGCTAAATTGAGTTGTTAGTGTTACATAGGAATACTTGGAACCATTTAACTGTGTGCAAATAAATGATTATCATTAAATAGAATTATTCGTGTTAGACAGAAATAATTAGAACCATTTAAATGTGTGCAAAGGAATGGTTATAATTAAATAGAATTATTTTTGTTAGACAGGAATACTTGGAACCATTTAACTGTGTGCAAATGAATGGGCTCTACCTCGTTTAAGATTTTTTTCTACAAACTGTGTGTTAACAAATTATCTATACATAATAAATATACATAAACAGGATTTAGCTAATGCTAATAATCCATAAGGGTTGATAAACCATAAAACCCTTCCAACTTCCCTTCCAACTTGATAACTTATATATATATATATATATATATTCTCCAGTCATATAGCTGGGTAGCAATATCTCATCTTCGGAAAATGATGTATAGAAAAAGCATGGACTGCTGTTGATGACTAATTACTAATGACTAATTAATCTTATGGAAATCTGATCTCTCTGAATAAAATGGGAATTCTTCCAAACTGTTGCAATGTTAGTATTACTGTATGGCTGCACCAGATAGTTATGAAAATTTGCAGAAAAAGCTTGGTGAGAATTACACAAGGATACTGTGGGCTGCTTTAAACAAGTTCTGGGAGCAGCACCCCACAAAACAGTTGCTGTACCTTCCATCTTGTAACCCATTCAAATAAGACGAGCAATACACGCTGGACACTGTAAGAGAAGCAGTCGACGAACTCATAAGTGAAGTTCTATGGACTACTACTCATGGACCCACCAGTGTTGACTGATCAGCAAGAACATAGATACATCAACTATTTTTTTAGAACACTGGATGCCATGCAGAGGTCTTGCAAAGTAGGATGATCGATAGGGAGTGATGGTATGTGTGTGTGTGTGTGTAAGAGAGAGAGAGAGAGAGAGAGAGAGAGAGAGAGAGAGAGAGAGAAAGAGAAGGGATGTTTTGATGATAATGATGATGGTGATAAATGATAAAATCTTTGGATTAGAAGAAAATGAGCTTTTTACTGAAAATAAATTAGTGGGGATTACTTATAATTGGACGAATCAGTAGTTACACGATATACTGATGACATCTTCGCAGTAGCTAAAAACTTCGCTGAACTAAAATGTTGTATAGCCATGAAGATCTCAGTAACAACAGTAATACAAAAACATATACAAATACAGGCGGACTGTCGTTTCAGATACGAATGGGTTCAGTCCTTGACGACACGAGGAGAGAGACACAAATCATAAAAAGCATATGCTAACCAAGCGCGGTGCATCTCAATTCATCTCGAGACCCCAAAAAATCTGTTCTGATCAGATCCGAAAAATTCAACTGCTACCTTTCAGAATCCTCAAATTCTCAGGACCATCTCTTCTGGGCATGACGTCATCCACACTCCAGCACCATTGGGAGTTTATCATGACATATGATGATTGTTGTATCCTTTCCGCGCGGGCGTAGGACTGCAACATCAGACCATGCACCTGGACTAAGAGACCCGAGTAGTTCAAAGACTTACCAAACTAAATAATAAAATATAAATAACGAAAAATAATTAATATAAAAAATCATAACCCTAATTATATTACAATAAAACAAGCTTAGAGAAGGTTTATTTATTTCTATTTGTACCCTATTCGCAATTAACGGTATGTGCGAAATGGACATATAATGTTCATAACGATAGAATATATAAAGAACAGGAATCTCAAAAACACATAACTACTTCTTGTTCAGGTACGAAACCTTTTTATTAACTTTGAGTTAAAGGTTTCGACGTAAGGAGGAGAGACACAATCTTCTATGCTGTCTTATTCATTTGGCCCCCAACTCGAGCGGCCCCCCATAGGGCGCAAGTTTGCCTCGCGCCTGCGAGCTCCAAAATCGATCCTTTTCGTTTGGCCTCTAATTCTCGACTCTTATTTTCTTCAAATTCTCACACAAACTTCCGCGTGCTTCCGGTGCGTGACGTCACCCGCACCTTGTCACCCAGTATCGTCTCGGACTGTTATGACATCTGAGTGACACCTCCATCCGCCCGCGCGCACCCGCGTTAACACCTGCTTCAATCTTACACCCAACCAACCCATGTGTTGAGCCGAAAGGTTCTCAGCCTAACTAAACTCAAAGGCATGAATCGAAATCCCTCGGCTATTTCACAACATATTTTATGTAAGAAAGGTTTTAATCTAATTAATTAATACTAATTAGATTAAAACTTCCTTTCTTTTCAAAGTTACAATTACAATACCTCCGTTTATATATATAGTCTTCCACAGACAGATCTGTTTTGTTCTATCAGAACTTTTCAGTGTGGCAAGACAAGCTAGATTCCCTAAGCTGCGACCGAAACCCGGTTGACTCAAACGCCAATCCAAGATTCTATCATTCAGCCACGAGGAAACTAGCGCAAATAAAGGAAATTTAAACGGTTATGAATCACAATTGTTATTGGTTACATATATCCTCTTAATGGCTACCGAGAGCTCAATTCATATGAAGAGCCTTGCATTACGCTAATGGCAACACATTTTACTTCCTTCGCTTGAGAGCTCAACCCTACAGGGGTAGGGGAGCATATATATATATATATATATAGTCTTCCACAGACAGATCTGTTTCGTTCTATCTCTTCGGTGTGGCTAGACAGGCAAGATTCCCCAAGCTGGGATCGAAACCCGGTTGACTCAAACGCTAATCCAAGATTCTATAACTCAGCCATGAGGAAACTGTGGAAAAAAAGGCGCGAGAAGTTGTAATTTCTTTTTATTTATTGACCAATCGGCGCATTTGCGCGATTTTTAAGATTTCTTTGAGATTTTCAGACTTGCCGCCCAAAAATTTGAAGGATCGACTTCTTAAATAATTTACGTATTTTTTTTCCTCTTAGATTGTTAAACTATCAAAATTTTTTTCCTCTTAGATTTTTAAACAATCAAAATCATTGATAAATCGTCAGCATTTTTAAATCTAATCTCGAACCTACTTCAATCGTATGTATAGTGATCACACGAAAACATTTTAAGAAGGTTTTATCGATTTATTCCGTAGCTTATCCAAAAAGCTTTCGCTATATTTCTTATGAGTGATTTACCAATTCAATTAAACGTCAGTCATTTGTTTACACACAGTTAAATGATCAAACAGTTCTACAACAAGCAATTCAATTTAGCTTAAGTCATTTATTTGCACACAGTTTAAATGTCAAACAGACCCATAGATAGGACCCTTTCAGGTGCTACGATTGCGTGCCAGAGTGGACAGGAGAGCGATGGCAATTAAAGGGTACTCTGCATTCGTCAAAGCTCCAGCATTACAAGAACTTCAATTTCAGATTGTTCCATATCATATGCATGTCACTCGTTGGGCAGTGATCTTATCCCTCTGCAGAGATTCTTCCATTGTTGGACTTTTGAAGATGCAGTAAGATTGGAATACTTGAAACCACTTAAACTGCGTATAAACAAATGATTAATATTTAATAGAAACCTTAGTGTTTGATTGGTCTTCAAGGCTACATCCTGTATCGGCACAGAGCTGTTGTATTTAGGTCCTAGGTGAGGGGGTCCACAGGAGTACATTAGTTAAGAGCTCGTCCCTACTGCTGGAAATCATAAGTGATGTACTAAATAAAAGAATTTACTTATACTAAACTGAACTGTTTAAAATTTAATTCGCTATTAAATGAGCAGAAAAGGGTTAATATGCCGTGAAACAAAACAACTAACCAACGAAGTATTGGATTAAAATATTGGAAGCCACTTAACCGTGTGCAAAAAATAATTAATAATACTATTAGTATTAGATTAAAATACCTGAAACTTTTTAAACTATATGCAAAGAAATAATTAATAATGAACTGAAATTTTAATATTGGATTGGAATACTTGAATCCATTTAAACTGTGCCAACAAATGATTAACATTAAATAGAATTATTAGTGTTTGATAGCAATACTTGAAACAATTTAGACTGTATCCTAACAAATGATTAATATTGAATAGAACTTTTAGGATTGGATTAGTTGAAGCAATTAACTCTGTAAACAAATGTTTAATATTAAAAAGAATTATTAGAGTTGGATTTGAATACTTGAAACCATTTAAACTGTGCATAAACAACTGATTAATATCAAATAGAATCATTTATATTTAAGTACAATACTTAAAACCATTTAATTTTATCCAAATAAAAGAGTTCCATTTCGTTTAAAAATAAAGTTACTTTCGAATTATTCGCTTATAAATTATATATATATATATATATATATATATATATATATATATATATATATATATATATATATATATATATAAACAGGATTTTGCATTAGATAACTTACATTAAACCAAAAAACCAGCCAACCTAACGATATACGAACCGTGAATGACCAACTAAAATAATACAAAAGCATTTCACCAAAAATAACGTAAATTGTAATCCTGACAAAAACAAAAGAAACTATCAATCAATTGTAGTGTAACCAAAAGCATTTCCAAGTATGAGCAAAATAAAGCAGAGATTAAAAATGTTAGTCGTGGATAACCACCAACTCCTGTAGGGTGGGCGTAGCTTACTGATTTGGTTAAGTAATGAAAGGTTAAGTTATTTTGTTATATGGTATATCAGCCCTTGACAATTAAGGGAAAATTGTGTTTGGTGTCTCAACATACATGTGACCCATGTGACTGTTAATAACTTTTCTAACAATAATAAATAAAGCAAATAAATTTCACCAAGCACTAATAAACCCTTGGGAAAGGTATGAACCCAATTATTCTATGGGTAAATAGTACGGAAAATGGGTCCTTCAGCCTTGGTGTGGCAACTAGTCTAGGAGAAGGAAAACTCTAAATTCAAACCTGTTGAACTCCGCTTAAAAATTGACCTTGTGTCATATCCTGCCCGAGCGGAAGAGGTTGGTAAATATGGATAATAAATAAAGTAAAGTTGGCGACCATAGTCGAGGGTGACCTGAAGGCTCCTTTTTCAATAGGGAAGGGCGCTGCTTTTTTCCCTTGATTGCTCTACTTTACCCTTTATTCATACCTTATAATGCTGAGTGTTAAGCAAGGAGGCATCAAGCACCATTCTTTGAAATCTCTGGTATGGCTCGACCTGGAATTGAACCCTGCTCTCCCGGGCCTTATGGTGAACACGCTGACCACTCGACCCATGGACCAGTCTAAAAAACAATAATAACTTTGTGTTCTTTTTTGTTTCAGATTTTCGAAAAGTATACTATAACAACTATTAATCCTCGATTACAATACGTTGGACAAGAGAGGAAAAAGGATTTGATTCAGTACTTGGAAACAAAATAATTTAAAACTGTCTCAAAATAGATGCAACCTATTAATAATGATTTATTACTGAGACAAGAAAATAAAAAAAAAAGATTGCAAGTCCTGGAAGCTGATAACAAATTTAAAAAAAAGAACAATGATGTGATGGCTTAAAGGATGCATTTTTTACAGGACGTATTCCAAATAACCGCCATTGGACTTGACTCAGTAATAAACCACATATTAATGGGTTGCATCTATTTTGAGACACTCGGTATAATTTTCAAGTGAATAGTTTGTAGATAACACATCAAAACTCATTTGTTTGCACACAGTAAGAATGTTTCAAGCATTGCTAGCTGATTCTAATGATTCAATTTAATGTTTTTGTGGATTGCGGAACACCCCTTCATTGCACCTGATAAGGGTCCTATCTATGGGTTAAATAGAACTAAACCGTGCTTCTTTCACTATACTGATTTTTGCATTTAAACTGCGCATTTATGCTAAACTGAATTGTTTAAAATAGAACTGTTTTGACATCGGAACTGCGTACTAGTGCTGAACTGAATTGCTCGAAATAGAACTGTTTTTGACGTCTAAACTGTGAACTTATGCCGAACGGAATTATCTGAAATAAAACTGTTTGACATTTAACTTTGTGTATTGCCCAGTTGGGTGGGGCTGCAGAAAACACTGACTGCACCTCTGCAGAAGGGTAAGACCCCCACCCAAACGAGTATCCTGGAAATGATACTAAACAATCTGATGGTGAGGTTCCAGCAGTGCTAGAGCTTTGGGGAATGCGTAGTACCCCTTCATTGCCATTGCTCCCAGGTCCACTCTGGCCCGGAGTGGTAGCACCTGATAGGGCCCTATCTATGGGTTAAATAGAACTAACGGCATACTTATGCTAAACTGAATTGTTTGAATTAGAACTGTTTGATTAAACTGAATAGCTTGAGATAGAAATGTTTTTGGCAATTAAACCGTACTGCGTGCATAAGCTAAACTGAATTCTTTGAAATAGAATTGTTTTTGACATTGAAACTGTACTTACGTTCTTTTATAAGGATGGCTTTAGCATTAAATAACCCACGTAGGTTGATATGCCATTAAACAAAGAAACAAAGCCAACTGTTCTTAAATAGAAGCATCAGTATCAGTTAGAAAGCAACCCCTGTGGGTTTATTAATTGTCTAGTATATAACTAAAACACTCATTGGATATCTGTTGCTAGACTTTGGTGGATTGAGAAATTTTAAAGGCATGTCAACACATCTTGGGTTATTTTATGAGAAGAGATTAGGAAATCGTGTTCATTGTAACTTCTGATTTAGATTTCTGTTTGGTTTTTGTTTATTGAGATATTTTTTGCTTTGGGTCTGGTCGAACATGAATAATTTTTAACATATTTATTTGACCCACAGATGGGACCCTAACAGGTTCAACCACGTTAGGTCAGAATGGACCTGGGAGTGATGACGATACAGAGGTGACTATGTATTTCCGAGTGACCAACAACTGGATCCTCATCATCAGATTTAGTATGGATATTTTTGAGTGGGGTTATGTACCTTAATCTTCTTCAGGGGATACAGTCAGCATATTCTAAACTCTGCTGACAGGGTCTGAAAATTGATAAAAGTTTAGTTTTTTTTTTGGCGAAAATATTTAACAGCATATATATATATATATATATATATATATATGCTGTTAAATATTTTCGCCACACATATATATATATAGGATGGAACGATAAAATTGTCGTCCTAAAGAAAACAACACTACAGCTTTATTTTAAAACATTTACTGAAAAAATCAATTCAGGTAACTTGATTATGTAGTAGAGCTGACATCTATTCAATGTAGCCGCCTTCAGCCTCAATCACCGCCTCGATACGGATCTGGAACTGGGAGTATGCCTTTTCCACAAGCGCTGCCGAGAGCTCGGCGAATACACGGTGGATGACGGCGATCAGGCTGGCTTTGGTGTTGTGGGAGGTTATATGGTGATGTTCTCGACGTATGACTAAACGAAGTTGTCCAGCGGGTTCAGGTCGGGGGAGAGAAGGGTACAAAGTCGTAGCACTCCTTCTGAAGCCAAGCTTGGGTCTCTTTGGACTTGTGGGCCGGTGCCGAGTCCTGCTGCCACACCCAGAGTCTGCTACCGACCACCTGATTGCACCAGGGGATCACCACACTCTTCAGCACATGCAGGTACACTTTGGTATTGACTTTCAAGCCGACTTCAAAGATGTGAGGTGGCATGATGTTGCCCTCACTTGAAACCATACCAAAGACCATAACCGTAGCCGGAAACTTTGTTTTCATCACCCTGAGCACGCCCCTGTTATTCATGGCAATCCAGATTTGCATTTTGGGGGTGCTGGCAATGGTCCTGTTGTCATAACGTGGATCGGTAGGGAGCATGAGTTGTACTGCGGCGCATCTCTGATCTCGCTCGTTGAACATTGTGTCACTTTCAGACATGATAGAAAGCTCCTATCGCTCTTGGGATTTGTACTCGACGGGCCAACTAGTTGATGGTCTGCATCAAAAAAGAAAACTGGTTTTCATTTAACGGAAATGGAATCATGTCGTCTTTTCTAGGGCGGCAATTTTATCGTTCCACCCTGTGTATATATATATATATATATATATGTTGTCATCCTCAGACAGACGTTGTATCACAACTCCTCTTCAGTGTGGCATGGCACGTGAGATACTTCAAACTGGGATCCAACCCGGCCGACTTTACGTCAGTCGGATATCTTACCCCAGAGCCATCGTTATTCTCGACGGTAGTGAAGGATTTTTTCATGCATTCTTTTACATATATGTTATCGGCAACTGGGAGTACTCAATTCATGAGAAGAGCTATTAAATTTCACCTTATGTGTTAGTCGACAAATTCTTCATCTTCGGTATGTTTTCTTTTACATTCTTCTTCAGGACATTTTTTTTTTTTTACATTATTTTCTATCTTGTAATGTAACATTTCATGTCTTCATTACCTTGTTTCTTTATCAGTCATATATCTCCATTGATATATTTAACTCTCTTCCTTATTCCTTGTTTCCTTTAGCCCTCCTCTTCACTTAGCTTAACAGGATTCGAACTTTCAGCTTTATTACCTCTCCTTCTCTCATTTATTATTATTGTTTTTCTTTCTCCTAAAATACATCGTTTTCATCTTTTTCAGTTTTTACTTTTTCCATTTAATAAAAATACCTTTTGGCTTAACGATCTCTTCAGAGTCTTTATTTTTGGA
>OY757936.1:19241767-19281767 GCA_963585895.1 Sepioteuthis lessoniana
CACCACCACCATGCTGCATCACGTTTTAAACGTGATGGACACATTTTCACATAAAATGACAAAACTATAAAGTTGGAAGACAATTTCACATACCTCGACAGCAATATCTCATCTACTGAAGGTGATATCAAAACACACATAGAAGAGACACGGGCTGTCAGTGTCAGGTTGTAGATGATATGGAATACTGATTTCATTGATGAAATAAAACGGGTTTCTTCCATGCTGTCGCTGTGCCAGTACCATTGTAGAGATACCCTACTTGGACGCTGAGAGAAAACATTGATGCAAACTAAATAACAATTACAAATTCTGTTTTCAGCAGCCCACAAAATAGCAGCAGTACAGCCACCTATCCCCATCTTACACCCCAGTAAGGTAAGACGAACAATACGTGCTCGGCTTTGCTGGAGAATTATGGATGAACTCATGAGTGAGGTCCTCCGATGGACTCCTATGTATGGACACACCAGTGTTGGCTAACCTGCACAGTCCTACATACATCATCTTGGTACGGTCACTATATGTTGTCAAGAGAAACTGAAAGGACCGATGAACAACAGGGACGTATATATAGAGAGGGTCTTAGAACTCCATGCAAGCATCATGAGTTGATAATACAGGGTGACCCGTCAAAAAACAGAACCCATATATTTTTGACTGAAATTAATAAATTTAATTCTAGCATTTTCTTTTTTTAGGATATGAAGTAGATTCTGTGCATGAAAAGTTGGGACCATAGTATAATCATACACAAGCAGAAGTTCGAGCGTACAAAATGAAATTTATTTAGCTTTATTTTTCTACAAGTAATAAAAAAGTTTTTTTGGTTTGGTTTAGTTTGGTTTGGTTTGTTGGGTTTTATGGCATATCAACCTTTGTAGGTTATTTAACGCCAAATCCATTTTTATGTAAATAATCTGTTCTATTGAAAAAAATTCAGTTTAGCATAAGTACACAGTTAAATTGTCAAAAATATTTCTATTTCAAACTATTCAAGAAGTTATATGTAACAATTCAGTTAAGCGTAAATACAGTTTTAATGTCGAAAAACAGTTCTATTTGAAATAATTCAGTTAAGCAAAAGCACTCAGTTTAAATGTACGTACGTTTTAATTGTCAAAAACATTTCTATTTCGAGCTATTCGGTTTAGTCAAACAATTCATTTTAGCATAAGTATGCTGTTAGTTCTATTTAACCCATAGAGTGGACCTGGGAGCGATGGTAATGAAGGGGTACTCCGCATTCCCCAAAGCTCCAGCACTGCTGGAACCTCACCATCAGATTGTTTAGTGTCATATCCAGGACACTCGTTAGCGGGGGGTCTTACTCCTCTGCAGAGGTGGAGTCAGTGTATTCTACAGCCCCAGCTGACTGGGCAAGGTTCTTTTTTTTGGGGTGGGGTTACCCTGTATATATATATATATATATATATATATATATATATATATCATTTCGCGCTACTAGCACGGATTTCCCTGATTCTCTCTCGCCACTCGTCTCTATCATCCACCGCTTCCGGTAGTCATTTTGGCTTCATTCTATTTCCGTACAGAACTGTTGTAGATAAATTCTAGCTGGTCATCCAATACTTGCTCGTCCTTGTGTAGGGGTCCATCGGAGTACATCACTTATGAGTTCGTCCTTACTTCTCAAGCAGTGTCCCATATATATATATATATATATATATATACAGCATATACAGCATATACATATATATATACAGCATATACAGCATATATATATATATATATATATATATATATATATATACAGCATTATATATATATATATATATATACAGCATTATATATATATATATATATATATATACACCATTATATATATATATATATATATATATATATATATATATACAGCATTATATATATATATATATATACACCATTATATATATATATATATATATATATATACAGCATTATATATATATATATATATATATATATATATATATATATATATATATATACAGCATATACAGCATATACATATATATATACAGCATATACAGCATATATATATATATATATATATATATATACAGCATTATATATATATATATATATATACAGCATTATATATATATATATATATATATATATATATATATATATATATATGCAGCATTATATATATATATATATACAGCATATACACATATATATATATATACAGCATATACAGCATATATATATATATATATATATACAGCATTATATATATATATATATATACATACACAATTATATATATATATATATATACAGCATTATATATATATATATATATATATATATATATATATATATATACCGCATAATATATATATATATATATATATATATATGATGCTGTATTTTTCTTTTCAGATAAGTGTTCTATGTCATATTCTCTCTCTAAAAGAGCTATTTCTTCCCATATGAAACTATACTGAGTTGCCTGTTCTATAATTCATCAAAGGTAGCCATTTTTCATTTATCTAATCGACTAATTTTTTCTTAAAAAATCTTTTTAACAATTTAAGATTAAATGTGATAATTTCAGACATGATGTGTGTCACGTTTTATTTTATCCGAGGGATCAGATTTCCATATAATCGATTACCTGTCAAATTTTATCGGCGATTTACTTACTAAATTGTCATCTCTTTTCGTAAATAAGACATTACTACCGAGGTAGAGGCGCCTCTGGTGGTGTAATGGTTAGCAAGCTCGACTTGCAAACCTACACGAGTGAGTTCGAGTCTCATTGGGTGCCCCTCTCATATGGCCTTGTGCCACATCTAAGCAAAAAAAGCTTAGTAAATTTTCATTACTACCGAGGTAGATCTAATTTCAGATGCTTGTTAATTAAAGTGGAAATATTTTTTATGAACCATATTTTAGCAGCAATGAACCTACTCAGAACTCAGGTAGTTAACCTCTTAGTAACAAGTAGAAATTAGTAATAAATTAGAATGTAAGGAGTTGAATAGAGTAGCGGTTTTTTTTTTTTTTTTTTTGGTTTTTATCTAGAAATATGCATATGAGCGTAGATTAATGATAAACGGAAAGGGAAATTTTGGCAAAAAGCATGAGTAGCAAATGATCTCGTAGCAAATGATCTCGTGAGCCAAAAAAACGGGAGTATTATCTTTTTCTTCGAATAAGTGTATAAGGTACTATTTACCAACCCCTCCGCTCGGGCAGGATATGACACAAGGTCAATTTTTTTAAGCGGAGTTTAACAGGTTTTGAATTCAGAGTTTTCCTTCTCCTAGACAAGTTGCCTCACCAAGGCTGAAGAACCTACTATTTACCCATAGCTGGAGGGAGAATAAGAGGGTTCATACCTTTCCCCAGGGTATTTGCCCGAAAGTGAACGTAATAGCGCGACTGGAGTACGAACTCGCGTACTACGATTCCGCAGTTCATCGCTTTAACCATTACACCACGAGGACACCATTATTTATATCAAGAAAATTCAATTGATATAATTCATAATAAATTTATTTCACCAACTTGATAACTGGATCATCAGACGGAATTTCGAACAGAATTGAGTTTCTTTTTTACTGTTAACATCGGGTAATACATTTTAAAATATTAAAGGAATCATGATTTAAATATACATATAATATATATGAATATTTATATATATATATGTATAAGTGTATAAGGTAAGAGTTAAAGACTGACTGAATAGTTTTGAGTGGGGGCTTAATTCATGTTAGTTTAGAAGTATTAGTATAGGACAGATTTGGCGGGAGATTCGTGTAAGTCTAGTGAAGTGTAAATCATGGACACGGACGAGTATTAAAATAACATCTTACCTCGGTACCGATCCCGGAAGTAGCCGGACGAAACCGGATGAGGTAAAGATGGTATTATATAGCAGAGGAGTGTGGAATGCCCTGTTTTCATTGGCTGTTTACTAAAAGACAGATGTCTATAAGTGATAGCAAGTAATATAGATAATTTGAAGCCTGCTTGCTGGCTTGCCAGACAAAGCAAAACCCCAATAAATAACAAGCAACACAATTATGCCTGATAATAATAAAAGATAAATTATTGTCTAATTAGATTAAAAAGAGCTATAGTCTAAAAAGGAAAAAAAAAAAGAAAAAAAAAAGAAAAAGAATTGTATGGTTTCTGAAATAATGAAAAGAAAAGAATTTACGAGGGGTTTTTTTTTGTCTTTGCCTCCCACCAGACTGGACTAAACACAAGGTCAATGACCAGAAAGTCGATTATAGATGTGATTAGGGGAGGGGAAGGTCGGGCACGAGCCGAGGTTCGAGCCCTGCTTGACTATGCTGGTCACCGGCCTACTTTGTGCAATGAAGGTCCGATGACCCCAGCTGGACTTGGACCCAAATCTGGACCCAGGCGCGTATGCCTGATTATAGCTTAAACTGAACAGCAAGGTCCACTGCTTTACAAAGGTGACAAAGGTGTTAATGATGCAGCTCGCTCACCCGAAGGTAGCCCAGCCGAAGCCTGCCTTTGCTGGACGATGAGCACTAGGGTCAAAGACAACAGCAAATTAATGCCGTCGGTCTCGTCCCCGGGGCAAGGAATTTACGAGGGCATTTGACAGGTGATGACAGATATATCGATAGACTATATGTTCTGTGAACAGATTCTTTTATTTTTACTTTTCTAAATGGTTGATTTGATATCGACAAATATATATATATATATATATATACTCAAGTAGACACAACAAAAAGTAATTATTTTATAATAATTAAAGAGGTTATTAAAAAAGCATAATGGAAAATGAATAACCGTTTTATTATTTCTTTTCTTTAATATTTTTCTAGATAACATTTTAATAAGAAATTGCTGTGTTGTAAATGTAAGTAGACAATAAATAGTATAGACATCACCTATTGCCGTGCAGTATACATACGGTAAAGCATTTAGCTTCATTAATTTACCGTTTTCTATGCTTGTACCCCTTTCTAATACTGCTTGTTCATAGAAAAAAGATGTACATATTTGTTGCTGTTGAAGTACTTCGTGTATTCTTGTGTGCATATTATGAATATTTTAAATGTGTAAATAAGCTTTTCTTGTTTTTCTTGTTTTTTTATTCCGTTTATTCAGTGCTAGTATATACAGGGTGACCCCCCCCCCCAAAAAAAACAGGACCCCTATATTTTAGACTGAAATTCATAAATATAATTCTTGCCTTTTCTTTTTTTCAGGATATGAAGTAGATTCTGTGCATAAAAAATTGGGACCATAGTATTCACCAACATGTCCTGGTCTACCAAGGAAAAGACATTAGAATTATTTTGCTTTATTTTTGTAGAAGTAATAAAAAAGTTTATGGGTTCTGTTTTTTTTCAGGTCATTGGCCTAATGAGAAGAATGTTCACTAATGGTCTGGGAAACCGGGGTTCAATCCCAGGTCGAGTCATACCAAAGACTAAAAAAAAAATGGTACTTGACACCGCTTTGTTTAACACTCAGCACTATAAGGTGAAGATCAAGGGTAAAGTGGAACAAAAGGAGTAGCTTCCTCCCCTACATCTCAGTGTAGCATCTATTGAAAAGGGAGCCTTCGGGTTACCCTCAACATTTTTTGAGTCTTTTGTATGATTCAACCTGAGATAGAACCCCGGTCTACCGGATCATTTGCAAGCATTCTACCCACAAAATCAATGGGCTGGTAACCATTATTTATATCAAGAAAATTCAATTGATATAATTCATAATAAATTTATTTCACCATCTTGATAACTGGATCATCAGACGGAATTTCGAACAGAAATGAGTTTCTTTTTTACTGTTAACATCGGGTAATACATTTTAAAATATTAAAGGAATCATGATTTAAATATACATATAATACATATGAATATTTATATATATATATATATGTATATTTTGGCAGTATTTCTTCATTGATACATATTTGATTGAACATAATAGACATTTATTGTCTACATATTTTCTTATTAATCCTTTTGAATTGCCGTATAGATCTTATGATACTCGGCGGGAATTGGTTGATAAACCTTCCATAATTAGTTATTTCTCAAGTACTTTCTGCCCAAAGACTTACAATGCACCTTTCTGATACAAGTTCCATAGCACAGCATTAAAAAAAAACATTCATGCCCAACAACAGAATTACGAAAAATTCTTACCGAAAACACAACATCAGAATAACAAGCAAAAACTACAGATTCTCGAGGCACTACATATTAGGGAACATACAACCCAAACTTAGAATTAATTTTGAAACAAGTGCTAATGTAATTAAACAGCTACGGACGCTATTTATAGAAACAAATTTGAAAAGTAAACGCTACACAATACAACAGTGCAAACGCTCATTCTTACAAAGTAATGTACATACAAAAGTTACGTTACTTTTGTTATACATCCTTCCCTACTTGGGAAATAACTGATTATGGAAGGTTTATCAACCAATTCGCGCCGAATATCATAAGATTAATGCAGCAATTCGAAAAGATTAACAAAAAAAATATGTTGACAAAAAATGTCTATTATTTTCAATCAAATATGTATTAAACCAAATATATACTTACCTCTCGGAAAATGAATAAATACTTAGCACTTGGAAAATTTTCAAACCATGATATATATTATCATGCTTTGAAAATTTTCCAAGAGGTAAGTAAAAGGAAAAGGCACCCTTTTCAATAGCTACTACGCCGAGATGTAGCGTAGGGCTCTATTCCTTTACCTGGACTGCTCCACTTTATCTTTGATCCATTTCCTATAATACTGCGTGTTAAGCAAGGAAGTATCTAGTGCCATTTTAAAAAAAAAAGTCTTACGTATAACTCGACCTGGGATTGAACGTCGGTCTCCCAGGCCATTGGCGAACACTAACTGCTTGGCGAATGAGGAAATAGATAAATATACTAGCCCATAACTTCCGGTTTTTATGATGGTATTATTCTTTTTATTTCTTATTAAGAATAATTTCCCGCTTAAATTTTTTCATCAAATTTTTTGAAAATCTTAATTTTAAAATTTATCTTAAAATTTTTGATTTTTCTACTTTTTAAAAATATCTTTTAAGGATCTAACAGTATTTTCTTAATTCTATTTGTATTTTAATTTAAATGATATGGTATATATATATATATATATGAAAATGAAAATTTTCTAGACTATATGCATAGTGTTGCATAGTCACAACCAACTATACATATGCATAAACATGCGGAAGCAAAATCAACAATACTGACGAACTTCTTTAGAAAAATATACCTCTCAAACGTTATTCGAAATGGTTGCGAAAGGGTTATGAGTGAGAAGTGAGTTGGAGACTGAACTAACTGCAGCATATTGACCCCCCCAGTTCCTTTGTTTTTAGCCGCACTTCTTTCTCGTTCAGCTGGGCTGCTCAATCGGGGCTCCTTAGGGTTCTGGTTCTCTCTACAGCATCTAATCTCCAAATAACTCGAACTCCAACTTACTCGAACTGTCTGCCGTTATGTCATTGTTTGACGTCCACCTGCTTCCTGCGAACGTCGCATTTGCACCCAATTCAACCCGCCCACGGTCAAGGCTATATATTGGTGTCTTCGACCGGATGCACCTGTTTCTCGATTGACGGCTGGGTCGAAGGTCAATATGTTACAATAGTCAAGAAAATTTTCATTTGATTGTTTTTATTATTTTATGTAAACTTTTTGGGATTACTTTTTCGGATATGCGTTCTAGTTGGAGGTTTTTCCTGTTTTTGCATGAGTGGGCTTTGATCAATAGTTTTTGGTAATTGCTTTTTTTGGTTTTTGTTTACCTTGTGGACAATATTGCAAATGATATGCAAATGTATATTTATACACAAATATCCTCGACATAGAAAACAAAACAAAAAAAAAACAACAAAAAATAAAAACATCAGAATTCTGTTCCTGTTGGTTTATCTACTTTTCCTTTTATTTCTATCATGTTGTCAGATTTACCAAAATCTACCTTTTCTCCTTTTAACTGAGGGTAAACCAAAAACTGTACTCATGCTAAACAGAATTGTTTGAAATTGAATTGTTTTTGACATTTAATTGTGTAAACAAAAAACTGTACCCATGCCAAACTGAATTGTTAGAAAAAGAATTGTTTTTGACATTTAATTGTGTGTAAACAAAAAACTGTACTCATGCCAAACTAAATTGTTTGAAATAGAATTGTTTTTGACATTTATTTGTGTGTAAACAGAAAACTGTACTCATGCTAAACTGAATTGTTTGAAATAGAATAGTTTTTGATATTCAACTGTGTTTAAACAAAAAAAACTGTACTCATGCTAAACTGAATTCAGTTTAGCATAAGTACACCGTTTAAATGTCAAAAAACTTCTATTTGACCCATAGAAAGGATCTTTTCAGGTGCTCCCACTCCGGGCTAATGTGGACCTGGGAGTGATGGCAATAAATGGGTCTTTCGCATTCCGAAATCTCCAGCATAACTGGAACCTCACCATCAGATTATTTAATGTCATAACCAGGTAACTCTTTGGGAAGAGGGTCTTACCTCTCTACAGAGAAGCAGTCGATGTATTCTACAGCCCCAGCCGACTGGGCAAACGCCATGAAGACTCTTTAATTTTCTTATACAATGTAAAGCGAATATTTTTGTTTTTGAATTATTTATAGATATCTAAGCATTGTCAATCATTATAGATTTTCGACTGGTGTTTCTTTCGTTTTAATTTCAATTGCCTTATTTCCCCTAGAAGTAATATTGTCTTGAATTTTCATTAGATCAAACATTGTCAAGTATTACTCATTTTTATTCGTTAATTAAAAGAGGAATGTTGTTTTAAATAAGAAGCTTCGATTTCTCCTTCATATAACGAACAATAGAGCGGAGAAATTTTGTCGCCAAGATTCATTTTAAGAAAACAACAACCTGTTTAAAGGAATTAAATTTTCCTAGTAATGTTCAACAGGGAAAGCCTGTGTTTAATCATTCATATGTAGGCGACTACAACTCGTAAAAATTATAGAATTAGCACCATGAGAGGATAATCTTTTTTGTTTTTTTTAATTTACTAATAACATAAGACGCAAAACATTTTTCTTTGATAGCTGAATATTCTGGCTCATGAAATAAACTTTAGACGAACCAGATTAGATTATCTAAAGTAATTTTTTTCCCGCCATGCAGTTGAAAATATCGATAACCCAATGAAGGTTAAAAAAATTATGAAATTCATTGACAAATAGAATTAATAGTTAGTCGCGTTTCCCCGAGTTGTAATGACAGTGTCGGGGATATTGCGAGATGTGTCGAATGTATAAAACAAAATTTGGAGGTAGTACGTGCTCCTCGCAAATAATTTCCCTAACAAATTAAAAACAAAACCTGAATAACTTTAAATAAAGGTATATTGTTCAGCTGGAATAATGTGCCAAGAACTCACAATGTTGTTGTTGCTGTTGTTGTTGTTGTTATTTTCGCCAATGTGTTTGTTGTTATTGTAAAGCTGTAAATGAGTTGTCGTTGTTGTTTTCGCCGAAGTGGTAGTTATTGTTGTTGTTTTCGCCGATGTGGATGTTGTTGTTGTCGTTGTTGTTTTCGTCCGCTTGTCCAGTGTTTAATTTCTGTAGTAGTACTTTTCCCTTTATTTGTTTTTGGTGTAAGGAGAAGTGGGAATATGTCTTTGTTGTACAGCCTGGCGCCTCTTAGGTTTTGGTGGAGTAAGGGAACAGTTCACTGGCGTAGCTTCGTTCTGTCATCAGCTGTCATCTGTAGAATTGGTCCATCGCTTTCTTTTTATAACCCCGAAGAGGATCAAAACGGGTATGAATGTTTTTTTGGGGAAAATACTTGATTGGTTTAAAAATCTATGGGCACGAATTTTCTGTATGTGGTTTTGACCCTTTTTTTTAGAATGTTCTAATGCTTGTTGCGAATGTGGGTGCGAATTTTGTGTATGTATATAAAATTTACGCTACAACAGCATTGATTCTTTCTGTAATAGATTTCAATAATATAAAGCAATATCTTTTTTATCAAATCGGGTCCAAATTTCCCAAATGGCAGTCAATAGACCTTCTATGGTGGATAACTTCTCGTGGACAATTTAAAAAACTAAACTTCCAACATTGTTTTTTAACTGGATTTAGAACCGGTCTGTTCACTGACCGTATTATTTAATAAACATGCCATTCTTAAAGAAAAACTCTTATTTCCTTTTGCTGTGTGTCAAACTGCATTGCAATCCTGAAAAAAAAATCGACCTCATCATCACTAAAAGTAATATTCCATCGATGGAATGAGAAATTTTCACTGTACTCATGGGTAGCGATTGTTGTGATAATGATTAAGCATCTACTCTGATCCTTTAAACGATATGCAATCCCCCCACCAAGATTGTGAATGAATTAGAAATTTATTTTTATTTTTCTGGCAGTAATTTTTATATCCTTTATTTAACGGTAAAAGTTCCCACAGCATAATGTTCGCCTATGCAGTTTTTTGATTAATCAACGAATATCACTTTCATCCAATTGTCCACACACCATCGGTGTTTCTCTTTTGTCCACGCAAACCTCATTTTCCTTTGTTTACGTGGTAGTGACGGTTTCCTCTGGCTTTTTACATCAATATCTCATAACCATTAATTCAGCCGATTTCTTATAGTTCTGGCACAAATATTGACACCTGTGTCAACTCATTTGTTTTTTTTTTTAATTGCTTTGGGTTTTTGACCTAATGCTTTGATAGGTTTAATGTCAACGATTATGTTTTCCTTTTTTAACTGCCTCATTTTTTTTAAATACTAGAATGAAATTTTACATTCAGCAGACTGGGAACAACTAATGTTTTTCGCAACATTCCATAGAGGACTGCCTACTTAAATGAGCTTTACAATCATTTCTATTTATTAGAGACACGTTTCCTTCCATTTCATTCCGCAACCGCTTGTTGAGCTATGAAAAAGAGTCTTTTAACTGTAAATCGATTTTCATTTCTTGGCTTCTATCGGTATTTTTGTAAGGACTTCAACTAACAAGATCGTTCCCTAATTTTTATTTGATATTAAGTTATTCCTTAATATTTTCTTTGCAGGACTTGAAAAAAAATCAAACCATTAATTTAAATATTGCAATTTTATTTGTTGAAGTTTAGTTTACTTGAGATTGGTTTGATTTTATGGCATATCAACTACTGTAGGTTATTTAATGCCAAATCCATTTATAAACATATAAACAGTTCCATTTCAAACGATTCCTTTTGGCATGAATACAGATTTTTTTGTCTTTACACAGATAAATGTAAAAACAGTTCTAGTTTAAACAATTCAATTTAGCATAATTAGACAGTTTAAACATCAAAACAGTTCTATTTCAAACTATTCAATTTAAACACCAAAGTTAAATAGTTTACGAACAGCTCAGTTAAACATCATTTATTTACACACAGTTTATTGTAAAAACAATTTAGTTCAGCAAAAGTTCTAAAAAAGATAATTATTAGTTCGTTTAAATGGTGATTGTGTCAGTTTGTTTTGTTGTTTAATGGCATATCAACCTTCTTGTATTATTCAATGCCAAACCCATTCTTCTAGAAGAACGGCAGTGGTACTATTTAACTGGGAAAATAAAGGGGTTCATGCCTTTCCCAAGGGTATTTGTCGGAAAGTGATGGTAAAAGCGCAACCAGATTTTGAACTCACTACGATTCTGCAGTCCAGTTCATTAAGATTTTGTCAGCTATCAGTCACCCGGATAGGGCTTAGAATACACTGATTGCAGTGAATTCGTACTCCAGTCGCGCTATTACGTTCACTTTCGAGCAAATACCCTTAGGAAAGGCATGAACCCACTTATCCTCCCAAATAAGTGATGTACTCCTATGGACCCCACATATGGCCGAGCAAAAGCAGGACAACCGGCACGAATATACATACAGCAGCTCTGTGAGGATACGGGATGTAGCGCTGAAGACCTGCCGGAGGCGATGAACGATAGGGAGAAGTGGCGAGAGAGGGTCAAGGATATCCTTGCTAGAGGCACGACATGATGATGATGATGAGTTAAATAGTACTCTACTGTTCTTCTAGGAGAATGGCTTTGGCAGTAAATAACCTACAAAGGTTGATATGCCATTAAACAAAGAAACCAAACCACAGATTGCATATGCTTTCGAGGGGTAAGAGCTCTTCAAAAATTTCTAGGCCCCAGGAAACTGTGGATTCACCCCTTCATTTCTCTGGACCACTCTGACCTTGAGTGAAAGAACCTGCTGTTTCAACAATTCAGTGTGAAAAGTATTATTAGATTGGAATACTTGAAACAATAAAACTGTGCGTAAACAAATTATTATCATTTTTTTTTACTTCTTTAGAGTTTTTCACATCAGTGTTAGCTGATGGTTTTTCACTGGAGTTTGAGTGACAGCAAGTCTCCTCCAGTCTCCAGGACTTGTCTCAGGATTCTGGCCGTTCTTAGCAATGCTGTCGTTTGGATAGTCTCTACCCGTCTGCCAACTTCAAAGTACTCCAGACCTTTTAATAATCCTTTAGTTATTGTGCCTAAAGCACCAATCACAATTGGCACAATCGTTACTTTCATGTTCCACAGCTTTTTCAATTCTCTAGCAAGGTTGAGGTACTTATCATTCTTTTCACTTTCCTTCAGATTTATTCTGTGATCCGCCGGGACAGCAAAGTCTACAATTTTGCATATTCTCTTTTTTTTGTTGTTGATTATTATGAGGTCTGGTCTTCTGGCCGGGATTAGGTGATCCGTTTGTATGTTAAAGTCCCATAGGAGTTTATGCGAGTCATTTTCTAGGACAGGTGCCGGGTTGTTCATATACCATTTGTTTGTATGGTCGAATTGAAATTTCCTGCACATTTCCCAGTGGATCACCTTGTCGACCCAGTCGTGTCTCGCCTTGTACTCCTTCTGTGCTAATTTGCTGCGTTCGCTTATTATGTGATTGATCGTTTCGTCTCTGTCACTGCATAGCCAACATTAACTGTTTTGTTGCGTCTTATCTATTCTCGTTTTGATATGATTGGTTCATATGGCGTTATCCTGTGCTGCTATTAGGAGGGATTCAGTTTCTCTCGTGAGGTTTCCTTTTCTTAGCCAGGTCCAGGTTTTCTGGAGTGAGATGTTGTTTATTAGACGTTTAAAGCGGCAATAGAGTTGTTTTCCCTCCCATTTTTGTTTCCTAGTTGTTGTCATTTTTTCGTCTATCGTGTTGTCCGTATCGTTTCTGATGGTTGTAATCAGTCCTCGTTCGTGTTTTTCTATGTAGTCTTCGAGCTGTTGTATGGATGCGTCAACGGTGTCTTCGATGCTGGCAAGTCCTTTTCCTCCCTCTTTTCTAGATACATATAGTCTGTCAACGTCGTCTCTGGGGTGTAATGCCTTATCCTTGCAAGTTTTTCACGCCAGTTTTAGCTGATGGTCTTTCAATTGAGTGTGAGGGACAACAAGTCTCCTCAAGTCTCCAGGACTCTTCCCAGAATTCAGGTCGATTTTAACAATGTTTTAATTTGAATGGTCTCTGCTTGTCGACCAAATTCAAACTCTTCTAGCCCATTTACGAAGCCTTTGGGAAATGATCTAAGTCCAACATCGACAGATTTGTATTACTGTTACCGTTAGCTTCCACGGCTTTTCTTCAATTCTTTGGCAAGGTCTGAGTATTTGTCTCTTATTTCGCTTTGTATTTCGTTCCACCAGAACGACAAAGTCTACAAGATGGCAAATTCTTTATTCTTGTTAATAAACATTAGGTCTGATCTTCCGGCTAGGACGATATCAGAAAATCCCTGAGAATTTAATGCGTCTAATTCTCTTGGACGGATTCTTATTTGTGCATATACCATTTTGAATCTCTTGCACAATTACCGGTTAATTAATTTTTCCACTCAGTCATGTCTACTCTTGTAATCGTTTCCTGGTAGATTGCTGCATTCATTTATTATGTAATAACTCGTTTCATCACTTATAATGTTGCCCAGTCGGCTGCAGAAGAGTAAGCCCCCCCCCAACGAGTGTCCTGTGGCCCAGTCTTCTGGGGCTGTCGAATACACTAATTGTCTCTGCAGAAGGGTAAGCCTCCCCGCAAGAGTCTTGTGGCCCAGTTAGCTAGGGCTGTTGAATACACTGATTGCATCTCTGCCAAGGAGTAAGTCCCCCCTTCAACCAACGAGTGTCCTGTGGCCCAGTCAACTGTGGCTGTAGAATACACCGTCTGCATATGATAGTGAGATTCCAGCAATGCTAGAGCTTTGTAGAAAGCAGAGTACCCCTTCATTGCCATCGTTCCCAGGTCTACCGTGACCCGGAGTGGTAGCACCTGATAGGGTCAAACAGAACTAAATTGTGTTCTTATGCTAAACTGAATTGTATGAAATAGAAGTGATTTGATATTTAAAGTACGTACTGATGCTAAACTGAATTGATTGAGATAGAACTGTTTGACTAAACTGAAGAGCTTGAAATAGATATGTTTTTTGACAATTGAATTGTGTACCTGTGCTTAAAAGAATTGTTTGAAATAGAACTCTTTTTGAGACTGAAAATGTAGTTACGCTAAATTGAATTGTTCGAAATAGAACTGTGTTGACATTTAACTGTTGTAAACAAACAAAAAAGCATATTTATACTAAACTGAATTGTTTGAAATAGAACTGTTTGAGTAAACTGAATAGCTTGAAATAGGAATGTTTTTGACAATTAAATTGTGTAATTATGCTAAAATGAATTTTTGAAATAGAACTGTTTATTTGTATAAAAATAGATTTGGCATTAAATAACCTACAAAGTTTGATATGCCATAAAAACCAACCAACCAAACAAACAAACAAACAAACAAACAACATAACCTACCCATAATGTTTTATTAGACAATATTCATTTTGGCATAAGTATAACTGTCTTTTATGACTTTATTTTTTGCTGCTCTGGTAGACGGTTTCAAGTATTGCTATGTATTACTAACAATTCAATTAAAATTCAGCTATAATAGTTTATACAACTTTATTATCAAGGACTTGAAAACAAATAATGGTATGGTTATTAAGATTAGTTACTTGAAGTTTACTAAAGTTTATTATCATTTGTAACTTGAAAATATTTCTTGAAAAATTACTTCATCTATCTCAGGCTGTTCACATCCATCTATTCGTCTCACTCAGTCTTTCAGATCTATCTATCTATCTATCTATCTATCTATTCTTGCTGGACGTTAACTTATTGCAGAGCATTACCCAGTCGACTGAAGCTGTGGAATACACCCACTGCTTCTCTGCACAGGGGTAAGAAGGCTTGTGTGACGATATATTTTTCTTTTGAAATCACGATTTATTAAACAACGAAAACATTTTCGATACACTCTAAGATTATGAGGACAGTTTGTCCTCATAGAGCACAAGGCGCAATGTCAAAGGGACCTTAGTTTAGGGGAACGGATTTTGATTAATATTGTTGTTCATATTTATGTTTATATATCATTGGGTTTTGATATGGCGGTGGGGGGGTTGTTTTGTGTTTTGGTTGTTTGTTCTTTTGGGTTTATTTTATTTTATTTTATTTTTTATTTTTGTATGTTTGTTTATGTGAACATAGCGTCTGCATTTGGAAGGCGGAAAGAGGGCGTTGAAGAAAGAAAGAAAGAAAGAAAGAAAGAAAGAAAGATAAACGAAAGCGGGACGAAGAAAGAAAGAAAGAAAGAAAGAAATAGTAATGAATAAAGAAAGAAAGAAAGAAAGAAAGAAAGAACGACTGATATACAAAGAAAGAAAGAAAGAAAGAAAGAAAGAAAGAAAGAAAGAAAGATAAACGAAAGCGGGACGAAGAAAGAAAGAAAGAAAGAAAGAAAGAAAGAAAGAAAGAAAGAAATAGTAATGAATGAAGAAAGAAAGAAAGAAAGAAAGAAAGAAAGAAAGACTGATATACAAAGAAAGAAAGAAAGAAAGAAAGATAGACAAAGAAAGAAAGAAAGAAAGAAGGATAGACAAAGAAAGAAAGAAAGAAAGAAAGAAAGAAGGATAAAGAAAGAAAGAAAGAAAGAAAGAAAGAAAGACAAAGAAAGAAAGAAAGAAAGAAAGAGTAAGAAAAAGAAAGAAAGAGTGAGAGAGAGAGAGAGAGAGAGAGAGAGAGAGAGAGAGGGGATGAATAGGAAGCTGGAAGACAACAAGAGAGAGGGAAACGAAGAATTGTTTTTGTAAACAATTTGCATACAAAGACAAAATACGGAAAACGAGGAATTCTTATAATGTCTTTCTTTTTACTTCAGACAAATGAGCAGCTCTTTTATTAAAAGACACAGACATCCAATTTTATAATAATAATAATAATAATAATAATAATAATAATAATAATAATTCAATTTGGAGAAGACGGGCGTTGCCGCCAAGTTAGCACGGGCGAGCTTGATTAAAATGACGGATAATTTCTTTTGATGATCAGCTAGTATCAGTAACGAAGGCGGGCAGATTAATTTGCTTGTCAAAGGAAAATGTTAATGAAAAAAAAAAAAAAAAAAAAAAAGAAAAGAAAGAAAGAAAAAGGAAAAGAAAAAGAAAAAAACGAGACAAAACGGTGAAGAAGGAATGAGAAGAACTCAAGCAGAAAGTGAAGACATGGACTGACGGTTTTAAAGAGAAAAATATTGAAAGAATGAAGTGCAAAGAAGCGAAAGAAAGAAATGTGATGTCTGCTCCGAAAATGATGCCTACAATTTCTTCACCCCGCCACACCCGGCCGTAACTACATGGGAAATATGGATAACGATAAGCAACGGTGTTTAGAGAAAGATTTCTGCTAGAAAATTTTTTTTCTCTCTTAGTCACCACCACTGAAAGATACGAAGAAACTTGGCTCGCTTAGCTAGGTACATAGTTTGATACCAAAATACGAGAAGATAGATACTTATCTTTCCATTCCATACATACTTACATATGAATAGAATGATATATATATATATATATATATATATATATATATATATATACACGAAAGATACAGACAGAGATGTTTGGCTCTGCATGAAGTTGGTTGGTTGGTAAGTTGGGTTTAATGGCTTATCAACATTTGTGGGTTATTTAATGCCAAATCTATTTTTATTCAAATAAACAGTTCTATTTCAAACAATTCAGAATAGCATAAATATACAGTTTAATTAGCAAAAACATTTTTATTTCAAGCTGTTCAATTTAGTCAAACAGTTCTGATTTTAAAAAATAAGTTAAGCGTAATTACAGTTTCAATGTCAAAAGCAGTTCTATTTCAAACAATTCAGTTTTGCATAAGTACCCAGTTTGAATATCAAAGCAGTTCTATTTCAAGTAATTCAGTTTAGTATAAGTACGCAGTTAAGATGCCAAAACAGTTCTATTTAGAGCAATTCAGTTTAGCATAAGTACGCTGTTTTTTCTTTTTGACCCATTGATAGGACTCTATCAGGTGCTACCACTTACAGCATGAGTGAACCTGGGAATGACGGCAATGAAGAAGTACTTTGCATTTCCCAAAGGTCCAGTAATACTGGAAGCTTACTATTAGATTGTTTAGTGTCACATCCAGGACTCACGTTAGGGAGGTGTCTTACCCTTGAGCAGAGAAGCAGTGGGTGTATTCCACAGCTTATCATATTTATCAACCCCTCCACTCGGGCAGGATATGACACAGGATCAATTTTTAAGCGGAGTTTAACAGGTTTGAATTCAGAGTTTTCCTTCTCCTAGACTAGCTGCCTTACCGAGGCTGAAGAATCCAGTCTGCCCTAATATTTACCCATAGCTGGCGGGAGAATAATTGAATTCATACCTTTCCCAAGGGTATTAGTGCTATGTGAAATGCAATTAGCCTCGTCCAGAATTTGAACTCGTGTCGCGGTATCCATTTCCTACGACGATAACTATTACACCACGAGCACCTTCAGTCGACTGGGTAATGCTCTGCAAGAAGTTAATGCCCAGCAAGAATAGATAGATAGATAGATAGATCTGAAAGACAGAATGAGACGAATAGGATGGATTGATATGAACAGCCTGAGATAGATGAATAGATAGAAATAAAAGAGAGAGATTGAAGAATGGATGAATAAACACTCACATACAATCACTCACAGACACATACACACACACACACATATATATAGAGAAAAATATATAGAGAGAGATAACGTATTTGGATAGACAGATTTGCAGAGGTGTACAGCCTATGATAGATTGATAGAAATCAGATGGATCGATAGATAGATGAAAGAGACAGACAAACAGATAGATAGATAACACATCACTCAATAAGTTCCGGGCCTGACTAATAAAACAACTCTCTGGCAAAATTCAACTAATTTCATCAACATAGCCTCATTCTAGGGTGATACACTGATACCAACGCTTCTATAACAATTCGACGCCTTTTTTGAAAAACGATTTTTTTTGCCTCAAAATACCCCTTTGTTTCCGATATCACTTCATTGGAGCAACCTGGAGCATTCTTTTGAGGTCTGCGAACAGCCAGTAGTCGCTAGGGGCCAGATACGGAAAATAGGCTGGGTACGGAAAAAATTCGAAATGCAATTCATGGAGTTTTGCTATCGTTGTGACCGACTTGTGACACGGCGCATTGTCTTGATGAAAGAGCACCTTTTTCTTCTTCATTTGTAGCCGTTTTTTTTTTTTTTTGTGATTTCTTCCTTCAAACGCTATTGCTGGTTCTTCCTTTTCTTTCACAAGGTAATCGATGAACAAAATAACTTACGCGTCCCAAAATACGGTGGCTAAACCTTGCTTGCTGATGGGCACTTTTATTGATAGTACCCACATGAAACTCTAGTCCCCTTCGAAGTAATCTCCTCCGCCTATACTGCACTTGTTGTACCGTTCCAACAACTTCTGGAAGGCTCCATGGAAGTCCTTTTGTGTGAGTGTGTCAATGACCTTCATCACAGCCTCTTTCATCTCCTCAATTGTCTCATAACAACAGCCTGTGAGCTTAGGGAATAAGCAAAAGTCATAAGGAGCAAGGTCTCGACTATAGGGAGGCTGAGGAACTGTCTTGATGTCCATCATGGTCGCTTTAGACGGCTGACTGCCGATTAACTCTAGAGTGAAGTGATGGATCCATGTTTCATCCATTGTCACATATTTAAGCTAAGACTCCTTTCTGTTGCGTTGAAACAGTTGCAAACAACGCTCTGAATCGACGACGCGTTGTTGTTTTTGATCGACTGTAGGCAAACGCAACACCGACTTTAACCACAGCTTTCTCATAGACAAATGTTCATGCAAAATGTTGAATACACAGATGTCTGATATCTTCGCCTCTACTGTTATCTCACCACGGAAAATAAATTAAAAATGTGGAGTTCGCATACACACACACACACATATATATATATATATATATACGAGGATCGTTCAGTGCCTTCTGATATCTTCAACTCTACTGTTATCTCACGCAACTTCGATTTACAATTGACCAATACGGAGTTTTTTTTTGTTTTTTTTTGTGTTTTCCGGGACAACTGCCGAATTTGGGTGACCTGAGCGTTCAGCATTATTAAAATACGTATGACCGCGTTTAGAGTCAACATACCACCTCTTAACTGTTGTTTACAACGGAGCAGATTCTGAATAACACCTACGAAGCCTTTGTTTTGCTTGAACAGTATTTTCCCCTTCAGAAAGCAATGCTTTATCAACACACGAAATTCAGATTTTTCCATTGTCATGAAAATTTATAATAGTAGCTTCACTTAAATAACTGTACTTACCTAACTAATCTGATTGGGCTCAAATTTTGACACGTGCCATTTGACGGTTAGTAATTGATAAAAATCATATGGACTTTTTTTTATTAGTGGCACCATCTATATGTCAAGCCTAGGACTTATTGAATGATGTATTAGATAAATAGAGAGATGTGAACAGCCTGATATAGATGAATAGATAGAAATAAAAGAGATAGATAGATAGATGAAAGAAGCAGATAGATAGATAGATAGATAGGAATTGATTTCCATAAAAACAGACGGGAAGGAATTTATATGAACAGACTTGGAAAGATGGACACACACACATATGTAGACATATATCAAGACAAACATATATATATATATATATATATATATAAAGTTGTAGCATATTCGTACATATATGTTAGCATATGTGTGCCTGTGTCTATATGTAAATATTGTAAATATGAAGAAAAGTTTTTAAATGAGCAGAAAGAATATTTTTCTTTTTATAATTATTTCCACATAGTTGCGTTCTTAGGTCATAGTCAAGAGAGAAAAAATATGGAGAGTTATCAAACAATTGAAATACCAGGAAAGATGCCACGGAAAATG
Organism: Sepioteuthis lessoniana; assembly: GCA_963585895.1. Taxonomy (NCBI): domain Eukaryota; kingdom Metazoa; phylum Mollusca; class Cephalopoda; order Myopsida; family Loliginidae; genus Sepioteuthis; species Sepioteuthis lessoniana. The sequence goes on from OY757936.1 coordinate 19,262,090, forward strand.
AATTAAAAATGCGGAGCTCGCACACACACACATACACACACACACACACACACACACATATATATATATATATATATATATATATATATATATATATATATATATATATATATATATATATTCAAGGGTCGTTCAAAAAGTTCAAAGCCTCACTCTATATAGAAGTATCCTGGAAATGTCAACCCTTTTTCAGCATTTGTTCTGGCTTCAGCAATCTTGAGACTCATCTTGCGAACAGATTGCTCATCCCTAAAATCTCAGTTAAAAATGTTCAGCTATGGCTCTACTTCCTTTCGGAGACGTAGAACTTTTTGAACAACACTCTTGTAAATATATATATATATATATATAAATTACTTTTACATACACTCAAGCGGTACAAAAATGTTATCCGATTGGCCAATTTTTATAGCGTTATACTTACACTCACAGATATATTTACGTGTACATATGTGTGTTTGTATATATATATATATATATATATATATTATCATCCACAGACAGACTGTTTCGTTCTATCAGAACCCTTCAGTATGCCTAGACACATAGGATGCTCGAAGCGGGGATCGAAACCCATCCAACTTTACTTATCGTAGGCACCTCGTATATATATATATAGTCATCCACAGACAGATCTGTTTCGTTCTATCAGAACTCATCAGTGTGGCTAGACTATCTCCCCGTAGCTGGGATCGAAACCTGGTTGACTCAAACGCCAAGCCAAAGCTTCTAACCATTTAGCCACGTGGAGATATTAGCTACGAAGTACATTTTAAACGGTTATGAATCACAATTACTATTGTTTACATACATCCGTTCAACGGCCGCCGAGATCTCAATTTAAATACGAAGGAGGTTCCTATGATAAGTTTCCAGACTTTTTTAGTGTGGGTACTTTTATTGATAGTACACACATGAAACTCTAGTTCCCTTCGAAGTAATCTCCTCCGGCTGTAACGCACTTGTTGTACCGTTCCAACAACTTTTGGAAGGCCCCATGAAATTCCTCTTGTGTGAGTATGTCAATGACTGTCGTCACTAACTCTTTCGTCTCCTCATTTGTCTCATAACGACAGCCTGTGACCTTAGAGAATAAGCAAAAGTCACAGGGAGCAAGTCTAGACTATCGGAAAGCTGAGGAACTTTCTTGATGCCCATCTTGATCAAATAGTCTGTGACAAGGATGGAGTTGTGAAATGGTGCATTACCCTGGTGGAAATGCCACTGACCCTATTTGAAGAGAGCTGGCCTCTTCCGACGGAATCTCTTCCATAACTCCCTTGAAACCTCAGAACGATTTAATAAATCCGTAAAATTTAATAATTACTTTGTATTATTTTAAAAAATTGGGGGCTAAGAATATAAAATAAGGCATTTTACTAATTTGTAAAAGCTCTGGCATTGTCAACATGGCTAAAAAAATCTGTGACATCATTGGAACTTAGAAAACTGATAGTCAAGTTATGTAATGAAGATAAACTCTCGATTGCGGATATCTCAAAGAAAGTGGGCAAATCTAAAAGATTTATTTATAGTATTTGGGGAAATTGGGTCATGTGAAACCAAGAAACCACCTGGGAAGCTAAGGAAAACTACTGCAAGGGAAGACAGATGGATTGAAGTAAAAAAAACAACAAAAAACAAAATAAAAAAGAACACCGATTTACGACAGCAATCGTTATCTCTAAAAAAGCTAATGCTAACCTTTGAATTAAAATATCAAGGCACACTATTTCCCAAAGACTTCATGAAATAAATTTTAACAGTCCAATAGCTTCTACGAAGACATACATCTCTAAAAATAACAAAATGAACCGACTGAAATTTACCACTGAACACGTCATATAGACTGAAGAACATTGGGATTGTATTCCTTCCAGCGATGAGTCAATGTTTAACCTGTTCGGTTGTGACAGAAGGTTCGTTCGAAGCAGTCCTAAAGAATGATATTCCCCTCAGTACACTAAAAGTGTTACATAGCCATACATGAATATGTGAAATAGACATAGAATGTTCATACTCATATATATATATATATAGAACATAGGAATCCCGAAACACGAAAACACTTACGACTTCTTTGTTCAGGAGGTACGAAACTTTTTATTACCTTTGAGTTAAAAGGTTTTTCGACATAATGAGGGAGATACACAATCTTTCTATGCTGACTTTTCCATCTGCCCCAAACCACGTGCGGCACCCGCCGCAAGGCCTCAGCGAGCTCCGAAAATCAACCGTCTTCCTCGGACGCTATAACTCAACTTTTCCGTTCGGAGGCAGGAACTCAACTGACTTTTCTCAAATCTCAGCCCACGCTTCCGGTGCGTGTCGTCACTCACATCTCCTGGTCACATTTCTCATCTGGGGTTTTATTTTGACATCTGTGAATGACACTTCCTCTCCGCGCGGCGTGAACACCTGCGTTCATGTTGCACCTAACTAACCCATGCGCTAAGCAAAAGGTTCTCAGCCTAACAAAACCGAAAGGCAAGATATATAAAACGAAATCCATCGGCCATTATATTACAAAAGCATCGTTAAATTTAGGGGAAGAAGAGTTATAGTGTTTGGCATGATTTCGGCTGCTGGTACATGACTTTTGTCAGGCTACAAGGTAAAATTAACGCAACTGTATACAAAGATATATTGAAGAAACATGTTCTACCTAATTTGAGAACTGCAATTAATCAAACAGCAGTATTCATACTAGATAACTTCGTCACTCAGCGAAGACTGTTAAGACTGGTCTGCTCAAAGCCCAGACATGAATCCTATTGAGAATGTTTGGAAATTACTCAAGTTACCTAACGAAAAGAATTTTTAAAAAATCATCGAAGAACTAAGATATAATTTAAAAGGAGAATGGGAGAAAATATCCGTTGATGAATGCAATACATTAATCGCTCGTGTAGCAAAAGATGTCAAGTTGTTATTGAAAGTAAAGGTCTACACATCAAGTACTAATAAATTATGAACGCTATTTTCATTTAGATATGATGTATCCATTATTATAGTATGATTTTTTAAATTGTTCTGATGTTTTTGATCATCTATTTTTTTCAAATGTTATATAATTACTCTTATAAGTTTGTCAAAATAAGTTTGTTACGATTTATATTTAGTCATCCACAGACAGACTGTTTCGTTCTATCAGAACTCTTCAGTGTGGCTAGACACGCAGGACGCTCGAAGCCGGGATCAAAACCCGTCCAACTTTACGTTAGACTGTGTTTCAGACCACTCGTCCACCAAGCGGACCACATTGGCTAAGGGAATTTTAAGGTATTTTTATTTTTAGAAACAGCAGCAGCAGCGTTTGTTTATATTTTTTTATACCCTATCGGCTACCAGAGTGCTCAATTCTTTCGAAGAGCTTTACATTACGCTAGCGGCGGCCGGCAATTCATTCGCCAGAGTGCTCAACCCCCATGGGGGAGCGTATATATTGTCATCCACAGACAGACTGTTTCGTTCTATCAGAACACTTCAGTGTGGCTAGACACGCAGGACGCTCGAAGCCGGGATCGAAACCCGTCCAACTTTACGTTAGACTGTGGTTCAGACCACTCGTCCTCCAAGTGCACACACGCAGACACACACATACACAGAGAAACACACACACACATACACACATACACACATATATATATATATATGTGTGTGTGTGTGTGTCTGTGTGTGTGTTTCTCTGTGTGTGTGAGTAAACATAAACTGCTGTTACATATATATATATATATATATTTGTATGAATTGCGGTTGTATATACTCAGACACTATAAGAAACTATTGCTTCATTTCTATGGGGTTATGTGCATGTATATATATATATATGTAATGCATTGAATCTAAAATATTTTTGCGGAAGTCAGAAAAGAATTCTTCAAAACAACGATCATCAAACAAACTTTGTGCAAAAAATAAACACAAAATAAATATAAATATATATATATAAAATTCCTTCCCTCCTCCAACAAAAAGAAATCCTTTCTAATTTGCCAATTGCTAAGCAATTTACTGTTAATGATGAGAGAATTTTTTCTTGTTGGGTAAGGGATGGGATCAGCACTGTTGGCTTTTGCTGTGTTTCCTTATTTGGCCGACCTTTTTCAGCAGATTTTCATTCTGTCCTCTAAGAATCAATAAATAAAAGATACGGATAAAAAAAAAAATGAATAAAAAAAATTCAAAAAATAAAATAAAGTAAAAACCACAAAAAAGACCCCCCCTAAAACAACCAAAAACAAAGAATAGCTAAATATAAAACTACACAAAAACAAATAAAAAAGAAAACAATGTCATTTACTTATTTTTCCGGATGAATTTTTGAGATGAGGCTTGATGTACAATACTTTGGGCGGGATTTTTTGGACTGTTGTCCTCATCTTTATGGTTGTCAGTTGTAATAGAACGTTTTGGCTGCTGTATCCTCCGGTCTTCCTCAGTTGTCCCTTGTTCATCTGGGTATGGTAATGATTCAACCTGCGAAATCATTTTTAACGTTTGATCTTTGTTAAACGCCTCGTTTGATCAATAGCCAAACTTTAAAAATGATTTTCCAGGCTTGAATCATTTCCATACCCAGATAATCAAGGGATACCTGATGAAGGCCGGAGGATACAGCAGCTGAAACGTTGAATTAAAATGAACAATAGTAAAGATGAGGACAACTGTCTGAAAAATCACATGCAAAATATTTCTTATTTTTCAACCATTTTCTTTTATTTGAATAATAATCGGGGAAAATAAAAACCGCATCTGAATTTCTACCAAAGAAATACTGGCTCTACTTACTCAGTGGTTACAGTGTCAGATCAAGGTATTGTTTTAAAGAAACGAACAACCCATATTTCCCAACCCCTCCGCTCGGGCAGAATATGACACAAGGTCAATTTTTAAGCGAAGTTTAACAGGTTTGAATTCAGAGTTTTCTTTCTCCTAGGCTGAAGAACCTAGTCTGCCCTATTATTTACCCTTAGCTGGAGGGAGAATAATTGGATTCATACCTTTCCCAAGGGTATTCGTGCTATGTGAAATGCAATCAGTCTTGTCCATGATTTGAACTCGTGTCGCCGTGTTCATTTCCTACGACGATAACCGTTACACCAAAGAAATCAACAACCGATCGGTTGGCAAGCTCGTCTCTCAAAATCAATCTATTACGAGTGGTAGGTTCGATTCTCACTGGGTGACTGACACTTCTGGCTTTGTGCTAAACTAATCTAAGTTTAGTAAACTTATCTTTCGGGGTGTATGTATTTACCCAACACCTCGCTCACGAACAGAATTTAACACTAGGTTATTTTTTCGGCTTGATAGAGAGTTTTTCTGTCCTAGGCATGACACATGGATTCAATTAAACATCAGTCATTTTTTTACACAACGTTAAATTATCAAACAGTTCTATTTGTAACAATTCAATTTAGCTTTAGTCAACTAGGTTAAATGGTTCCACGTTTTCTATAATTCAATTAAACCTCACTCATTTGTTTAGACAAAGTTAGATTAAATAGTTCTATTTCTAACAATTTAATTGTTATAATTCTTTTTCTATCCTTTACAAATGATTCAAATTTTAGTATGTTATTATGGATGATAACGACTACCAGTTGTCAAAATTTCATCTTTTCACAGTTGTTATTTCTAACAAATATTAGGTTTTAAAATTTTGTCCTTTAGTTTTGGACGCTACTGTTTATATATATATATATATATTATATATATATATATATATATATATATATATATATATATATTAATGAAACACATATATATATATATATATATATATGAAACTTATATATGAAACTTTATATATATATATATAAAAAATCTTATATATATATATATATATATATATATAAAATATATATATATATATATATATATATATATATATATATGAAACATATATATATATATATATATATATATGAAACATATATATATGAAACATATATATATGAAACATGTATATATATATATATATATATATATATATATGAAACATATATATATATATAAATATATATATATATACATATATAACTTATATATATGAAACATATATATATATATATATATATATATATATATATATATTAAATGATTTGTATATATATATAGTTGTATATATGATTTGTATATATGAAAACTTACTCGTATTTGGGTATTTCTTAATAAACAGGAGGTTTTGTCTCGTTTCTTAGGGAAATCCAAAATTTTCAAACATTTTCTAAATATTTTTTGCCAGACTCGTTCTTAACTCTTTTTAATTATTAACACTATATGCACGCTTGTGTATCTTTTCGTTGTATATTACTCATTTCCTCCTGTCATCTCAGCAAGCATCCATCGCGATGTGAATTATTCTGATATCCAAGTCCTGATGATGGTTACTGAAACTGAAACGTTTAACGTCGACTTTAATTCATAATAAATTCACCTACTTGGATTATGTTTTTCTGCTCTCGTTATATATATATATATATATATATATATATATATATAATTCATTTATATGTATGTGAATAATTTTAAAAGAGTATTAAATCTCCCAACTTTTTGTTGTAGAGTAGCTAGCACTCCTTCAGCACTCCACCATAAATAGCCTACGATTTAGGACTTTGATGGTTGATTTAACAAGCTGGATCCAGTTGAGGGGACACACTTTGGTCGGCCGTTGTATCAGCGGCAGGGATCTGGTCGGGTGAATCACGTCTCTAGATACGGTAGTCAGCCGAGGCTGCCTGTTGCGGGTGCTGGGGAGGCCTAGCATCCATTTCATGTGGCCAAGACTGTCAACCTCAGGGGGTTGTAAACCCTCTTTGGAGGTGCTCTTTTTTTTTTTTAGGGAAATGCCAAGTTTCTTTTTAGGGAAATGCCAACTTTGGGGAGTGCAACAAATACCGTTGATTTGATAAGCTGTATCCAGTAGATGGCGCACATTTCGCCTGGCCGTGATATCAGCGGCTCGGATCTCGTTGGGTGTGCCACGTCTCTGGATACGGTAGTCAGCCGTGGATGCCGATTAATAAGCTGGTCGAGCTGCCTGGCGCAAATTCTGGGGAGACTGACTTACTCCTCGCCTGACTTACTCCTAGAGCCTCAATTGTTTGTAACTTATTGTACTGTATCTTTTTGTATGTATCCATTAGCACCGGATACGGGTGCTGAATAAATATATCAAGCACTCAACAACATTTCTTAATTAACCTACAGCATATAAATAATTTAAAATGAATTAGTTCACAAGGGGATTTATTTTCTAATTTATTCATTTCTCTTCAATGCGTATTTCTAGTGTTTTACACCTTCTTCAGGAAGTGATTATAGTCGATAATGATGTTTCCTTTGATTTATATAGTGTCGACTCTTTTGATAAGTTGTTATTTTTAATTCCAGGATTTGTGTGTGAGAATTTTTCATTTCGAGTTAATTGGCCGTGACAAATTTTTGTCTCAGTAGGTGTTTTTTTCTCTCTTTCTAAATTTTTTCTCTTCTTTCTCTTTTTACAAGAATGTATTCTTTGTGTCTGAGTGGGTGGGCACACCTCACTATATATATATATATATATATACTTTCGGATATTTTTTGTTTTTCTTTTATTACTCTTCTTCCCCCTAAATAATCTTTTAGAGTTGATATGACAGAAAGTTTATTAATCTTCCTCCTTGAGTGATTGGGAGGGCGCGCGCGTGTGTGTGTGTGTGTGTGTGTGCGCGCGCAAGCGCGTGTGCATGCGTATGTGTTTGTGTTTGTGTGAGTGTGAGTGGGTGTGTGTGCGTGTATGTGTGTGTGTGCGTGTGTGGGCGCACGTGTGCGTGTGTGTTTGTGTGTGCGCGTGCGTGTTTGTGTATGTGCATGTGTGTGTGTGTGTGTGTGTGTGCATGTGTATGTGTGAGTACATGTGCGTGCGTGCGTGCGTGCGTGCGTGAAGACTTCTTCATTTGAACCCTGCAATTTTTTTCTTACTTTCTCAAAAAGATTCCGTGAAACTGGTAGTATTAGGATGACCAAAGAAAAAAAGTTAACTTGATGTTTGTAAGGCTTTTATGCAATTTGTAAAATTTGAAATATTTTAGAGAAAAAATCTTTGTTCCTTTTAATATATATATATATATCAATGAATATGATCTATATCAATAAATATGATCATATCGATTACATTAACGAAAACTCTACACTGCTCTTTCTAAATATTTTTTGCCAGACTCGTTCTTAACTCTTTTTAATTATTAACACTATATGCACGCTTGTGTATCTTTTCGTTGTATATTACTCATTTCCTCCTGTCATCTCAGCAAGCATCCATCGCGATGTGAATTATTCTGATATCCAAGTCCTGATGATGGTTACTGAAACTGAAACGTTGAACGTCGACTTTAATTCATAATAAATTCACCTACTTGGATTATGTTTTTCTGCTCTCGTTATATATATATATATATATATATATATATATATATATATATAATTCATTTATATATATGTGTATATATATATATATATAATAATATATATAATATAATAATAGTATTTAGCTGTTAAAAATGACTACGTCATACGTCAGCCTAATTCGCTTGAAAGATCTCTTATAAACTTATCTTTTAGACTGAGCAGTCCACAGATTGTGTTTTCGAGTTGGTTGGTTATTTGTGTTTAAGACACACACACACACACACACACACACATATATATATATATATATAAGTGTCATTCAGTTAATTAAGGGGAATTAATAGAAAAAAAATCAGAATTCTTCACATGTAAACTCAGTGTTATTTTGAATTAGTTTAAAGCCTAAATTATTATTGGCAAGGAAAATGACACAATTTTTTCTATTGAGGAATAATATATTATATATTAAAATCACTTGTGTGCGGTCAGAACCATTTGCTCAGTGATAGAGTACTGGACTAATAAAACGTAGTCAGATAGTTTGAACTTCAATCGCGTTATTGTATTCACTTATGAACTAATACCCTTGGTAGATAGATGAACTTCTTTATTCCCTCCCAGCTGACAGTTTAATGGTACCTTTTACTGTCCTTCAACAAGGATGGCTTTGGCATTAATGGTTTGGTTTGGTTTCTTCGTTTAATGGCATATCAGCCTTTGTAGGTTATTTAATGCCAAAGCCATTCTCCTAGAAGAACAGTAGTGGTACTATTTAACCCATAGCTGGGAGGATAAGGGGGTTCATACCTTTCCCAAGGGCATTTGCCCGAAAGTGAACGTAATAGCGTGACTGGAGTACGAACTCGCTTACTACGTTTCCGCAGTCCATCGCTTTAACCATTACTCTACGATGACACCCCCTTTGGCATTAGATAATCCACGAAGATTGATGTGCCGTTAAACAAAGAAACCAAACCAAACCAAACAGCTTGTCGGCATATATATATAAAAACCGGCTCATTGGCCTAGTGGATTGAGTGTTCGCCAATGGTCCAGGAGACCTGCATTCAATCCCTGGTCGGGTCATACTAGAGACTTTAAAGACGGTGAAGTAGCAATTGAAAAGGGAGCTTTTTGGTCGCCCTCGACTACGGCCGCCAACTTTACTGACTTTACATCAATTTATAGATAAATATTTAAAATAAAAACAGATAGTAATGAATACCAGCGTTTTGTAATTGTCAGTCAATCAGATCTATATCAATAAATATGATCATATCGATTACATTATCGAAAACTCTACACTGCTCAAAAGATAATAGTATTTAGCTGTTAAAAATGACTACGTCATACGTCAGCCTAATTCGCTTGAAATATATCTTATAAACTTATCTTTTAGACTGAGCAGTCAACAGATTGTGTTTTCGAGTTGGTTGGTTGGTTATTTGTGTTTTATGACATATCAACCTTTGTAGGTTGTTTAATCGCAAATCTTATATATATATATATATATATATATATATATACCTCATGCGTTCAATAAGTTTCCAGACTTTTTTTTTTTTACACGCATTTAAAAGTGTCGTAGACTCTTAAAGATTCAGTATGTTATTGCTGTACATCTTATGAGACGACTGACGAATTTTTTTGATTTCAGGTTCAAATGAACAGCTAAAGCAGCAATTGGAATACACCCTGCTAAAACCTGAGTGTCACAGCTGGTGAATTTCAAAAATGAAATCTGGACGTGAGGACACTGTAGAAGAATGATATGCAATAAAATTATGTTTTAAACTTGGAAAAATGCCACAGAAACGTATGGAATGCTTCAGACTGCTTTTCGACCATCTTGCATGAATCGAGAATCAGTTTTTGAGTGGCATAAGAGATTCAAGGAAGCCAGGGAGTCTGTGAGGGATGATGAGAGGTGTGGGAGGAGTAAGGAAGTCAATAGACCAGAGTTGATTGGCCAAAGGGTTAGAGATAGGGTTCGGGTTACTATGTTGAGGTTTTAAGGGAGTTCAAGAAGAGATCTCGCCGGAAGAGGCCAGCTCTCTTCAAATTGGGTCAGTGGTATTTCCCCCAGGACAATGCACCATTCCACAACTCCATCCTTGTCACAGACTATTTGACCAAGATGGGCATCAAGACAGTTCCTCGGGCTCCCTATAGTCCAGACCTTGCTCCCAGTGACTTTTGGTTTTTCCCTAAGCTCACAGGCTGTCGTTATGAGACAATTGAGGAGATGAAAGAAGCTGTGACGAAGGTCATTGACACACTCACACAAGAGGACTTCCATAGGGTGTTCCAGAAGTTGTTGGAACGGTAAAAGTGCACTGCTAGAATTTCATGTGTGTACTATCAATAAAAGTGCGCATGCACAAAAGTCTGGAAACTTATTTAATGCTCCTCGTATATATATATATATATATATATATATATATATATATATATATATATATGTAATCAATAAGGAGTGTGAATATCCAAAGAATGAATGTTCAATGCTCGACTATTTAATACAAAATATACCTGCAGACCAATATATATATTTTTTGTGGTGCAGAGAAAAATATATCTTCTCTGTGGTGCTGGTTCGATCTCAAGTGGGACAGATTGTGGTATACACTGCTGATGAAACTTAATAAGGCAGTCCAGTGGTTTCATATGTGTTGTATTTTGACATTCGGCCTGGGCAAACATGCCATTCCAAGGTGATGCGCCGGAAGGAAGAAACACATTCCAATGTCCAGTAATCGAAAGAGATCGCGTGGGCGGATTTGGCTGATGAAATGGGACAAGGTAAAAAGCCCATGATACACTCATAGACTGATGCACAGGAAGAGAGTGACCTCTGAACTGCATGACTGTTATTTCCGCTTGATGACGATCAAACATGCCATTCCAAAGATTGAGTGGGCGATTGAGTGGGCGTTGAACTAATATATAACTCAGTCAAGAAAAGAAGTCAGGGATCAGTTGGAGTAAGAGACGAGATGTGATAGGGAAATCCTCACCAGGCCGAAGGGGCTCGGGGCCCCCGATTGAGTTGAGGTCCAGAGAAGTTGCTGATAAGATGTAGTAGAGAAAGCCAGCAGAGTTGGCCTCTGGGCATCCGGTTGAGTATCTAGGGAACGAGAAAGACACAACGCTGATGGTCGTAAGAGTGTGGGTCAATATATTGCAGTTCTGTTCTGTCTCCAACTCCCTCTCACACGCAAACGTTGCAAATAAAGTGAGAGGTACATATTTTGTTAAAGAAGCCTTCGCTCGTCTGTTTATTTATCGTGTCGTTATGATGCTGCATATATATGTAGATGTATGTGCATATGAGTATATAACATATGTTGCATGCAGTGCAACATATGTTATATATATATAACATATATACATATATATATATATAACATATGCCACGTTTTCTGATTATGGTAATTCAATCTATAATATATTTCAAGTAAATCAGTTAAATGACTTCAGTTTCCGTGTATTTCTGCGAAATTTTACAATTTGAACTAAACACGTGCGGAAATTTCCATTGATTCCTTCACATAGTTTAGATTTGGTTTGGTTTGTTGGGTTTTATGGCCTACAACCTTTGTAGGTTATTCAACGCCAAATCCATTTTTATGTAAATAATCTGTTCTTTTTAAAACAATTCAGTTTAGCATAAGTACACTGTTTTATTGTCAAAAACATTTATTTCAAACTATTCAAGCAGTTTATGTAACAGTTCAGTTAAGTGTAAATACAATTTTAATGTCGAAAAACAGTTCTATTTGAAATAATTCAGTTAAGCATAAGCACGCAGTTTATGTGTATGTAGGGCTTAATTGTCAAAAACATTTCTATTTCAAGCTATTCAGTTTACTGAAACAATTCAGTTTAGCATAAGAATGCTGTTAGTTCTATTTAACCCATAGATAGGGCCCTATCAGGTGCTACCACTCTGGGCCAGAGTGGACCTGAGAGCGATGGCAATAAAGGTGTACTCCACATTCCCCAAAGCTCCAGCACTGCTGCAACCTCACCATCAGACTGTTTAGTGTCATATCCAGGAAACTCGTTGGGAGGGGGTCTTACCCCTCTGCAGAGGTGCAGTCAGTGTATTCTACAGCCCCAGTCGACTGGGCAAACGTAGTTTAGAGACATAATGTAAAATTGTCACACAGTATATATATATATATATATATATATATATATACTGTGTGATTATTCCTTCAAAATCATTACATAAATCTGATAGTAAGGGCATAGCCAAAGATTGGTTAATGAAACTTATATATATATATATATATCATCATCATCATATCGTGCTGGCAGCACGGATATCCCTGACCCTCTCTCGCCACTCCTCCCTATCGTTCATCGCCCTAGGTAGGTCTTCAGGACAACAACCTGTATCCTCACATAGCTGCTGAATGTACGTTCGTGCTGGTCGTCCTGCTTTTGCGCGGCCGTGTGTGGGGATCCATAAGAGTACATCTCTTATGAGTTCATCTCTGCTTCTCCAGCAATGTCCTGCATGTCTGGTTCGCCTAACTTGAATAGTTTTCGTGATAGGGGGCAGATGGCCGTACAGTTGGTGTCTTGTGGGGTGTTGCTGCCAGGACTTGTTCAGGATTGCACGCAGCATTCTTGTGTAATTGCCATCCAGTTTCTTCTCCAGCCGTTTTGTTAGCGTCCATGTAGTGCATCCATATAGCAGTATCGATGTGACCGCTGCCTGGAAGAAACTGCGTTTCATTTTATCGGTTAGGTCTGATTTCCATATAGTCGATAGCCTATTGATAGCTGTCCATGCTTTCGTTAACCGAAAAGGACATCGAAACGAGGTTAACGATATATATATATATATATATATATATATATATATATAAGGTATCAAAGTGTGTGTGTTTGCGTGTGTGTTGTATTGCAGAAATATTTACTTAGAGCTGGTTCCAAAAGTTCGAATCCTGGAAAAATGTAAGGCTCAAAATGCTAATTCTTCAGTCCATCATTTTTCTTTTCCACAATCTTCCTAACCTCGATTTTTCTTCTATCGACCAATCAGCCTCGTAAATTGAGTGTTCGCCAAAGGCACGAGAGACCTGGGTTCGATCCCAGGTCGAGTCATACCAAAGACTCAAAAATTGGTACTTGATACCTCCTTGCTTAATACTCAGCATTGTATGGTAAGTATGAAGGGTATAGTGGAGCAATCCAGGGAAAGGAGTTGCGCCCTTCCTTACACTTTCGTGTTGTAGCTATTGAAAAGGAAGACTTCGGGTCACCCTCAACTAAATGGAGACAATTTTTCTGTGGGGTAAATTAGGCGTCCCTGGTCATCAGAAAATGACTCCCTGGTCATCAGAAAATAGGCAACAAATTAAACAACTTATTGGATTTTCTTACCTTTTCTTCGTTTTATTTCCAGAAAATGACTCCCTGGTCATCAGAAAATAGGCAACAAATTAAACAACTTATTGGATTTTCTTACCTTTTCTTCGTTTTATTTCCAGAAAATGACTCCCTGGTCATCAGAAAATAGGCAACAAATTAAACAACTTATTGGATTTTCTTACCTTTTCTTCGTTTTATTTCCAGAAAATGACTCCCTGGTCATCAGAAAATAGGCAACAAATTAAACAACTTATTGGATTTTCTTACCTTTTCTTCGTTTTATTTCCAGAAAATGACTCCCTGGTCATCAGAAAATAGGCAACAAATTAAACAACTTATTGGATTTTCTTACCTTTTCTTCGTTTTATTTCCAGAAAATGACTCCCTGGTCATCAGAAAATAGGCAACAAATTAAACAACTTATTGGATTTTCTTACCTTTCTTCGTTTTATTTCCAGAAAATGACTCCCTGGTCATCAGAAAATAGGCAACAAATTAAACAACTTATTGGATTTTCTTACCTTTTCTTCTCCGTTTTATTTCCAAATTCCATGACAATGATGTATTCTTTGCATTGTTTCACACATTCTATGTAACATTCTTCAAATCTCTTCAAGTTTGCATCCGTTAAAAACAACATTCTAGAAATTGTCTTGAAGAGCAATCTATTGGGTTTTTCTTATCTTTTAAATATTGTGTTATTACAACGACTTTATTGTTTGGTTTGGCTTAGTTTTATGGCATATCAACCATTGTTGGTTATTGTTGTGGACCCGTAAAGGGTCCGGAAGAATAACACAACTCGGGTTTGCGTGGAACAAAGAATATTAACGAAGTATAATACAACATATGTACAAAGTGTTAGAAGTCAGTCCGACTGTCAAGTGTTCGACGGGAATAAGTACAGAACCCGGTATTAATAGTCACAAAAGAGTTCATTACCGTCCGCAGGTTGGGTACCATAACAATTATTTAATGCCAAATCCTGTTTCCTACTCGTAGTTTAGAGATATAAAGGAAAATTGTCACGCAGCATATATATACGAGGTGCATACGATAAGTTTCGAGACATTTTTTTCGTATGGGCACATTCATTGATAGTACACACATGAAAATCTAGTCCCCTTCGAAGTAATCTTCTCAGGCTGCAATGCACTTGTTGTACCGTTCCAATAACTTCTGGAACGCCCCATGGAAGTCCTCTTGTGCGATTGTGTCAATGACCTTCGTCACAGCCTCTTTCATCTCCTCAATTGTCTCATAACGACAGCCTGCTCAATTGTCTCATAACGACAGCCTGTGAGCTTAGGGAATAACCAAAAGTCACTGGGAGCAAGGCCTGGACAATTGGAGGGTGAGGAACTGTCTTGAAGCCCATCTTGGTCAAATAGTCTGTGACAAGGATGGAGTTGTGGAATGGTGTATTGTCCTGGTGGAAATACCACTAACCCAATTTGAAGAGTACTGGCCTCTTCCGACGGAATCTCTTCCTTAACTCCCTTAAAACCTCCACATAGTAACCCGAACCGTAACCTTTTGGCCAATCAACTCTGGTCTATTGATTTCCTTACTCCTCCCACACCTCTAATCATCCCTCACAGACTCCCTTGAATCTCTTATGCCATTCAAAAACTGATGCTGGATTCATGCAAGATACTCCAAAAGCAGTGTGAAGCATTCCATGCGTTTCTGTGGCATTTTTTCCAAGTTTAAAACATAATTTTATTGCATATCGTTCTTCTAAAGTGTCCTCACGTCCAGATTGCATTTTTGAAATTCATCAGCTGTGATAATCAGGCTTTAGTAGGGTGTATTACAATTGCTGCTGTAGCTGTTCATTTGAATCTGAAATCATCAAAATTAGTTCGTCATCTCATAAGATGTATAGCAATAACATACTGAATCTTCAAGAGTCTACGACAATTTTAAATGACTGTAAAAAGAGTGTGGAAACTTATTGAATGCACCACGAATATTTCTTGTTAAAAAATAAGAAATTTAGAGATTGTATTCCAATTCGCTTTTACTAACTCGTGTCATTTTGAAATTCATCACATGAGCTTCTAAAAGTGAAATAAATTCATTATAAATACGATCTCTAATTTTTTTGTTTTTTAAACAATATATATATATATATATATATATATATATATATATATATATATATATATGTGTGTGTGTGTGTGTGTATGTTTCATTAAATGATAAAGACAAATTCTGTCTGTATAATCTATTTAAGATCCTTTCAAGTTTTCTGATAAGTTTCAGGTTGGAAATGGTAGATGAATTTCCCAAATTTTTCCTAAGCGCTTTCGGATTGTTCAGAGGCCTCCATCAGGGGTTACTTGCTTGAGTAAGGTGTGTTTGTTTTTTGAAAGATTTTTGAAAGTTTTTGAAAGTTTATACCTTAACGAAAATATGGGAACGCAGAGTTGGATAAAACAGGGTAACTGATGTATTTAAAAAGGGAACGCAATTTAAAAAGGGAACGCTATCAACGGAAATAGAATACGGGGAAAATAATTATAATACTAAAAGCTTTTCAAAACATTGTCGCTATTTTCAAAATGAATTCTATTGATTTTAGGTTTTTTTGTTTTCATATGTAGGGCTTCTAGGATTTGTAGTCGTAGCTTATCAGTTTCGTGTGCGATTATTGTGGTGTTTTCAACTAGAATTTTTCGAAACTCGGATTTAGGAACAGAATGGTTCTTGAACTGGAGTCATTAAGGTGCATTGTAAGTCGTCTGGAAAGAGTTGTAGTGGTAAGACCAACATAGGCACTATTTTCTTTGAAGACACAGTCTCCCAGGGGACATTTAAATAAATATACGACGTTGGTTCTATCGAGAAGTCCAATTTTGGGAAATTCATCAACCAATTTCAACCTGAAATTAAGACACTTATCAGAAAACTTGACAGGATCTTAAATACTAAATACGGAGAAAACTTGTCTTTATTATTAAATGAAACATGCTTAAATGAACGACTGCTGCCCAACCACACATACACACAAACACGCATATATATATATATATATATATATATATATATATATATATATATATGTAATTTGTAAATAATATACTTTGTAAATAACATTCTTAATCGACCCAGAGCTCATTTGTTTGCACACAGTTAAATGGTTTCAAGTATTGCTATGTAATACTAATAATTCAATTAAACTGTCATTTGTTTGTTCAATTTCAAGTACAGAAAAGGATTCAATAGTTCTATTTGACCCATTACGGGATCTCTAACAGGTACCACCGCTCCGGGTCATAATAAACCTAGGAGTAATGACAATAAAAGGATATTCTAAACTCCCTAAATAATAGAATGTGGAGCCTCACCATCCGATGCCATTTAGTGTTTCTAAAGATTTTTTTACACACAGTTCTATCGAGTAGGAATAATTTCCTAACATATTTATTTGACCCATTGATGTTACACGAACTGGCATTACCTCTTCAGGTCAGAGTGAACCGGAAAATCAGAGCGATGAAGGAGTAGTCCAAATTCTTTGAGGCTCCAGGCCTGGAGCCTCCCCATCTTAAGCAGTTTAGTGCCCTATCCTGGAAACTCAAAGAGAGAAGGGCCTTAACATGCTGCAGGGATCCAGTCAACGTATTCTACAACCCCAAATGACGGGGCTGTTCCGTTTTCAGGGTTCCAAAGCAGTTAAAATAGTTTAAAAACCACCTGTCAATATGACCTTTGCATTATTTTTCAAACACTGTATACGTACATGCAAATATATATATATATATATATATATTTGCACACAGTCATACACACACATATATATATATATATATGTATATATATATATACATATATGTACACACACACACACACACACAGACACACACACATATATATATATATACGCACATACAAATGCAAGTATGCTTGTCAGTTATGAAGACAAGGAGATGCCATTTTGTGCCATCTCAAGTTGCTTCGACGTCGTTCTGTTTCAAAGGGAATGCTGCCTTGCAAGGAATGATGGGAAAGAAATGGCGTCCTTATAACAATGTCGACTAACGAGTGACAAGTAACAGGTTATTCGGTCGATGAAAGGGAGCCAAGATATTCGACAAGATGACGAAAAGTGACTCATTTCTACTTGGCAAGGTTTTATCAGTGCTTTGCAAATGTCCGTCTTAGCATGGATGCTGAAACGTGGATAAATTAGTTGTTGAAATTGGATTTTCGTATTTGAACTTCTTATTTGCTACGAGTGTCAGTGGAAAGACAGGATAATAGTGGAAGACATTTGGTTTTGTTTGGTTCGGTCTTGTGGCATATCAACCTATATAGGTTATTTAATGCCAAATCCTCTTTATATATATATATCTATATATTAGATATATATAGTTATTTGACGGGGGCCGAACGAACGTGCGTGTGTGCCACAAGGACGTTTTTTTAGGTTGATCCAGGCGCCGGACCGTAGCCTAGACACGCATGGTTGGCACATAAATGTATCGGATCCGGTCGACATTTCCCCAAAGCAGTGGGGTTAAGGTGCCTGGCGATAAACCTAGCCCCACTGAAGTGGGTTAGTGCCTGGGGGAACGGCTCCCCGAACTTCGAGGAATGGGTTAGTCCAGAGCTAAGTAGACGTTACTTCTGGGCAGTCAAATCAAGCAGTTTATACGCCAAAACGCATCCAGTCCCGACCTAACTGCCTATCCAATAACGGCTGGTCAGAGAAAGGAGCCTTTTTGGTATAAACTAATATATACACAAATCATATATACATTAAATATATATACGATTTGTGAGCATATTTTGATGATAACATTCTTAAACGTGCCTGAGTTCTTTTTTGCACATAGTTAAATGGTTTCAAGTATTGGTATATAACCAAAACAATTTAACATCAGTCATTTTCCACGCATAGTTTGTTCTATTAAATCCATAGATTTGATCTTATCAGGTGCAACCACTCTGGGTCAGAGTTGACCTGAGAGCAATTAAGAGGTATTCCACCTGCCCCATCTTCAAGGCTTTGACCTTACCATCAGATTCGGTGTAATTTACTGCTCCAGCCGACTGGACTTGAAGACTATTCACATTTTTTTCATGTTTTTGGTTTTGGCAGTTATACAAAGCTGTGGACCTGAAGGTGTCAATGATACCAATGTTAAAATGCTAACTTCATATTTTATAGCTTTTTTTAAAATTCTGTGTCAAAGTTCAAGTATTTGTTTTTCCGCTTTCTTTCATTTTCATTTTGCTGCTCGCTGGAAGGGCAAAATCGACTAAATTACAAGTTGCACAGCTGGCATTGACCTCCATGTCAACGCACACAAAACTGAATCCATGTGCTTTAATAAAAAAGGCGACGGAAGCTTTCTGAAATTGGTAGACAAGTTCACCTACCTAGGAAGCAGTGTCTCATCAACCGAAAAAGACATCGACACGCGGCTAACGAAGGCATGGATAGCTATCGATAAGCTATCGATCATATGGATGTCAGACCTGACCAATAAAATGAAACGCAGTTTCTTCCATGCATCGGTCGTATCGATACTGCTGTATGGATGCACTACTTGGACGCTAATAAAACGGCTGGAGAAGAAGCTAGACGGCAATTACACAAGAATGCTGCGAGCAATATTGAACAAGTCCTGGCAGCAACACCCAACAAGGCACTAACTATACGGCCACCTGCCTCTCATCACGAAAACTATCCAAGTTAGACGAACAAGACATGCAGGACACTGCTGGAGAAGCAGGGACGAGCTCATCAGTGATGTACTCCAATGGATCCCCACATATGGCCGGGCAAAAGCAGGACGACCAGCACGAACATACATTCAGCAGCTATGTGAGGATACGGGATGTAGCCCTGAAGACCTGCCAGAGGCGATGAACGATAGGGAGA
>OY757936.1:19286767-19341767 GCA_963585895.1 Sepioteuthis lessoniana
GGAGGTGCAGGGACGAGCTCATAAGTGATGTACTATTGACCCCCATATATGGACGAGCTAAAGCAGGACGACCAGCACGAACATACATACAGCAGCTATGTGATGTAGCCCAGAAAACCAGCCAGAGGCGATGAACGATAGGAAAAAGTGGCGAGAGAGGGTCAGGGATATCCGTGCTGGCGGCACATGATGATGATCAATCTTTTGCCGACTGTACCAAGTGTATTAATTACAATTGGTGTCACCGTCACTTTATTGGTATTATCTGTCAGTCTGTAACAAAAGTTATGTTACCACCAATGTTGTTATTCTGTATGATTTCCTGTAAAGGAAATCATACAGAATAAAGTGGCCTTAAAGATCTGGGTTCAATCCCAGGTCGTCATACTTGATACTATTTACCAACCCCTCCGCTCAGGCAGGATATGACACAATTTCAAGTATTTATAAAAATTGTTTGTTTTTTTTTAAACAATTTTAAAAGAAAAAATTAGGAGGAATAACTTCAATATACTAAATGACGATTGAAAGCTAGGCTTAACTTTTAAGAAAATTCCCTGATTTTTTAATTGGCTTTTCGTTTATCTATTTTTCATTTTTTTCGTTGGACCATTAAAAACGCATTTATGTTTCAAAAGATTTAGAATTTATTTTTTCTTTTCTTTTTTTTTTCCCTTTTTTTCAAATTTGATGAATAAAATCTGTTTCACATTTCGTTAGAGTTTTCCCATGTGAATCCCTGTCAGAAAAAAATACGATTGCTCAATTTCAGTAAGATTATTTCTGTTTGTCCTATGAACTAGCAATAATATCTTGTAAGTATTTCACCTTCTTCTTCTTCTTCTTCTTCTTCTTCTTCTTCTTCTTCTTCTTCTTCTTCTTCTTCTTCTTCTTCTTTCTGCTCTGATGGTTTCTCAAAAATACCTCTTTGATCTAATCTTCGCGTAAAATCGATGATAGCTGAAGGAAAGCAGTCAAGCAAATAAAGAAAATTACCTAAATCGGGAATATAATAGTGGAGAAGGGAGACAACTCATCATAGAAATGATAGAAGTTACAAAATATGTTTAATACAAGAATTCTAAGCATATGTTTTGCGAAAAGTAGAGTAGTATGTATCGTTTGAGACCCCGAAAAAGACAACGAGTAAGGTCTGGATGCCACGTGTGGTATAATAGTCAGCGAGCTACACACACTTTCTCTCTCTCTCTCTCTCTCTCTATATATATATATATAATGTTTGTCAGTGCGCATGCAAATAAATAAAAACCACTTCTTGGAAGGAGAAACTCTCTGCACGTGCTTGAAAGACAGCGTATACAAAAATTATTCTTAAGCTCACAGAGACTTTTAAAAGCTTTTTCTGTAGAACACACACCAGAGTATTGGGGACCGTTGGTGCAAAATACTTGTGGACACATAGAAGAGACCAAAATAAAAAAAGACAATATAAAAAATCAGATTCCCATATAACACACACACACACACACACACACACACATATATATATGTTTAATATGGGTAGAGTGTTCGCCACTAGAGGCCTTAAAGATCTGGGTTCAATCCCAGGTCGTCATACTTGATACTATTTACCAACCCCTCCGCTCAGGCAGGATATGACACAAGGTCAATTTTTAAGCGGAGTTTAACAGGTTTGAATTCAGAGTTTTCCTTCTCCTAGACTAGTTGCCTAACCAAGGCTGAAGAACCTAGTCTGTCCTACTATTTACCCATAGCTGGAGGGAGAATAATTGGATTCATACCTTCCCCAAGGGTATTAGTGTTATGTGAAATGCAGTCAGTCTCGTCCAGGATTTGAACTTGTGTCGCCGTGTCCATTTCCTACGACGATAACGACTACACCACGGGCACGACATACTTGATACATCCTTGATACCTCCATGCTTGATACTTGATAACCTCTTGCTTGATACCTCCTTGCTCGCTACTTGATACTTGATAATTGATACTTCCTTGATACCTTTTGGCTTGCTACTTGCTACTTGATACATTGATACTTGTTTGCTACTTGATACCTTCATACTTTAAACCTTGATACTTGCTTGCTACTTGATAATTGATACCTCCTTACTGGCTACTTGATACTTGATAAGTTGATACTTGATACTTGATATACTTGCTTATTGATACTTGATACCTCCTTGCTTGCTACTTGATACTTGATACGTTGATACACACTTGCTACTTGATAACTTGATAGTTGATATATTTGCTTCTTGCTTCTTGATACTTGATATCCCCTTTCTTGCTTCTTGATACTTGGTACCTTGATACTTGATAAACTTGCTTCTTGATACTTGATACCTCCTTGCTTGTGACTTGATACTTGGTACATTGATACATCCTTGCTACTTGATACCTTGATACCTCCTTGCTTGCTACTTGCTACTTGATACTTGATACTTGATATATTTGCGTCTTGCTTCTTGATACTTGATACTTACATTGATACATCTTGATACTTACATTGATGCTTCTTGTGACTTGATACTTACATTGATACATCCTTGCTACTTGCTACTTGATACCTTGATACTTGATACTTGATATATTTGCTTCTTGATACTTTATACCTCCTTGCTTGCGACTTGATACTTGGTACATTGATACATCCTTGCTACTTGATACCTTGATACTTCCTTGCTTGCTACTTGCTTCTTGATACTTGATACTTGATATATTTGCTTCTTGCTTCTTGATACTTGATACCTCCTTGCTTGCGACTTGATACTTGGTACATTGATACATCCTTGCTTCTTGATACTTGATAACTCCTTTCTTGCTACCTTGATACTTGATACCTTGATACTTGATGTCTTGATACCTTGATACTTGATATATTTGCTTCTTGATACTTGATACCTTGATACTTGATATATTTGCTTCTTGATACTTGATACCTTGATACTTGATATATTTGCTTCTTGATACTTGATACCTTGATACTTGATATATTTGCTTCTTGATACTTGATATCTTGATACCTTGATACTTGATGTCTTGATACCTTGATACTTGATATATTTGCTTCTTGATACTTGATACCTTGATATCGATACTTGATATACTAGCAACTTTCTACTTGATCCCTTTATGGTTAATACTCAGCACGAGAAGGTACGTATCCACAGTAAAATGGAGCTATCCAGGAAAAGTAGTTACGCCCTCCCCAACACCTCGGTGGAGTAGCTATTGAAAAGGGAGCTTTCAAGTCGCCCTCAACAATGGTCACCAACCTAACTTATTTTCGAGATTATTTGTCAGTCTGTAATAAGAATTAGGATACCAACGACGTCACAATTTTTATTTACTTCAAATTCTACACGGTTTTATTTCAACGTAGAAAATCAAATTCCTACAACGAAATACCTATTTGTATAATCATGTAGGCGTAAAAATTAGTCCCCAAATGACGTTAATACGTTCTCTAACCTATCCCCCCTCTCTCTCTCTCTCTCACACACACACATATATATATATATATATATAAAATCAGTGGAAATTTCGTGAATGGTCCGGGAGATCAGGGTTCAATCCCATGTCGAATCATACCAAAGTTTCAAAAATTGTACTTTATACTGCCTTTCTTAACACTCGGCATTATAAAGTAAGGATCAAAGGTAAAGTGGAGCAATCTAGGGAAAGGAGTAGCGCCCTCACATACACCACAGTGAGGTAGCTATTGAAAAGGGAGCCTTTGGATCACCCTCGACTAAGCTCGCCAACTTTACTTACTATATAATTTTTTGTTGTTGATCCAATGAAAGAAAAAAGTAAATACTTTCAAAAGGATAGGTCCACAAGGAGACTTATTTTTTAAGTTATTTATATTACTTCAACACGTGTATATCATTTTCTTCAGGAAGTTTACGATGTTTGATGGTGGCGTTGTGTTTGATTTATATAGTGGTGACTGTTTTGATTAAGAAGTTGTTCTTTTTGAATCCAGGGTTTGTGTCTGAGAATTTTCGAGCCACTTTAATGTGTTAATAGTCCGTGACAAATTTTCGTCTCAGGTGGTGTTGTTTCTTCTTCTTCTTCTTCTTCTTCTTCTTCTTCTTCTTCTTCTTCTTCTTCTTCTTCTTCCGAGAGTGTATTCTTCGTGTCTGTGAGTTTGCATAAATGCACGTGTCCATGTAACACTTTCAATTTTTTTTTGTTTTTCGTTTATTATTTTTCTTTCTCTGTTTTTTTTTAATGTTTTTCTTTTATTATTACTCCTTTGAGAGTTTTTCACTACAGCTTTAGCTGTTGGTTTCCACTGGTGTTTGAGTGACAGCAAGTCTCCTCAAGTCTCCAGGACTATTCTCAGTATTCTGAATATTTTAAACTGCGTACTTATGCTAAACTGAATTGCTTTAAATGGAACTGTTTTGACATTTAAACTGTACTTACACTAAATTGAATTGTTTAATATCGAAGTGTTTAAACGGTGTATAAACGAAATCTATTCTGAACTGAATAGGTGCAATTTGAACTGTTTGAATAAATTGAATAGTTAGAAATAGAAATGATTTTGACAATTAAAGTGTGTAATCATGCTTAACTGAATTGTTTGAAATAGAACAGATTATCTGTATAAAAATGGATTTGGCATTAAATAACCTACAAAGGTTGATATGCCATGAAAACCAAACCAAACCAGTATTGTTATATATATATATATATATATATATATATATATATATATATATATATATATATATATGTATTCTTCAATCCAGTAAATCCGGAATAGGGAACAATTCAATCTGGACAAATAAAATATTCAAATTCAGAAAATTTAGATATTCCTGATAAAGAGCTCAATGTAAACAAAATCCACAGAGAAAATGATATTTTTAAAGAAAAACCCAATATTCAGTCACATTAGGAGAATAATTTTTTTTCCATCCAGTTAAGAGCATTGATATGAATCAAAACTCCTAAAGAATTTTAACAGGACTTCATCAGATCCAACAAGAAAATAAATTACAACCAAACAGGAGAAAAAGAAAGGAAAGAGCGGGAGGAGGGAAGACCATTTCACCAATGCACTAGCCCTATGGCATGTAAGGCTAGTTCCGGTTTCTTCCTATATATATATATATATATATATGATTTGATTTGTAAACACATTTTGTTGATACTATTTCTAAACGAGCGCAAGTTCATTATTTTGAGTAAAATGGTTTCAATCTTTAATTAAGATATTTTTGCTGATTTTGTGAAAGACAATGAAGAAAAAATGAACTTGGCTCGTTATTTAGTCATAAAAACAATTCCTTGTAATAATAGGACTCAGACGACTTGACTTCAAGGAGAAATAATAGAAATAATCTTTGAAAATTTTTAATGTTTTACTCTGTTTTTCAAGGGATATTTTTTGTTTCAAATAAGCAGCTGAATTTTTGCAGTAAATAATTCTCACGGTTTATTACTCGAAGGAAATTTAACAATGCATCATCGGGCTCAGAAGATTTGAACCCCATCTAAGGTTTGTGTGTGCTTGTCGATGAACAACCTGTTCTTTTGACCAAAACATTGAGCAATTAACATAAAAAAATTTTATGGTAACTTAGATATGCGCTTAACTTAGTTCAAAAATATTTGTTTTGAAAAATACAAAAGTCTAAGTTAAAATATCGTTTTGTTTTTGTAGAAGGGTCAGTTGTCAGTTTGTAGCAGAAAGAACCTAGTATTTTTGTTTGGTGCGTAATTTAAATTGGCCGTTAGGATCGCCGAATATTTTCACCCAATCAGGATGACTTGTCCTATTCATCCCGAACCATCTTTCCTAGCAGTACCAAAAATTGAAGAAAGCCCGCGAAACACTCGCTTCCTCAGAAATCTTCAATAAGAACAACGACAGCAGCATCATACACTATGAGGAGAGCCATCTAGTTTATGGACCCCTTGCGTCTATTCTTCTAGACCAAGGGATTCTAGTTGAAAATAAATTAGATGATACACTATAACAACTTCCTACCTTCTTTCCTTCCTACGAGACTCACAGCATACCAGCGTAAACCCTTTACTTCATGCTGCCATTAAAATCTTCATACATTTAGGAGGTGCCCGTGGTGTTTAGGAGGTGCCC
The DNA here is from genome assembly GCA_963585895.1 of Sepioteuthis lessoniana. Classification (NCBI taxonomy): domain Eukaryota; kingdom Metazoa; phylum Mollusca; class Cephalopoda; order Myopsida; family Loliginidae; genus Sepioteuthis; species Sepioteuthis lessoniana. Next base: position 19,292,868 of record OY757936.1, read on the forward strand.
GTGGTGTAATAGTTATCTTCGTTGGAAATGGACACGGCGACACGAGTTCAAATCCTGGACGAGATTGATTGCATTTCACATAGTACTAATACCCTTGGGAAAGGTATGAATACAGTTATTCTCCCTCCAGCTATGGGTAAATAGTAGGGCAGACAAGGTTCTTCAGCCTTGGTGAGGCAACTAGTCGAGAGGGAAAACTCTGAATTCAAACCTGTTAAACTCCGCTTAGAAATTGAGCTTGTGTCATAACCTGCCCGAGCGGAGTGGTTGGGTAAATATGATTAAAACCTTCATACAAAACCTAACGACGTCTTCGTTCTTCACTACCTTTATTTTCCATCAACATTTACCGAGGGGATAACAACCAACGCAACCAATATAACCAACTTAAAACTAAAACCTTATAATAACATCTCCATCGCTATAAATTATCATTTGAACAGACCTGCGTAGACAGATATTTGATGAACCGTGTTTAGAAAAAAAATTACATGGATGCAAATGTTATTCTTGTATTCTAAATTATATATATAGTATATAACAGTCACCATTTAAGGTCCGTCGTTTGTTTGCATACATTTAAAAAGATATTCAAGATATGTAAAAAATTCTATATAGTACTAATCCTTTATTTGGCAGATAGAAAAGTGGTTCTGAGTATTTTATTTACCATTAATTATTCTATTCAACGCTATTCATTTATTTGCACATAGTCATATTGTTCGAAGTATTGCTATTCAATACCAATAATTCAATTTAAGTACACAGTTAAAGAATTTCAAGCATTGCTCTTCAACACTAATAAGTCTATTCAACATTACTCCTTCATTTGCTGGAAGGTAAATGGTTTCAAGTGTTGCTATGTATTGCTAACAATTCATTTAATCATCAGTCATTTGTTTACATACAGCTAAAGGATCAAATAGCTCTATTTCAAACAAATCAATTTTGCATAAGTCGTTTTTTTTGCCCTCAGTTTAAATGTCAAACAGTTCTATTTGACACATAGATCGTCTTTTTTCAGGAGCAACCACCCTGGGTCAGAGTAGACCTGGGAGCAATGACAATAAAAGGGTACTCCACATTCCCCAAAGCTGGAACTTCATCATCAGATTGTTTAGAGTCAAGAATTGCAGTCGGTATATTCTACAGCCCCAGACGACTGAACTCGTTTTTATTTAGATTCGTTAAGGACGCTAAACTGAATATATGTGCTTTAATCAAGCAGGCGACATTTTCACACTAGACGGAACCTCTCTGAAACTGGTAGACAAATTCACCTACCTAGGAAGCAGTGTCTCATAAACCAAAAAAGACGACACGCGGCATCGACATCTATCGATAGGCTATCGATCATATGGAAGTCAGACCTGACTGATAAAATGAAACATAATTTCCTCCAGGCAGCCGTCGTGTCGATACTGCTGTATGGATGCACCACTCGGACGTTAACAAAACGGCTGGAGAAGAAGCTAGACGGCAATTACACAAGAATGTTGCGAGCAATATTGAATGAGTCCTGACGGCAACATCCCACAAGGCACCAACTATATAGCCACCTGCCTCCCATCACGAAAACTATCCAAGTTAGACGAAACAGACCCACAGGACACTGCTGGAGAAGCAGAGACGAGCTCATAAGTGATGTACTCCTATGGACCCCCGCATATGGCCGGGCAAAAGCAGGACGACCAGCTCGAACATACATACAGAAACTATGTGAAGATACGGGATGTAGCCCTGAAGACCTGCCGGAGGCGATGAACAATAGGGTGACGTAGCGAGAGAGGGTCAGTGATATCCGTGCTTGCGGCACGACATGATGATGATGATGATGGACACTAAAACTCAAATACTTGAGCCATATACTAGCTAGTATATATATATATATATATACATTGCATTATTCTTTATATAAGTCTCTTATATGCCATTTAATCAATCAGCTTGAATCGATAGGGGTGTAATTCAGCTTGTAAAATCTTCTCACCCCCTCCTCTGACAAAAGTTTTATAAATCACCCCACAGATAGACAAATAGATAAAACCCTGAACGCGTCGGTAATCTGAAAGCAGTCTGCTCGCCCCCTCACACTTCCACGGACAACCCCAACAGAGATATATCATTTAGGCAATCAATGGAATAGGCAATAATAAAGACTCTTAGGCAAGACAAGGGACAATCTAACGGACAGATGTGCAAATAATGAAAGACTAATGTATGACTCAATAAATAGATATGCGTAAATAAGCTTTTTACAGACAGACGGATTCACGGTGTATCTGAATGATAAGCTAAGCTCCTAGAAATGGATGGGTAAATAGAGAAGGTGGCTAAGTGGTAAATACACAAGAAAATAGTCTTCTACTTTCATTAGAAGACACACAGACAGACAGATATATCAGCTGACAGATTAATAGACCCAGCTGACAGATGAGTGGCAATTCGACAAATGTTTGTGTTTGCAAACGGAGCAACCAACCATGATAAATGAATGAGTTTTTCCGAAACTTCACTTTACATATAAGCATCGCTTAGAGGCGTCTCCAGTAGGATAAACGAGCTTTTCTTGAAGACTTACTGAGTTCGATCCTTACTGGTTTCCTATCATTTGCAGTCTAGGGGTCACCATCAACATCTTTGGGAAACCCTTGGTCTGTGACCGACCTTCAGGGCAATCCAGTGGCGTTGTGGCTCACGTACTGGATTATGACCCCGTAGTAAGCAAGTTTGATCACCAGTCGCGCTATTGCGTTCACTTTTGGACTAATGCCCTTGGAAAAAATATGAACCCCCTTATCTTCCCAGCTATGGGTTAAGCAATACCACTGCTGTTCTTCTAGAAGGATCATTTGGCATTAAATAACCCCTGAAGGTGGATATGCCATTAAACAACCAACGAAGGTTGATACTTTTTTCTTTGTTTAATGGCATATCAGCCCTTCTGGGTTATCTAATACCAAAGCCCCTCTGGTAGAAGAACAGTGGTGGAACAATTTAAGGGAGTTAATACCTTTTACAAGCGTATTAGTTTGAAAGTGAACGCAGTAGCCTGACTAGGGTTTGAACTTACTTACAGGAATGTCACAGTTAACCTCTTCCATTCTAACCTGGAGTGGTAGCACCTAATAGGACCCTATATATGGGTTAAATAGAACTAATCTGCGTAATTATGCTAAAAAAATTAATTGAAACAGAACTGTTTTCATACTTAAACCGCGTACTTATGCTGAACTGAATTACTTGAAATAGAACTGTTTTGACATTTATACGGCTTAATTATGATAAACTGAATTGTTTGAAATAGAACTGTTTTTGACATTGAAATTGTAATACGCAAAATTGAATTATTTGAAAGAGAACTGTTTTGACAAAAAATGTGTATAAACAAAATTTATACTTACACTAAGCTGAATTGTTAGAATTAGAACTGTTTGACTAAACTGAATAGCTTAAAACAGAAATGTTTTGAGAATCAAATTGTGTACTTATGCTTAACTGAACAGTTTCAAATAAAACTGTTTATTTGTATAAAAATGAATTTGGCATTAAATAACCTACAAAGTTTGATATTCCATAAAACCCTAACAAACAAACAAACAGATATTTCTACTTAAAGTGGCACTCTTCTGAAACTAGTTGATCCGTTCACATCCTTCGGCAGCAATATCTCATCTACTGGGGGGTGTCCTCGTGGTGTAATGGTTAAAGCGATGGACTGCGGAATCGTAGTAAGCGAGTTCGTACTCCAGTCGCGCTATTACGTTCACTTTCGGGCAAATACCCTTGGGAAAGGTATGAATCCCCTTATCCTCCCAGCTATGGGTTAAATAGCACCACTACTGTTCTTCTAGGAGAATAGCTTTGGCATTAAATAACCTACAAAAGTTGATATGCCATTAAACAAAGAAACCAACCAGTCTCATCTACTGAAAGCGATGTCAATATACGCAAAAGAAAGGCGACGACAGCAAATAAATGATTGATATATAGAAATAGAATTTGATTGCAATACTTGGAACCATTTAACCTCGTGGAAATATAACTATTTGTGTTTGATAGCAATACTTGAGGAGTCAACCAGTGGGAATAGTTCTATCTTGCTTAAAACCGATGTACTTCACTAAACATAACTCCAGTAGACTGCTACAAACATTTCCAACACAAATTTGCGTTTGATGAGCATATTATCAAACTCATTAGTGACATACTCCGGTGGACCCCTTCACATGGACGAGCAAAGGCAGGACGACTAGCAAGAACCTATATACAATAGCTACCTGCAATGGTTGCTAAGCCATAAAATCCAACCAAACCAAATCCTATATATTTTATATATAGGTATAAAGATGATTTGGCATTAAATAATCTAAAATGGTTGATATGCCATAAAACCAAACCAAACCAAATCATATATATTTAATATATATGTATAAAGAGGATTTGGCATTAAATAATCTACAATGGTTGATATGCCATAAAATCAAACCAAACAAAACAGCTGATTCACAGGGTAAACTTTAACAGAAACGTCTAAATAACCCACTGTATGTTTGGGATTCGACTTTTAGAACAGATGTAGGTCTAACTCAGAATTTTGAGCCAGAGTTCTCAGGGTCCACTCATAGTGCAGTGCTAAAATCAAAATCTTTACTGCAGAGTGGTTAACCTGTGGAATAGCACTCCTAACAATCTATATACCTCACTTACTGAAACTCTGATTTAGACAAACATTTCCAACTTAAACTCCTATTTGGTGAACCCAAAGATTAATTGCAAAAACTATTACCGACACCGACTTCGCCGATGACATAGCGATTCTGGCAAATGCTCTCGCCCAACCCGAAACCCTACTGCATAGTCTGGAACGAGCTGCCGCAGGCAATGGCCTTCATGTCAAGGCACATAAAACGAAATATATGTGCTTTAATCAAAAAGGCGACGTTTCCATACTAAACGGTAGCTCTCTGGAACTAGTAGACAAGTTCAACTACCTAGGAAGCAGTGTCTCATTAACCCAAAAAGACATCGACACGCGACTAACAAAGGCATGGACAGCTATCGATAAGCTATCGGTTATATGGGAGTCAGACCTGACCGATGAAATAAAAAGCAGCTTCTTCCAAGCAGCGATTGTGTCGATACTGCTATATGGATGCTAACAAAACGTATGGAGAAAAAGCTTGACGGTAACTACATAAGAATGCTACGAGCAATATTAAACAGGTCCTGGTGGCAACACCCTACAAAGCAGCAGCTGTACGACTACCTGCCACCCATCACGAAAAATATCAACATTAGACGAACCAGACATGCAGGACACTACTAAAGAAGTAGGGGTGAGATTATGAAGATGATGATGATGACAACTTTATATTAACACTATTAACAGTTGTGTGTGTGTTGTTATTTAATGGCATATCAACCTTTGTAGGTTATTTAGTGTCGAATCCATTTTTCTAGAACAACAGAAGTGTTACTTTTTAACCCATAAATTGGAAGATAAAAGTTTTTAATGGCATATCAACCTTCTAGGTTTATTTAATGACAAATCCATCCTGGTAAAATGAACCGTAAATTAAGTTAGCGACCTTAGTCGAGAGTTATCCAAAGGCTCCTTTTTTAATAGCTACCGCACCGAGGAGTAGGGGATGGGGTTACTCTGTTCCCTGGATTGCTCCACTTTACACTTGATACTTACCTTATAATGCTGAGTGCTAAGCAAGGATGCATCAAATACCATTTTTTGAGTCTTTAGTATGACTTGACCAGGGATTGAACCCTGGTCTTCGGGACTATTAACGAATGTGAAAGAGTAGAATTCGAACTCGATTATTACGATTCCGCAGCGCTTTAACCATTACACCATTCTCGAATAGTTGATGGTCGGAGAGCAAGCCCATAGTGTAATGGTTATCGTCCTAGGAAATGGACACGGCGACAGGAGTTCAAATCCTGGACGAGATTGATTACATTTCACATAGCACTAATACCCTTGGGAAAGGTATGAATACAATTATTCTCCCTCCAGCTAAGGGTAAATAGTAGGGCAGACAAGGTTCTTCAGTCTTGGTGAGGAAACTAGTCTCGGAGAAGGAAAACTCTGAATTCAAACCTGTTAAACTCCGCTTAAAAATTGACCTTGTGTCATATCCTACCCGAGCGGAGGGGTTGGGTAAATATGGGAGAGCAAACCCTCACCGTAACGTTACGAATGCTTAGAGTTCATTTGGGAACCGACCTTTACGGCAGGTATTGGGCTAACCTAGAATTTATAACTACAAATCTTGAGGTAGACTTATATACTAAGTCAATTTTACGATAGTTGTCTTCTTTTAGTGATTGGTTATCCATTTAAGTTTTCGTATAGCGAGATTCGATATATAGGCCAACACAATCAAGTAACGATTCACTTGTAGCCATCAAAAAATGACAGTCCGTGCTGTTTCAAAACAGATTGGATGAATCCTATTTTCCCCATGGGAACTTTCACATGAATTATTCAACTGTAGATCACTGTTCGTTCTTTTTGCATGTGATAGCTATTTTTTGTTTATTTTTATTTTGTTTGTTTTGTTTTGTTTTGTTATTTAGATACTTTTTAATGGATTCCTGTGATTGGTTTGGTTTGGTTTAGTTTTATGGCATATCAACCATTGTAGGTTATTTAGTGCTAAATCCTCTTTGTACATATATATTAAATATATAGGATTTTGTTTGGTTAGGTTTTATGGCATATCAACCATTTTAGTTTATTTAATGCCAAATTCTCTTTGTACATATATATTAAATATATAGGATTTGGTGTCGTTCTGTTTTATAGCATATCAACCATTCTTGGTAATTTAATATCAAATCCTCTTTATTCGTATATATTAGATGTATATATATGATTTGGTTTGATTTGGTTTTATGGCATATCAACCATTGTAGGTTATTTAATGCCAAATCCTCTTTATTTATATTTATTAAATATAAATTGGTTTAGTTTGGTTTCATGGCATATCAACCATTGAGGGTTATTCAATGCCAAATTTTCGTATACATATCTATTAAATATATATTATTTAGTTTATTTGGGTTTTGAGGTACATCAACTATTGTTGGTTATATAATGTCAAATCCTTTTTATACATATATAGAATTAAATATATAGGATTTTGTTGGGTTTGGTTTATGGCATATAAACCATTGTAGGTTATTTAATGCCCAAACCTTTCTCTGCATATTTATTAAATATATACGATTTGTGTCGGTTGGGCTTTATGGCATATCAACCATTGTAGGTTATTTAATGCTAAATCCTCTCTATACATATATATATTAGATAATAATAATAATGAATAAATATATTTTGCAAAAAAATTCATGAAACCCAGCGGTCGCAGACTAAATTCCATGAATTAGATATATATATCTAATATATATTTATTTATTAGTATTATATAATCGCTCTATCCTAGATATTGAGGACTCTACATATTATATTGCACTTGGTTCAACACAAACCCACAAAGTGATTTAGTGACAACCAACACTGTTATAATATAATATATAGATATATATATATAATATATAGATATATATAATTTTGTTTTATGGCATACAAACCCTTTTTTGTTATTTAATGCCAATTTTTTTACTCATATATATTAAATATATATGGTTTTACTCATATATATTAAATATATATGGTTTAGCATACCAACTATTGTAGTTTATTTAATGTCAAATCCTCTTTGTACATATATATATATGTACAGATAAATATGGTTTAATTTGGTTGGGTTTTACGGCATATCAACCATTGTAGGTTATTTAATTCAACTTCATTAAACATCAGTCATTTGTTTACTCACACTAAAATGTCAAACAGCTCTATTTCTAACAATTCAAATTAGCATAAGTCATTCGTTTGCTCTCAGTTTAAATATCAAACAATTTTATTTGACCCTTAGATTTTACCATATAAGCTGCTACCGCTCCAGACCAGAGTGGACCAGGGACCAATGGCAGTGAAGCGGGAGTCCATGTTCCCCATAACTCCAGCGTTACAGGAGCCTAATTATTAGATCGTTAAATATCATATCAAAGACATTCATAACGGCCTGGGGTATTACCCTTTTGCAGAGAGGCTGTATGTGTATTCTGCTGGGGCTCTTCTGAGTACTTTTCTAACAGCTTCTGTATCCGATTTGGAGGTTTGAATTTTTCTTTTCGCGAAAATATTTCTTTTGTAATAGCTGTCAAGCTTTTGGCATATTTATTTAGCGTTCATAAAGTGCATCAATACAGCAGTACCAATACGACTGATGCTTGCAAAAAATCTGCGTTTTATTTTATAGGTCAGGTCTGACTTCCATATGACCGATAACCTATCGTTAGTTGTCCATGCCTTTGCTAGTCGCGTGTTGATGTCTGTCTCGGTTGATGAGACACTGCTTCCAAGGTAGCTGAACTTGTCCACTAGCTTCAGAGAACTACCGTTTAGTGTGGAGATGTCGCCTCTTTGAATAAAGTAAATATTCTGCAAAAATAGGTGTTCTGGATATTATACTATACTTCCTCTTGTAGTGAGGCTACATTTCCGGATCCTTAGGGAGTGTGGAGTCACCCCTTCATTGCCATCCCTTCCTCATCTACTCTAACCAGGAATTACAGTGCCCGTTAGGATCACCCCCAAAAGGCTTCAAATCCTTGAAGCCATCAGTATTAAAAATAAATATCCAAGCGTAAATGAAATAAGATTCAACTCGGCCACTTACATAGGGTAACCCCTCAACAAGGGCAGGATGTGACACAAGGTAAATTTTTAAACGGAGTTTAACAGGTTTAAATTCAGTTTTCCTTCTCTTAGACTGGTTGCCTAATAAAGACTAAACAGCCAAGTCTGCCCAACTATTTACTCATAACTAGTGGGAGAATAATTTGATTTATACTTTTCCCAAGAATATTAGTACTATGTGAAATGCAATCGACCATTTCCAACGACGATAATCGTTTCACCACGGCCACTAACATACTAAATATCTTGAACAACTAATGTGCTATCTAAAGCTGTCCCAACGATAATAAACCCTTCTAAAAGAAATTGCACTCAAACTAAACGAATGCAAACAGTACCTACGAAAATACTTACAAAAATACCTACCAAAAAATCCTACTGAAAATGATCTGTCGATATCATTGAAAGCACTTGGAACCAAAACGCCTCTCAATTTCTCTGTTAAGTAGACCCTGATACAGAAAAAAAAAATTAGCAGGAAAGCTACAGAAAACAAAAACAAAAACAGAGTGGACCTGGGAGCGATGGCAATAAAGGGAAACTATAGATTCTCCAAATCTCCTGCATTGATTCTCCAAATCTCCTGCATTGATTCTCCAAATCTCCTGCATGAGATTGTTTTGGGTCATATCTAGGACACTCATTGTGCAGAGATGCAGTTGGTGTATTCTGGGTCAAAACTAGATGGAACTATTTCCATCAATATGAACATTTTATAATCAACTTTATTTGTTAAAATAAAGACCACAATAATCTATTCTTTTGGTAGGCCGAAACACCAAAGTGAAAGTACGTTTACCGGATGGAGACACAGAATACTTCGATATTGTAGCAGGAGTACTACAAGGGAACACGCTAGCCCCATACCTCTATATCATCTGTCTAGACTACGTGCTTACAATTTTGATCGAAAAAATCAGAGAAAATGGCTTCGAGCAGACAAAGAAAAGAAGCAGAAGGTACCCCGTGAAAACAATTACCGACGCCGACTACGCCGATGACATAGCGTTACTGGTGAATATACCTAACCGAAACACTACTGCATAGCTTGGAACGAGCCACCACAGGCATTGGCCTCCATGTCAACGCACACAAAACGAATATATGTGTTATAACCAAACAGGAGACATTTCCACACTAGACGGAACCTCTCTGAATCTAGTAGACAAATTCACCTACCTAGGATGCAGCGTCTCATCAACCGAAAAAGACATCAACACACGACTAACGTAGGCGTGGACAGCTATCGATAGGCTCTCGATAATATGGAAATCAGACTTGACCGATAAAATGAAACGCAGTTTCTTCCAGGCAGCGGTCGTATCGATACTGCTATATGGATGCACTACTTGGACGCTAACTAAACGGCTGAAGAAGAAGCTAGATGGCAATTACACAAGAATGTTGAGAGAAATATTGAACAAGTCCTGGCGGCAACAACCCACAAGGCACCAACTGTACGGCCACCTGCCTCCTATCACGAAAACTATCCAAGTTAGACGAACCAGACACGCAGGACACTGCTGGAGAAGCGGGGACGAACTCATCAGTGATGTACTCCGATGGACCCCCGCATATGGCCAAGCAAAAGCAGGACGACCAGCTCGAACATATATACACCAACTATGTGAGGATACGGGATGTAGCCCTGAAGACTTGCCAGGGGCGATGAGTGATAGGGAGAAGTGGCGAGAGAGGGTCAGGGATATCCGTGCTAGCGGCACGACATGATGATGATAATCTATTCAAAATTGATAATATTCTGTTCAAAATCACCACACTATCATCATTATTTGACGATTTTTCAATAGGCCTTGCCGGAGCTTCTAAGGGTCAAGATGAAAATTCAGAAAGATTTATTGAGTTGCAAGTTTGGTGATCCACAAAGAGTTCCCTTAGAAAAAACCTCACCTATACGTGGCTGTCTCACGCGATACTAGTGTTTCTGAGCTAGCCAACAAGGCCATTAATGAGTTCGATTTTTATTAAGTACCCTATACGTAGGAGAGTCCATAACATTGTAGTAAACGTACAAGATTGTCTCATTGTGGTAAGTGAGTTCAAACTCGCGACTTCTCTGGTTCGGAGTAGTAGCACCTGATAGGGTCTTATCAATGGGTCAAGTAGAACTAAACTGACTAATTTGAAATAAATTTAAACAAAACATAAACTCTGTACTTATGTTAAACTAAATTACTTGAAATAGAATTGTTTTTACATTTAACTGTGTGTGAAAAAACAGTACTTATGCTTAATTGAATTGTTTGAAATAAAACTGTTTTTACATTTAACTATGAGTAAACAAATGACTTATGTTTAATTGAATTATTTGTGATACATAGCAAAACTTGGAACCATTCAACTTCGTTAACTAAACTGAATTGTTTGAAATAGATCTGTTTTTGACATTTAAACTGTGTACTTCATGAACTCTGTTATATATGAATTCACGTTGAGACCAACACCACTTGCTGCTTGTTGCAGACTGTGCATCAGATATTTCAAGATAGAACGGTGAAAAAAAAGTTCACCTGTGTCGACTGCCCCCGTTATAGTTTCTGCTGAATATCGTCTATTTCTTGCCTTTTTTTAGTGAAATAATTTACCGGTATTTATTTTAACTAGCATGTTAGCGATTACGCATTAGATTATCTCCCCATTATATATATATATATATATATATATATGTGTGTGTGTGTGTGTGTGTGTGTGTGTGTGTGTGTGTTTTATAAAATCCAGATAAACAATAAAAAAACAAAATAGAAAATTAAGACGGAAAACTGTTGACGAAAAAAGACAAAAATATTTTAAAAGACCTTCATCTTTTACTGACATCCTTCAACATTTATATTTTCTATTCATCATTTTCTTCCTTCCTCTATATCTATTTCTATATTTCCTTCCTCCTCTTTCTTAAAACAAATATCCTTCACTCGCCATTTTTCCTGCCGTAAATCTCATTCTTTCTCGCCTTTTCTCGCCATATTTCTTCCTCTCTCCATAGGAATTCCGTTGATTTTTTTTTTACTCTCTCTTCTATTCGCCATGTTTCTCGTCAAATATTTCTCTGGCAATTACATAGCCGAAACAATGGTGTCTGCCTTTTACGAAAATAACGAAAAACAACGGCTAATTTATTCTGCGTGGCGCTTCAGAAAATGATGTCGATGTGTGTAAGCAGACGCAGGGACCCGATATGATGGCAAAAATTTCGTTAACATTGACGGTCAGCTCTGAACTGGGTTAGTTGATGGGGGAAGAGATTCCATGGGTGCAGCTCTCTGCAGGGGACAAAAAAAGAAACAATCTAAAAGAAAAGAAAAATTCAAAAAACAAACAAACAAACAAACAAACAAACAAAAAAAACACTTGACAAAAATATCAAACTCATAAAAGCATTTACAAACACATTCACAGATGAGGCGCGCGTGGTGTAATGGGCACAGCATCTCGAGTTCAAATCCTGGTCGAGGCTTTGTGCATTTCCAGATGCATACCAACTATTTTCCGTCCAGCTATGGGTAAAGAAATAGGGCAGACTGGGCTCGCTAACCTTCCTATAGCAACTGCTCGGAGAGGTTGGGCAAATACATATATAGACACATATACATGAAAAAGTGCATACACAAAACATAAAAAACCCGTGGTATAATGATTTTCGTCGTTGGAAATGGACACAGCAACCCGGGTTCAAATCCCGGACATGGATGTTTGCATTTTACATTACGCTAATACCTTAGAGAAAGATATGAATGTCACTATTCTCCTTCCATCAATGGGTAAAATAGTAGGGCCAACTGGGCTATTTAGCCTTGGTATGACAACCGGTTTGGGAGAAGGAAAAATCTAAATTCAGATCATTTAAACTCCGCTTTAAAAAATTGGTTGTGAGTAGAGTGTTTGCCAATGGCCCGGGAGACCTGGGTTCAATCCCAGGCCAAGACCTACCAAAGAATCAAAAAATGGTACTTGATGCATCCTTGCTTAACACACAACATTATAAGGTAGGGATCAAGGGTAAAGTGAGGCAATTCAGGGAATTCAGCACCATCCTCAATACCTTTGTGTAGTAGCTATTGAAAAAGGGAGCCTTCGGGTCACCCTCGACTACGGTCGCCCAACTTAATGTGACAGTTATTATTACAGGAAATGGGATGGGCCATCCAAATTCAAATCACAGACGAGTATTTGATAAGGGTCAGTATTTGGGCAGATTGGGTTCTTCAACCATGTTTAGGCAATCGGTGAAGAAATAGGAAAACTCCACATTCAAAACAGTTTTATTTCTCTTCAAAACTGACATTTTGTCAAATCCTGGTGGTGGCTAGGAATATGGTTGGGAACAGAGGAGTGCTTAGTTTGACGGTTATCGCCCGAAGAAATAGAATCGGTGACCGAGTTCAAATCCTGGACGAAGCTCTGTGTGTTTCCCTTTGCTCTACTGCCCATGGGAAAGGCATGAACATATCTCATTGGAGGGGAGTGGAAGTTGTTGGCTTTTTCCAGTCAGCTGTGAGTAAAATTAAGTAGTAAAAAAAAGGAAAACATTCTAGGTGATCGCAAGAGACGTGGAGGCATCAAGATAGAAAGCTAATCCCAAAATATTTCACGGGGACAGTCGTGAGCGAATTTGGCTTTCCATGTTCAAATCACTGAATGGGTCTTGTTATCAAAGGGAAATAAGTTGGTGGTTTGTTTGGGTTTTATGGCATATCAACAGCAAATCCATTTTTATGCAAACAGTCATTTATATTTCAAACAATTTAGTTTAGCATGAGTACACAGTTAAATTGTGAAAAACACTTCTATATCAAGCTATTCAGTTTATTTGAAGTTCCAATTCGGCTAATTCAGTTTAGAGATTTTGTTTATACACAGTTAAATGTTAAAACAGTTCTATATCAAACAATTCAGTTAAGCGTAAGTACAGTTTCAAAGTCAAAAACAGTTTCATTTCAAACAATTCAGTTTAGCATAAGTACGCAGTATGAATGTCAAAAATGTACGCATTAAAAAAAATCATATCTAGAGCTATGAACAAACACCCATGAACAAACAGTTCTAATTCAAACAACTCAGTTTATCATAAGTATGCAGCTTAGTTCTATTTAACCCATAGATAGGGCTATATCAGTTGCTACCAGAGTGGACCTGGGAGCAATGGCAATGAACGAGTGCTCCACATTCCCCAAAGCTCTAGCATCACTGGAACCTCAACATCAGATTGTTTTGTGTCATATCTAGGACACTCATTAGGGAGTGGGGTTCTTACCTCACTGCAGAGGTGCAGTCGGTGCATTCTACGGCCCAAGCAGACTGGGCAATATACAGAGTTTATGCCAAAGCAGTTTTATTTCAGATAATTCTGTTTAACATAAGTACACGGCTTAAATGTCAAAACAGTTCTATTTTTGAGCAATTCAGTTTAGCGTAAGTACGCAGTTTAAATGTCAAAACAGTTCTTTTATAAACAATAGAGTTTAGCATGAATACGCAGTTTAAATGCAAAAACAGTAAAGTCAAATACCCACGGTTTAGTTCGATTTAACTCATAGATAGAACCCTTTTCATGTGCTTACACTTCGGGCCAGATTGGACCTGGGAGCAATGGCAATGAAGGGGTACCCCACATTCCCCAAAGATCCAGCATTACTGGAACCTTATCATCAGATTGTTTCGTGTCATATCTAGTATACTCGTTGGTCGGGGTCTAATCCCTTTGAAAAGGAAGAATAAGTCAGTTTTTTTGTTCGTTCAAAATCTAATCGACGTGAGTAATTTCTATTGTTATGATAAGCATTACACTATAGTATTTGAACTTGCTAAGTTGGTAGATTGATATATATATATATATATATATACTAAGATGGGCATGTATAAACTAAGATAGATTGATTGATAGATATGAATACGCTGATAGGTAGTTATATAGATAGATATGAACAGACTAAAACAGATGCATGCGAGCAAGTTGAGAGATATATGTACAGACTAAGATAGATAGATACGAAAATAGATGTGTGTAACTTGCTATATGTATATAGAAACTACGATAGATAGATAGATAGATAATATCAACATCATATCGCCCTGGTAGCACGGATATCCCTGACCCTCTCTCGCCACTCCGCCCTATCGTTCATCGCCCTAGGTAGGTCTTCAGGACAACATCCCGTATCCTCATATAGCTGCTGAATGTATGTTCGTGCTGGTCGTCCTGCTTTTGCACGCCCATGTGTGGGGGTCCATAAGAGTACATCTCTTATGAGTTCGTCCCTGCTTCTCCAGCAGTGTCCTGCATGTCTGGCTCGTCTAACTTGAATAGTTTTCGTGATAGGGGGCAGGTGGCCGTACAGCTGGTGTCTTGTGGGGTGTTGCCGCCAGGACTTGTTTAAGATTGCAATGCTACGTGCAATCTTAAACAAAAAAAATAGATAATATGAACTGACTTAAATAAAAGTGAGCAAACTAAAATACATATATTGTATACTTATATACAGATATAGCTGTAGATATATAAACACACACACACACACATGCAATTTCTTCCTCCTTTTGATTCGAAATCTTTCTCGATAAACAAATGGAACATAAATTTTATACAATATTTCTAATAAGTCAAATGACGTAATTTAAAAAAAAACCAAACGATCTGAAAAATTGAGATGGGTTAATACACCCAAAGATAGATAGACACAAAGGAGGTGCCCGTGGTGTAGTCGTTATCGCCGTAGGAAATGAACACGGCGATACGAGTTCAAATCCTGGACGAGACTGATTGCATTTCACATAGCACTATGAATCCAATTATTCTCCCTCCAGCTATGGGTAAATAGTAGGACAGACTAGGTTCTTCAGCCTTGGTGAGGCAACTAGTCTAGGAGAAGGAAAACTCTGAATTCAAACCTGTTAAACTCCGCTTAAAAATTGACCTTGTGTCATATCCTGCCCGAGCGGAGGGGTTGGTAAATAGTAAGATAGACAGATAGATAGACAGATAGATAGATATGAATACGCTGATATATTGGACACTTCCCATAGACCCAACCAAGAACATAATTATAAGAACGATCTTCAATGAACGAAATGAAACACTTGTTTATAAAAATTTATCTCTCACATTTTATTCTCGAAACGGGCACACAGTTTGTTGTAAGTCTGAGAGATAGTTGGAGAGACATATATTCAGAGAAGGGACTTCTTCTTGCCCCATATCTTCTTCCTGGAGCCAGGGGGTGCCAACGCTTGCACCCCCTTGCAAGCCATATTGTCAAAGACGACACTAACGCCTCAAATCGGCTGCGTACCCCTGGCTCGGCACTCAATTCTGACTGGACTATCTAAATCTGATCGCGTGGTTCTCATATCATGTGGTCTCCTTCCGGTTACACACCTGTTCGGCCGGCCTACCCCGACGCACTGCCATCCCCCTGTTTAATTATCACAATGTGACAGCTTTGAAAGCACACAGGTCACCAGAAACGAACACAAAATCCATGTCAACAGTCAATATATATATATATATATATATATATATATATATATATATATATATATATATTGATAGCCACCTAGTTGGATATGAACTGGCTTAAACAAATGCAAAATGAAACATATATATGTATATATATATATACTCACACATATATGGTATGTATGTATAGATATATATGGTATATATATATATATATATATCGTATATATATATGGTATATATGTATAGATAGATAAATATACTCAGACTAAGACAGATACGTGGGGCTTTCAATAAGTTTCCAGACTTTTTAGTACAGGCATTTAGAATTGTCGTACACTCTTGAAAATTCACTATGTTATTGCTATACAGATTTTTTGATGACTAATCAATTTTTATGATTTCAGGTACAAATGAACAACTACAGCAGGATTTGGAATACACCCTACTAAAGCCTGACTGTTACTGCTGGTGAATTTCAAAAATGCAATCTGGACGTGACAACTCCTTAGAAGAATGATATGCAATAAAATTCAGTTTTAAACTTGGAAAAGATGTCACAGAAACGTTTGGAATGCTTCAGACTGCTTTTGGAGCATCTTGCATGAATCGAGCATCAGTTTTTGAGTGGCATAAGAGATTCAAGGAAGCCAGGGATTCTGTGATGGATGATGAGAGGTGTGGGAGGAGTAAGGAAGTCAATACACCAGATTGGCCAAAGGGTTAGAGTTAGGGTAAGAGTTTCTATGTTGAGGTTTTAAGGGAATTCAGGATGAGATTCCGTCGGAAGAGGCCAGCACTCTTCAAATCGGCTCAGTGGTATTTCTAGCAGGAAAATGCACCAGTCCACAACTCCATCTTTGATACAGACTATTTGTCCAAGATGGGCATCAAGACAGTTCTTCAGCCTCCCTAGAGTCCAGACCTTGCTCCCTGTGACTTTTGCTTATTCCCTAAGCTCAGAGGCTGTCGTTATGAGACCATTGAGGAGATGAAAGATGCTGTGACAAAAGTCAAGAAGACTTCCATGGGGCCTTCCAGAAGTTATTGGAACGGTTCAACAAGTGCATTGTAACCAGAGGAGATTATTTCGAAGGGGACTAAAGTTTCACGTGTGTACTATCAATAAAAGTGCCCATACGAAAAAAAAGTCTGGAAACTTATTTAATGATCCTCGTAGGTATACACAAACTAAAATAGATTGATTTGAAAAACTGATATTGGTTTATACACCCAAAGATTGATAGATAGGAATATGCGGCTATATATATATATATATATATATTAACGATAGATAGATTTAGATTAGATACATCGAGCAGACTGTCGAACTGAAGAGGCATAAATGAGAGAAAGACTGAATATTGAAATGGCAGATATCTGAAAACATTGCTGAAAACTGAAATAGTTTGTCACAGCGGTAAAACTTCAAAGGTTCTCCAGAAATTTAATTCCTACTTTCACTTTCACTTTTTCTGACTCAAGAAAAAGTGTTAGGCCCTCGATATAAATCAGAGTAAGCTAATAGGAGACCAGAAAGAGCAAAAGACTGAAGAAGAGGGGTAGGTGCTTTCTTCGAATAAGAATAGACAGAAAACAACTGAATAAAAAATTAGTTGGCGGAAATATTCTTGTGCTAATGTATATGTGTGAGTTCGAGTCTCATTGGGCGCCCCATTCATTTGGCCTTGTGCCACATCGAAGCAAAGAGCTTTATAAATTAATAATGTATATGTGTGCGTGCGTGCGTGTGTGTGCGATGGTATATGTGTGACGGTATTGCATATACGTATATGTATATATCTGTGTGTGAGATAAAGCTATATCTATCTAGATATAAAAGAGCGTGTGAGATAAATCTATATATATATATATATATATATATATATATATATCCATGTATTTTGATACACACACGTACACACAAACGAAAACACACAGACACACAGACATATATATATATATATATATATATATACTTATGCCTCTGGAAAACCTTTATTATAAGTAAATATTTTTCAGAAAACGAATCATTGATCAAAACCTGAATATATATATATATATCAGGGGCGGAGACGGGATTAGTGCTACTCGTGACCGGCACGACCAATAACTCGGTCAATGTTATTCAAAATGGATTAAAAATCATCCATTAATTTCAAGCAAACATACTTAGTCTGATCTCAATTAAATTACGTATCTATTCACGTTTCGATAATTAAGTAGCCAAAAGTTCATAGATATATCTGGGAATAATAGAACGATGCTGTTTTGAACGGATGGTCTTTGTCCGGCCACCGTCAGATTCATTGAACATCTCATAAAATCGGCTATAATGTTGAACGCCCGATCCATGCCAGGCACTAGACCCTTATAATAACAGTAATGTTAGAGAAATACGCTTTTAGCTGTAGCCAATAGCAAGAGCAACCCTACCACTGTGCTCAAAAATCTTAGCACATGCGACTGTTGATAGATATATTGGGAAGAGGGAGAGGGACCGAGAGAGAGTGAGAGAGAGAGAGAGAGAGTGAGAGAGAGGATAGCATATTAGAGCAGTCGCCGGCGTCATCATCATCGCTATGGTAAATGTTGGTTAAACGGCGTGTTTTAATTCGTTTTTTCACTAACATATCTCTATTTCTTTAATGAATGTTGCATATATTACATTCTGTAACTAAAATTTGTTTATTTGAATACATTTTCAACAAATAATCTTTATTTTAAGCGAAATTGAAACTACTAGCTGTGTCTGTGTATATTGTCATCAGTTTCTTTATTCTAATAAACATATTTTTCTCGTCATAGTAATGAACATCTTCTCTTTTCTTCTATACTTTTGAAAGGAAAAAAAATTATCTTATCTACTGTATTAACAAGACTACAAATTATATAGTATCTTGATTTTTTACAAAAAAAAACACCATGCAAGGTACGTTTGACAATCTGTGCTATACAATGGAGAATCACGAAATAGCAACTATGATGACTTACTTTGTGTCCACGGACCACGGGTTGGGAACTGAAGTTGACAGAGTGCGGGTGGGGGCACGAGTAGCAAAAATAGGCTAGAGTCGCTACTGATATATATATATATATATATATATATATATCAGCATATTTTAATACAAACTTACGCAGGACACACACCTATCCACAAAAGCAAACACCCATGAACACACACACACACACACACACACACACACATATATATATATATATATATATATATATATATGCATGTTTTTTAAATAATAAAGATTTATTTTATTAATACAATTTTATTAAGATCCTTTAATGTTTCCTGATAAGTGTCTAGGTTTCAGGTTGGAATTGGTGGATGAATTTACCAAAATTGTCCCGAGCGTTTTCGAACCTCTCATAAGCTATCATCAGAGCTTGCTTGCATGTATAAGGAGGGTTTCTACTCGAGACAACTTTTATAAGTTGGAACCTGAAACCACGACACTTATCAGGAAGCTTGAAAGGATCTTAATAAAACTCTATAGACAAAATTTGTCTTTATTATTTAATCAAATATACTTAAATAAAAGATTGCTGCCCAACTACACACACACACACACACACACACACACATATATATATATTTACTTATGCATCGGGAAAACCTCTATTATCATTTAGTACATAACTAAATAAGAGTACATAATATTTTTCAGAAAACAATGATTATAAAATCTGATTATATATATATATATATATATATAGAGAGAGAGAGAGAGAGAGAGAGATTCTGCTAATAACTCTATGGACATTTTAATTCCTAAGTTGAAAATGTAACTTAGCTGTCAACTTGAAACAAAGGAAAAGACTTTAAGAACTTATTTCCTCCTGACGAAAATAAACTAAACCGTGTCATGACGGAACAATTACTCAGATCTTTAAATTGAGGGAATCAAGAGTGAGAAAAAGTGACAAATACTTTGTGAATTAGAATCTGTCAAAGAATCTTCTTGGGAAACCTCCTCAAAATTGAATCAGGAAATACAGAAAAATTGACTTTCCTATTGTAATTTTCACGTACCAATCTCAAGTGACATTTGATGGAAATGATTGTTGGGCCACAGGTTGAATTTTAATTCAGATTTGCCTGTGGCTAAGTGAAAGCAACAAATAGTCGGTAGTATGATGACGTAAGCTGGAATTGTCGACTAAAGTCGATGAAGGAGTTAAAGGAAACAGTAGTAATTAATGTGGTCTTATAGAAAATAGTTTCTTTACAAGATGCGAGTCCCACTCTCGCAGTTTCAGAGTTAAGTGTGTATTTATTCATATTTACCAACCCCTCCGCTAGGGTAGGATATGACACAATGTCAATTTTTAAGCGGAGTTTAACAGGTTTGAATTCAGAGTTTTTCCTCTCCTAGACTAGTTGCCTCACCAAGGCTGAAGAACCTTGTCTACCCTACTATTTACTAATAGCTGGAGGGAGAACAGTTGGATTCATACGTTTCCCAAGGGTATTAGTGCTATGTGAAATGCAATCAGTCTCGTCCAGGATTTGAACTCGTGTCGCCGTGTACGGCGATAACCATTACACCACGGGCACCTCCACTAAGTGTGTATTTATGCACGACAATGACCCTTCTCATGCATCTAAACTAACCCGTGAATTCTTTGAGTGTAAAAGATTGACAGGAGACAAGTTGATGGATTAGCTATCATTAAGTCCTGATCTGTATCCGATTGAAAGCACCCCTCAACTTTATCCATGCTCTTAATACCACTGACTGAAAGTAACTGGTACTACACTTCCATTTTTAGTGATTGTTCTGTTTTATCCTTTCCAGATTCTTTCATTTATTTGTTCTTTGAATTTCACTGTTTTTCTCTCTTTCATCCATGTTCTCTCTCTTTCTCTTCCCCTCTTTCAATTTTTTTCTCTCTCTTTCTCTCTCTATCACTCTCTTTCTAAACATCATCCTTTCTCTATCTTTTTCTCACTTTCTCTATATGTATTTGTTCACTTTCTTTCAATTTAATGTTTTCCTTATCAAGGTGAAGGGGGTGTCCTCGTGGTGTAATGCTTAAAGCAATGGACTGCGGAATCGTAGTATGCGAGTTCGTACTCCAGTCGCGCTATTACGTTCACTTTCGCACAAATACTCTTGGGAAAGGTATGAACCCCCTTAACCTCCCAGCTATGGGTTAAATAATACCACTACTATTCTTCTAGAAGAATAGCTTTGGCATTAAATAACCTACAAAGGTTGATATGCCATTAAGCAAAGAAACCAACCAACCAAACCTCATCTAGGCGAAGGAGCCCAGACTGCCCTACTATTTTCTCATATCTGGTTTGATTTGGTTTGGTTTTTATGGCATATCGACTATTATAGGTCATTTAATCCCAAATCCCTTATATTCATATATTAAATATATGATTTATTAACACAGTCTTTTGTTTACTCACAATCATTGGTTTGAATACAGTTTTTTTTGTTTAGACGCAGTTATGTGTAAAAACACTTCTATTTCAAACAATTCAGTTTTGCATAAATAAACAGAGTTAAATGGTTCCAAGTGTTGCTACGTATCACTAACAATTCAATTGAACACAAGTCATTTCTTACCAAAAGGTAAATGATCATACAATTCTATTAAAAACAATTCAGTTTCTTGTTTACACATAGTTAAATGTAAAAACAGTTCTATTTTAAACAATTCTGTTTAGCGTAATTACACAGTTTAGTTTTATTTGACGCATAGATAGGATCCCATCAGAATGAAGGAGTTATATGGTCTTGAGATAACATATAAAAGAGGATAGGGGAACAAGAAACCTTTGGAAGAATTGAGACTGTCCAAACGTCAGCACTGCTGAGATTAGTAAAAAGTGTGTAATATGCGTGTTGGAAACTACCCTTAACGACGTGGAAAAGAAACTGGAAGAATTGGAAATCAGACGAAGAAACAAAACCATCCAGATCATGGTATTGATAAGATAAGCTTTAATATCAAGGAGAGTTCTGGTGACTTAAAAAGACTTTCTGTCTCATAGATTCAAGTGAAAGACAACCAGATGACTGTGGTGTCGAGAATTCAAATTGGCCGAAATAATAATAATAACAATAATAATAATAATAATAACAACTTATAATAATCAACAAAAAAAAAAGAGAATTTGCAAAATTGTCGACTTTACTGTCCTAGTTGACTACAGAATAAAACTGAAAGAATGTGAAAAGAAGGATAAGTTCCTCGACCTTGCTAGAGAATTGAAGAAGCCGTGGAACATGAAAGTGACGATTGTACCAATTGTGATTGTTTTTTTGTTTTTTTGGCACAATAATTAAAGGATTATTAAAAGGCCTGGAGGACTTGGAAGTTGGCGGACAGGTAGAAACTATCCAAATGACAGAATTACTAAGAACGGCCAGAATACTGAGAAGAGTTCAGGAGACTTGAGAAGACTTGCTGTCACTCAAAATCCAGTCAAAAAACATCAGGCAATACTGATGTGAGAGACTCTAAAGGAGTAATTATGATTATTATTATTATTATTATTATTATTAATAACAATCAATCTGAAGGAAAATGAAAAGAAAGATAAGTACCTCGACCTTGCTAGAGAATTGAAAAAGCTGTGGAACATGAAAGTAACGATTGTGCCGATTGTGATTGGTGCTTTAGGCACAATAACTAAAGGATTATTAAAAGGCCTGGAAGACTTGGAAATTGGCGGACGGGTTGAGACTATCCAAACGACAGCATTGCTATGAACGGCCAGAATCCTGAGACGAGTCCTGGACACTTGAGGAGACTTGCTGTCACTCAAACTCCAGTGAAAAACCATCAGGCAATACTGATGTGGGAAACTCTAAATGAGTAAATAATAATAATAATAATAAACAAAAAAAGAGAATTTGCAAAATTGTCAACTTTGCTCTCCTAGCTGACCACAGAATAAAACTGAAAGAATGTGAAAAGAAGGATAAGTACCTCGACCTTGCTAGAGAATTGAAGAAGCTGTGGAACATGAAAGTAACGATTGTACCAATTGTGATTGGTGCTTTTGGCACAATAATTAAAGGATTATTAAAAGGCCTGGGGGACTTGGAAGTTGGCGGACAGGTAGAGACAGCACTGCTAAGAACAGCCAGAACACTAAGAAGAGTCCTGGAAACTTGAGGAAACTTGCTGTCACTCAAACTCCAGTAAAAAACCATCACGCAATACTGATGTGAGAAACTCTAAATGAGTAAATGATAATAATAATAATAATCATAAAATCAGGACACTCGAAGTAAAGAAAACTTAAAAATACTTAGGAATTATGGAAACGGACACTACTTGAAACCAAACCATATCGCAGAAATTGCATCAGAAGAATAAACACCTGGGCTGTCCCCTTCGTAAGACACTTGGGACTGTTCTTAAAGCGGACGAGAGAACTTCAACAAATGGTTTGGTTTTATTTGGTTGTATGGCTTATCAACCATTATAGGTTATTTAATGCCAAATCCATTTTTATTCATATAAACACTCATATTTCAAACAATTAAGTTTAGCATAAGTATAGTTTTTTGTTTATACTCAGTTAAATGTTAAACAGTTCTATTTCAAACAATTCAGTTTAGCAAACACAAAAGTTCCATTTTAACAAATGGACCAGAGAACAAGAAAACTTATAACGATACATCAGTCTTTACCTCCCAGAAATGACATGGACAGACGATATTTTTCAAGAAAAGAAGGAGGAAGAGGACTTACCAGCATTCAAGATAGCGTCGATTCATCGACGCGACTAGAAGACAACATAAAAATAGCACAGAGGAAGACTGTTTACTGGGACAAGAAATAATACTGACAATCAAGAGAACAAAAATAACTAGCGACAAGAAACAATACTGACAATCAAGAGAACAAAAATAACCAGAAAACAAAAAATGGGAAGAAAAGCAATTGTATGGACATTTCAAACAACAAACAAGCGAAATCTCAGTCTAGAAGACTTGGACATAGTTAATAAAAGGAAGCCTAAAGAGAGAAACTGAATCTCTTCAGATAGAAGCTCAAAATGACGCCATAAAAACTTTGTCAAAATAAAAATAAACAAAACACAAGAAAATAGTAAATGTAGGTTATGTCGTGATAGAAACGAAACGATCAGCGCAAACACAGTATCAGACAAGATACGACTGAGTGGAGAAGGTAATCCATAGGGAATTGTGCAAGAAATTAAATTTTAACCATATGAACGAGTGTATTTGCACAACCCAGAATCCGACCTGAAGAATGAAAGACACACATTCATCTGGGATTTTGAGATACAAACCTATCACTTAATCCAGGCCAGACGACCAGACTTGTGATAGACAACTAAAAGAGAGAACCTGCCGCAGACCACAGAGTGAAACTAAAAGAAAGCGAAAAAAGAGATAAGTATCAAGACCTTGTAAGAGAACTAAAAAAGAAAAGGGAAAATGAAGCTGACGGTGATACCAATTGTTGTAGGGACAATCCCCAAAGGATTGTTAATGGGAGTGCATGACTTGGAAATATGAGGACAACTAGAGACCAACCAGACAACAGCATTATTAAGATCGGCCAGAATACTGAGAAGAGTCCTGGAGACTTGAGGAGACTTGCTGTCACTCAAACCCCTGTGGAAAACTACCAGCTAACGCTGGTGTGAAAAACTCTCAAAGGAGTAATAATAATAATTCAAGGGAATCATTGCTAGTCTTTAGATGTATAAGTAAAGTGGACCACCGTAGTCTAGGGTGACCCAAATGTTTCCTTTTCAATAGCTACTACATCTTACCCTTGATATGTAAAAGTAAAGTTGGCGACTGTGGTCGAGGGTGACCAGAAGGCTCCCTTTTCAATAGCTACTATACCAAGGTGTAGGGAAGGGGGTTACTCTTTTCCCTGGAATGCTCCACTTTACCCTTGATATTGCTGAGGTATCAAGGAGGTATCAAGTACCATTTTTAAAGTCTTTGGTATGACGCAATATAATTGAGGGCAAAGCAAGACAGCATCAAGTACCAATTTTTGAGTCTTTGGTAGGACTCGACATGAGATTGAACTCCGGTCTCCCGGCCCATTAGTGAACACAAAATGCCAATATTGTCCTGTCGGTGGGGCTTAAAATGCACTAAATGTATTTTTCCTTAAGTTACCCGTATATGACAGTAAATTGCGTCTAATGGTGAGGTTCACATTCTGGATATCTGATGGTGAGGCTAAAGTTCTGGATATCTGATGGTAAGCTCAAGTTTTGGACATCTGAAAAGAGGCTCAATTTCTGAAGATCTGGGAGTGAGGTTCAAGATCTGGAGATCTGCAGTGAGGCTAATGTTCAGGAGTGAGGCTCAGGTTTTGGAGATCTGGGAAGATGCTCATATTCTGGAGTGAGGCTCATGTTCTAGATATCTGAAGTGAGGCTTGGGTTTTGGAGAAGCTAAAGTTCTACAGATCTCGGAGTGAGGCTCAGGTTCTGGAGATGTGGGAAGATGCTCAAGTTCTGGAAATATGATGGCAAGCTCAGGTTTTTGAGATCTGGATAGAGGCCAAAGTTCTGGAGAATTGAAGTGAGACTCAAGTTCTGGATATCAGAAGTGAGGCTCAGCTTTTTGAGATCTGGGATGAAACTCATGTTCTGGAGTTCAGGAGGTGAGTGTCAGGTTCTGGAGATCTGATGATGAGGCTCAGGTTCTGGAGATCTGATGATGAGGCTCAGGTTCTGGAGAGCTGAAGCTGAGGCTCAAGTTTTTGGAGAACCATCATTGCCGGTTCTTCTAGCTGCCTCTGAGCAGTCGTACGTTTTAGAGTCCCATCTATACGCCAAATAGTTTTGTCTGATAATAATTAGGATCAGATAGGAAAATAGGATACCATATAACTGTATGTAAGTCATTTGTTTTTGAATAGTTACTTAAAGCTCTTATAGTTTACAAAGATTAATATAAGTTACTTTAAACTATTGAACAATAAACAAAACTATTATTATTAAATAGAAATGGTCATTTTAAAACTTGTAATTGTGTATACATTATTAGTATTAGATCATCATTATCATCATATTGTGCAGCTTGCACGGATATCCCTGACCCTCTCTAGCCATTCGTCTCAGTCGGCCATCGCTCCCGGCAGGTCCCCCAGGCTACATCCCGTA
This sequence comes from Sepioteuthis lessoniana, assembly GCA_963585895.1. Taxonomy (NCBI): domain Eukaryota; kingdom Metazoa; phylum Mollusca; class Cephalopoda; order Myopsida; family Loliginidae; genus Sepioteuthis; species Sepioteuthis lessoniana. The sequence continues at coordinate 19,319,271 of OY757936.1, forward strand.
TAGACAGAGAGCAGCCGTAGATATATTCAAGCTGGTCGTCCAACCTTTGCTCGTCCATGTGAAGAGACCCACACGAGTACATTGGTTATAAGTTCGTCCTTATTTATCCCGCAGTGTCACACATACCTGATTCATCTACTTTGGATGGTTTTCGTGATGAGGGGTAGGTGGCCGTACAGTTGGTGCTTTGTGGGGTGTTACGAGCTCGATTGAACAAGTCCTGGAGTATTAGAAAAGTAAACTAAAAAGCGTACAACTTTACGGAAATTATCTGTATTACAAAGGAATAATCGACATTATATCGCTGGGTGTATTAAAAATTATTAGTATTAGATAGGAATACTTGAAACTCAACAACTTTATTGATATTATCTGCATTAGACCGAAATACTTGAAACAATACAATTATGCAGAAATTATTCCCATTAGAAATTGATAGTATTTTATAGAAATACTTGCAACCAAACCACTTTACGGAAATTATTCGTATTAGATAATAATAATAATAGATATCATATAACTAAGTACAAACTAACGATAATTATAAAATAGAAAGAGTCATTTGAAACCATATAGATTTTCAATGTTTGATAAGAATACTTGAAACCATACAACTTTCCTGAAATTATTTGTATTAGAAAAAAATACTTGATATGATAGGACTGTGTGCAAATTAGTTGTATTAGAAAGAAATACTTAAAACCGTACCACTGTCAACAAATTATTAGTAAAAATAAATATCAAATAAATAAATATTAGATAGAAATATCTGAAACCAATACAAAATTGTGGAAATTATATGTGTTTGAAAGGAATACTTGATATTATATAACTGTGTGCAAATTATTTGTATTTGATAGGAATACTTAAAACATACAGCTGTTTGTAATTTATTTGTTGTGGAAAGGAATACTTGATATTATATAACTGTGTGCAAATTATTTGTATTAGATAGGAATACTTAAAACATACAGCTGTTTGTAATTTGTTCGTTGTGGAAAGGAATACTTGATACTATATAACTGTGTGAAAATTATTTGTATTAGATAGGAATACTTAAAACATACAACTGTTTGTCATTTATTCAGAGTGTAAAAGGAATACTTGATATGATATAACTGTGTGCAAATTATTTGTATTAGATCGGAATACTTAAAACATACAGCTGTTTGTAATTTATTCGTTGTGGAAAGGAATACTTGATATGATATAACTGTGAGGTAATTATTTGTATTTGATAGGAATACTTAAAACATACAATTGTTTGTCATTTATTCGTAGTGAAAAGGAATAATTGATATGATATAGCTGTGTGAACATTATTTGTATTAGATAGGAATACTTAAAATATACAACTGTTTGTAATTTATTCGTAGCATAAAGGACTACTTGGTATGATATCTCTTTGTGCAAAGCCCCCTTCAAAAAGAATCCGAAACAAGCAAATACAAACGGAAAATATTTTGAAGAATGCAAGTTATTATTCAAGCAAGTTTTATTAAAGGCGATGTTTATTATTTTTGGTTCAATTTTTCAAGTTTCTTTAAAATTTTTCTTGTGTCGTGATCTAGTTAGTAAAAACACACACAGTCAGCTCAAAACTACACTACCTTTGATGACCCCCGAAAGTATGGCAGAAAGGGCTTGGGCAGAAGATATAGGGCAATTTCTTTACCACCTAGATCCCGACAAAGGAAAAATAACAAGGAGACTTGAGAAAATAAAATTGAAAATGGTAAACAGTGCTCCATCGTCTTTAAAAACACTTGCTTGAATAAACGTATAATGTACGCGATTGCCTAAGCATAAAATAACCCTACACAGGTTGACATGCTGTTAAATTTTTAGAGCTTGTGGATTGGTATCTAAATCTGAGTTGTGTTCCCTGGTCAATATCAATGTCAGTACATTGACATGTAATCTGCTTGTTCTTTCTGTCAACAACATTTAAACACACGTACATATGCACATTACGTTTGGCCACACACACACACACACACACACACAGAGTTGTAACTGATTACAGACGAACACATAGACATACATATCAAATCGCACCCATATACAGAGATATATATATGTGTGTGTGTGTGTGTGTGTGTGTGTGTGCATGAAAATGCATAACTGTTCAAAACAGGCCCGCAAATTTAATCATGCTGTTTGGCTGGCCCAAAATGCTAGTTAATTAAAAGAATAATTTGGCCGTAATTAAGAAATTAATTTCCGGATAATTGGCCAGCATAGTCACCACCATCATAACCACCCCCCTAAAAAAAGGAAAAAATACACCACCACCACCACCACCACCACCACCACCAGCAGCAGCAGCAGTAGCAGCAAAAGCGTACTGGTGAAATATCAATAAAAAATAAAAAAATAAAAATAAAAAACGTAATTATCTAGAAAGAAAATTAAAAGATGATAAAAAAAAAGTACGTTAAAATAGTTACTCGGCCTAAATTATTCCGGACCAATTATTTCGATGCTTCCGATCCTGATGAGGTTCGAACTTTTGACCGAAACAAAGGAAGAGGGAGAGAGAGAGAGAGAGAGAGAGAGAGAGAGAGAGAGAGAGAAGGAGAGAGAGAAAGAATCCAATTTTGTCCCTTTTTTTTTCTTCCCCTTTGTATGTAATGTCCCCAAATAGTTCTGGAGTTCATCCAATCGATTTGGATTCCCTCACGAAACAATCTTACCCTATCCACAAAATAGGCACTCAGTCCATTACATCTTTAATGTGCTCAATTCTCATTGGGTGCATACATTTGCAGACTAGTTTCAGAGTAAGCTAAAATTTTACATTTCACACACACACACACTCACACACACACACACACACACACACACACACTGGGAGATCTCAACAATGCTGTAGTTTAGATGGTCACCGCTCGTCCTCTTATTTCCAAGTTCTCCAGTCCCTGTACCAATCCTTAGGTGACCGTTGCAGGCGTATTGTAGTTCTTTTACTCATTGCGAGTTTTGTCCAGTAAGCTGGGGCTGTAGAATAGACCGACTGTTTTTCTTCAGAGGGGTAAGACCCCCACCCAACGAGTGTCCTGCATATGACACTAAACAATCTGATGGTGAAGTTCCAGTAATGCTGGAGCTTTTGGGAATGCGGAGTATCCCTTTATTGCCATCGCTCCCAGGTCCACTGTGGCCCGGAATGGTAGCACCTGATAGAGCCCTATCTATGGGTTAAATAGAACTAACTGCTGAACTGAATTGTTTTAATTATAACTGTTTGACTAAACTGAATAGCTTGAAATAGAAATATTTTTGACAATTAAACTTTACTTTAATTCAAACTGCGTGCTTATACTAAATTGAATTGTTTGAAATGAAACTGTTTTTGACATTGAAAATGTACTCACACAAAACTGATTTGTTTAATATAGAACTGTTTTGACATTTAACTGTGTATAAACAAAATCTGTACTTATACTAAACTGAATTGGCTGAATTAGAACTGTTTGAATAAACTGAATTACTTGAAATAGAAATGTTTTTGACAATTAAACTGTGTACTCACGCTAAACTGAATTGTTTGAAATAAATAAGACTATTTGCATAAAAATGGATTTGGCGTTAAATAACCTACAAAGGTTGATAAGCCATAAAACCCAAACAACTACTAAATCATAGCGAGTTTTTAACACCAGCGAAAGCTGGTGGACTTTCACTAGAATTTGAGTGACAGCAAGTCTCTTTAGGTCTCCAGGACTTTTCTTAGTATTCTGGCCAATCTCATCAACGATGTACTCTGGCGTGTTATTATCATCATTATTATTGTTTTTGTTTTATTATTATTATTATTATTATGATTATTATCAGCTTTTGCGAGTTTTTTCCATCCGTGTTTAGTGGAAGTTCTTCATCGAAGTCTGATTAGTTGGTTGTTTGGTTGGTCATGTGGTGGATTTTTAATTGCATATAACGTGTCTGGGGTTATTTTATGTCGAGAGGTTATGGAATTGTGTACAGGGTACGTCTATATTTACACTTTTTAATTAACGTGTAAGTTAATGATAAATGATTAAACAATTCTATTTAATCCATAGTTGGGAAACTAACAGGTTCTCTAACACAGTGCCTGAGTAGACCTGGGAGTATTGCCAAAGAGGAGGTAAAAGTAAAGTAAAAAGTTAGCGACCATAGTCGAGGGTGACCCGAAGGCTCCCTTTTCGATAGCTACTACACCAAGGTGTAGGGGAGGGCGCTACTCCATTCCCTGGATTGCTCCACTTTACCCTTGAACCGTACCTTATAATGCTGAGTGTTAAGCAAGGTGGTATCAAGTTCCATTTTTAAAGTCTTTGGTATGACTCGACCTGGGATTGAACCCAGGTCTCCCGGGCCATTGGCGAACACTCTAACCGCTGGGCCAATGTCCCGGTTAAAGGAGGTACTCTACATTTAATTTTTTCTTATCCAACATTAACTGTTTTATTTTAATGGTTTCAATGGTAGTTAATCAAACAATTCTACTTAGCCCATAATTAGGGCCCTGACACAGCACCAAAGTGGGCCCGAGTGTAATAGCAATGAATGGGTGCTCAACATTCCTCAAATCTTCAAGACTGGACCCTTCTTCAGATACAATTTAGTGTCATATCAGGACACTCATTGAGGGGAGGGTATCTTAACCATCTGAAAAGATATATATATATATATATATATATATATATATATATATATATATATATATATATATATATATATATATACCAGCCCAATAAGCTGAGGCTGTTAGTTACATTGAGCTCTCTACCAAGAAAATTTAAATGTTCAGCCATTGAATTATTTTCTTGTCCTGAAGGAATTACTCCCAACTCTGGTTTAAGTGGACCGAATAACACACACACACACACACACACACACACAAACACACACACACACACACAAACACACACACACACACACATATATATATATATATATATATATATATATATATATATATATATATATATATACGTATTCTTCAACACAGTAAATCTGGAATAGGGAACAATTCAATCAGAACAAATGACATATTCAAATTTAGAATATTTAAATATTCCTGATAAAGAACTTCATCTAAATAAAATCCACAGATCAAATAATATTTTTTCCAGGAAAACCTCAATATTTTCTCACATTATAATAAATTTGTTTCCATCCTGTTAAGAGCATTGATATGAATCAACACTCGAAAAGAATTTTAACAGGACTTCATCGGATCAAACAAGAAAAATAAAATTCAACCAGACAGGAGAGAGAGAGAGAGAGAAGAGAAAGGAAGGAAGAAGAGAGAAGAGAAAGGAAGGAAGAGAAGGAAAGAAGAAAAGAAGGAAGGAAGAAGAGAGAAGAGAAAGGAAGGAAGAAGAGACCGGAACTAGCCTCACCGGCGATAAGGCTAGTGCATAGGTGAAATAGTCTTCCCTCCTCCCTTTCTTTCCTTTCTATTTTTCTCTCTCCTGTCTGGTTGTATTTTTTTTTTGTTGGATCTGATGAAGTCCTATCAAAATTCTTTTGGAGTTTTGATTCATATCAATGCTCTTAACAGGATGGAAATAAATTTATTATCCTAATGTGACCGAATATTGGCTTTTTTCTTGAATATATATATATATATATATGTATATATTCACTATAGAATAAAACTGGTTTAAAATTCTCGATAGAGAATAACCTGCCTGATCTTTAGGTAATATTCAGAAGTATTAGCCTACCAAAATATCAACCGCGTGGAACTCGGTGTCGCGTTTTTTATTTTATTTTATTGATGTACTATCATGATAATATCATATAGAGTAGTGTATATTGCTGATTTAAAATAGTTTTAGCAGCACACACACACACACACATATATATATATATATATATATATAATTTACTGCTAAAGCTATTCCAAATCAGCAATACACGGTACAACAGCAGAATAATGCCACAATGGGCCTCATGCTGAACATAATTCCTCGGATTCTGAATTCTGTTTTTTCCTTGTCTAAAACTTGTCACCATGGGCTAGAGAGCCCAAACAGCCTTACTTTTTCACCCATAGCTGGAGAACGCTATATATAAATATATATATATATATCCTGATATTTACACGGGCATTATTGTACATTGCTGATTTAAAATAACTTTAACGGTATATTATATATAAATCTCTCTCTATATATATATATGATTTAACGCTAACGCTATTTTCAATCAGCAATATACAGTAGTCTCAGTGGAATTATCATGATATATATAAGTAAGTAGAGTTGGTGACCATAGTCGAGGGCGACCTGAAGGCTCCCTTTTCGATAGCTACTACACTGTAGGGGAGGGCGCAACTCCTTTCCCTGCATTGCTCTAATAAATATATCATCATTGCCGCTAATAAATATATCATCACTTGTATTATCATATTTACCAACCCCTCCGCTAGGGCAGGATATGACACAAGGTCGATTTTTAAGCGGAGTTTAACAGGTTTGAATTCAGAGTTTTCCTTCTCCTAGACTAGTTGCCTCACCAACGCTGGAGAACCTAATCTGTCCTACTATTTACCCATAGCTGGAGGGAGAATAATTGGATTCATACGTTTCCAAAGGGTATTAGTGCTATGTGAAATGCAATCAGTCTTGTCCAGGATTTGAACTCGTATCGTCGTGTCCAATTCCTACGACGATAACCATTACACCACAGGCACCTCTATCACTTGTATTATACCCTGCATTCTGTATCAATTTGAATATAGCTAATAGTTTGAACAGCTTTTCTCAGCGGAGTGAGTAAAAACAGAACTTAACGATCGGAAATCGCTCTCTGTTGAAAACTGTATATTCAGAACACTTATATAAAGAATATATGTCTTAAACTAAGATAATCTATTGTTATTGGAATAGTTAAAGCTGTTATGGCCCCTGTGATTGGCATTGGTTTCTTTTTATCGAGCTTTGATTCTAGTAGTAAGTAGTAAAGTTATCTCCCTTTAGTCGAGGGTGACCCGAAGGCTCCCTTTTCAATTGCTTCTTACCCAAGGTGTAGGGGAGGGCACTACTTCTTTCCTTGGATTGCTCCACTTTACCATTGATCCGTACCTTATATTGCTAAGTGTTAAGCAAGGAAGTATCAAGTACCATTTTTTGAATCTTTGGTATGACTCGACCTGGGATTGAACCCTGGTCTCCCAGAACATTAGCGAACACTTTACTCATTAGGCCAATGGCCCGGAGTTCTCCATTTTATGGGTGAAAGGGTAGGGTAGTTTGGGCTCTCTAGCTTTGGTAAGTTGACAGGTCTAAGACAAGGAAAAACAAAGAATTCAGAATCCGAGGAATCGTGTTCAGCATGAGGCCAATTGTGGCATCATTCTGCTGATGTCAGCTGATCCAGGTTTGTTTAACAGTTTATCTATTGGTTTATATATATGGTATATATTTACATTTTTATTACTTTTTTATTATAGTTACTTATATATACTTACATATATTATAAGCGGTACAGTGTTCGCCAATGGTCCGTATTGTATCTATTAGACTCTTCTATATACAACGCCCTACTACGCAACCACATAGAACCCAAAACTGACAACATACTAAGGAAGAACGAAAATGGCTTCTGGAGAAATAGATCCACGACATCAGAAATTTTTACTATCCGTAGAATTCTTGAAGGTATACGTGCAAAAAAACTAGAGGCAACCATTTTATTTGTCGACTTTACCAAGGCCTTTGACTCCATTTACAGAGGAAAGATGGAGCAAATTCTACACGCATACGACCGACTAAAAGAAACCATCGTAGCCATAATGATTCTCTACAGAAACACCAAAATAAAATTCCGTTCTCCGGATGGAGACACCGACTATTTCGACATTGTAGCAAGTGTACTGCAAGGAACCACATGAACCCCATACCTATTTATCATCTGTGTAGACTACGTGCTTAGAATATCTATTGATAAAATCAAAGAAAACGGTTTCAAGCTTACAAAGGAAAGAAGCAGAAGGTATCCCGCAAAAACAATTACCGACGCTGACTACGCCGATGACATAGGGTTTCTGGCAAATACACCCACCCAAGCCGAAACCCTGTTATTTTGTCTGGAACGAGCTGCTGCTGGCATTGGTCTCCATGTCAATGCACACAAAACGGAATGTATGTGCTTTAATCAAACAGGCGACATTTCCACACTAAACGGTAGCCCTCTGGAACTAGTAGACAAGTTCACCTACCTACGGAGGTAATTTACTAAGCTTTTTTGCTTAGATGTAGCATAAGGCCGCATGAATTGGGCACCCAATGAGAATCGAACTCACTCGTGTAGGTTTGCTAGTCTACCTTGCTAAACATTACACCACCCGAGGTGCCCTTACCTACCGACGGAGAAGTGTCTCATCAACCTAGACTGACATCAATACACGACTAGCAAAGGCATGGGCAGCTATTGATTCATATGGAAATCAGACCTGACAGATAAAATGAAATGCAGCTTCTTACAAGCAGCGGTCGTGTCGATACTGCTGTATGGATGCACTACATGGACACTAACTAAACGGATGGAGAAAAGGCTTGACGGCAACTATACAAGAATGCTGCGAGCAATACTGAACAAGTCCTGGAGGCAACACCCCACAAAGCAGCAGCTGTATGGCCACCGACCACCCATCACGAAAACTATCCAAATTAGACCAACCAGACATGCAGGACAATGCTGGGGAAGTAGGGACGAGCTTATAAGTGATGTAGTCTTGTGAACCCCTTCACATGGCCGAGCAAAGGCAAGGCTACCAGCTCGAACATACATACAGCAGCTCTGTGCCGATACGGTGTGTATTCCTGAAGACCTACCGGAAGCAATGGATGATAAGAAGGGGTGGCGAGAGAGGGTCAGGGATATCCGCCCTGATAGCTCGACATGATGATGATGATGATGACTATCCAATTAAATAGAATTATTAGAGGTATACAGCAGAAGTTACAGTCATTAACTATTTGGAAACGAATAATAATAATTAAATGATAAATATTTGATAGGAATGCCTGATACAAAGACATAAACAATATAAAATAGCAACAATTCAAACTATCTGAATTTATGCAAACAAATGAACTCTAAGTCGTATAAAAATGAAGATCACACACACACAACCACACACACACATATATATATATATATATATATAAGTAAAGTTGGTGACCTTAGTCGAGGATGATCCGAAGATTCCCTTTTCAATAGCTGCTACACCGAGGTGAAGTAGAGTGCGCTACTCCATTCCCAGGATTGCTCCACTTTACCCTAGATCCTCACCTTATAATGCTGAGTGGCATCAAGTACCATTTTTTTTTAAAGTCTTTGGTATGACTGGACCTGGGATTGAACCTTGGTTTCCCAGACAACACTCAACTTATTAGACCAATGGCCCGGTTATATATATATATATAGAATTAAACGAAAAAAATTCAATTTTGCAATTCCATAAAAATTTATTTCAGCCATAATAAATGACCTGCTTCATATGGATAAAAAAAAACAGTTATATATTTGACTATTACGGAGACTGAGTGATCCAAACATTAAACACTTTTCCTCTGATTACATCGCCAATGGCCCGGGAGACCTCGGTTCAATCTTAAATCGAGTCATACCAAAGACTCAAAAAATGGTACTTGATGCCTCCTTGCTTAACACTGAGCATTATAAGGTACAGATCCAGGGTAAAGTGGAGTAATCCAGGGAAAGAAGTAGCGCCCTTCCCTACACTTTGGTGTAGTAGCTATTAAAAAGGTAGCCTTCTGGTCACCCTCGATTATGGTCGCCAACTTTACTTATATATATATATATATATATGAGTCGGATTTAACTGTAAAAACTTTCAAGAATTGATATGCCATTAAACAATGTAGCGTAATCTATCTGTCTATCTAACAAAAAACAATTATATATATATATATATATATATATCGTTTTAATTTTTTTTTTATTTATGTCTATCTAGGTCTTTTATTTTTGATTAGATTTTTATTTTTGAGAATATAAAATTTAAAATAAAATTTTAAAACATCAATAGACAAAGTACAAAAATGCATAGATATGGGGTGATCTATTTACCACTGGCACTACTAGATAATTCCTTCACTTTCTCCGTTTTGTATTTTTTCTTGGGTTTCTCTTTCTTTTTTTTTCGTTTTTGTTTCATTTATTTACTTGTTCGTTTTGAACGAATGTAAATTTGAAATGTCATTTGTGACTTGACTACCAACCACTTTTATAAGGTACCCATGTAATAGCCTGAAGTACAATTTTTAAAATGAAAAAAAACAAACTATTCTTCAGGCGCTTTAGGAGATTTTTCCCAAGCGTGCAGGTTTCTTGGCAAGCTAAATATAACGTTACTCGTCTTTTCTTGAATATCAAAATTTAAAAAAATAATAGGCGTCTCAGGTTGTTCAGATATGAAGCTATTTTATTCGAACCCAAGATTTTACAGCAGTGAACGCAAACACAAGGAAGATAGAAAGACCTTGTAAGGGTTTATCAACGTATCTCCTTTGGAGCCACTCCAACCCCCGTCTCTCTCCGATCATCACGTGTCATAAATACTTATTTCGCCTTTCCCTGTCGGCTGGAGCAGTAGAATGCACTGGCTGCATCTTTGCAGAGGGGTAGGACCACTCCTCAACGAGTGTCCTTATGACATTAAACAAATTGATGGTGATTGGTTGGTTGGTTTATTGGGTTTTATGGCATATCAACCTTTGTAGTTTATCTAACGCTAAATCCATTTTATGTAAATCCTCATCATCATCATGTCGCGCTGGTAGCACGGATATCCCTGACCCTCTCTCGCCACTCCTCCCTATCGTTCATCGCCCTAGGCTGGTCCTCAGGACAGCATCCCGTATCCTCACACAGCTGCTGAATGTATGTTCGTGCTGGTCGTCCTGCTTTTGCACGGCCATGTGTGGGGGTCCATAAGAGTACATCTCTTATGAGTTCGTCCCTGCTTCTCCAGCCGTGTCCTGCATGTCTGGTTCGTCTAACTTGAATAGTTTTCGTGATAGGACTTTTATGTAAATAATCTGTTCTATTTCAAACAATTCAGTTTAGCATAAGTACACAGTTTAATTGACAAAAACATTTCCATTTCTAACTATTCAAGCAGTTATATGTAACAATTCAGTTAAGTGTAAATACAGTTTCCATGTCGAAAAACAGTTCTATTTGAAATAATTCAGTTTAAGCACGCAGTTTAAATGTACGTATGATTTAATTGTCAAAAACATTTCTATTTCAAGCTATTCAGTTTACTCAAACAATTCATTTTAGCATAATTATGCTGTTAGTTCTATTTAACCCATAGATACGGCCCTATCAGGTGCTACCACTCCGGGCCAGTGTGAACCTGGGAGCGATGGCAATGAAGGGTTACTCTGCATTCCTCAAAGCTCCAGCAATGCTAGAACCTCACCATCAGATTGTTTAGTGTCATATACAGGACACTCGTTACCCCTCTGCAGAGGTTCATTCAGTGTATTCTACAGCCCCAGCTGACTGGGCAATAAACAGAATTAAATGTCAAACAGTTTTATTTAAGATAATTCAGTTCAGCATAAGTACACAGTTTAGACGTCAAAAACAGTTCTATTTCGAGCAATTCAGTTCGACACTAGTACGCAGTTCCAATGTCAAAACAGTTCTATTTTAAACAATTCAGTTTAGCATAAATACGCAATTTAAATGCAAAAATCAAACATTATTTACGAACTTCAATGAACGAACGAACGCACTTCTTTATAAAAATATATCTCTCACACATTATCTCGAAAGGGTTGATGTTTCTGTGGTGTGTGAGAGATGGATGGAGAGACATATACTCAGAGAGAGGACTTCTTCCCATGTCTTCTTCCAGGATCCAGGGGGTACCAACGCTTGTACCCCCTTGCAAGCTCGTTAGGATTAGGAACATGCAACCCAGACTTGTAATAGATCCTCCCCTGATGATGGCCCAAAGTCGAGCAGAAAGTACTTAGGAAATAAACAATTATGGAAAATACATCAATCAATTCCCGCCGAATATTATAAAATCAATACGGCAATATGAAAGGATCAACAAGAATATACGTAGACAGAAAATATCTATTATATTCAACGAGATTTGTATTAATTAAGAAATACTGCCAATATATATATATATATATATATATATATATATATACCTGTTTTTTTTTATATCAGTGATTTTCTTTTTTCTATCGCATTATTTTGAGCTCCTTTGGATATGACTGAGGATCCAGCAGAGCACTATTTCTTTTTTGTTATTTAGCAGACTTGAATTGATTAGCAGTTTTGCTCTAACAGGATTGTTCACCTTTTGTTTTTAATAGCAGTTATCATCATCATCATCATCTTGTCACACCTTCAGCACAGATATCTCTGACACTCTCTCGCCACAACTCCCTATCATCCATAGCTTTCGGCAGGTCTTCAGGGCCACACAGAGCTGTGAATGTATGTTAGAGCAGGTCGTCCTGCCTTTGCTCGGCCATGTGAAGGGGTCCACAAGACTACATCACTTATCGGCTCGTCCCTTCTTCCCTAGCAGTGTCCTGCATGTCTGGTTTGTCTAATTTGGATAGTTTTCGTGATGGGAGGTAGTTGGCCGTACAGCAGCTGCTTTGTGGGGTGTTGCCTCCAGGACCTGTTCAATACTGCTTGCAGCATTCTTGTGTAGTTGCCGTCAATCCTTTTCTCCATCCGTTTAGTTAGCGCTTATGTAGTGCATCCATATAGCAGTATCGACATGATCGCTGCTTGGAAGAAACCGTGTTTTATTTTATCGGTCAGGTGTGACTTCCATATGACCGATAGGCTATCGATAGCTGTCCATGCCTTTATTAGTCACGAGCCGGTGTCTGTCTCGGTCGATGAGACACTGCTGAAAATATTATGAGCTTTGATTTGTTATTTTCGTAAACAAAACGAAATCTAGTGCTAATTCTTTTGCGTAAATTTCTGCGCTAAAGATGGGAGTTTCTTTCAAGAGATTTTTTCTTTTTTGAATGTATGAAAGCCAATAAATAAATAACGACGATCTAATACAATATGAGAGATGGCTGAAATCAGAGTTGACTTTGCCACCAATGAATGGAAAATTACGGGTACATTCATTTACATATATGCGCATCTCGGCGCCAAGGAAGCAACTGACTAAATTTTAAACTATTTTTCAAAATTCTAGGACTGGCCTCAGATTGGACCAGAGTTCATAAGTTATCAGTTATACTAAGTTGAACCGAGAGTTCTGATTATGATTTCTAATTCCTTAATCAAATCCTACACTTCTCAAATAAGGGGTCCTTTTATTCAACATGTGCAACAAGCCAAAAATAAGAACAGCCCTACTCAAAATCCTAGATTTGTTCAATGTAGAGCTTGGTCATAAATAATACCTCATTACAACAGTTTTGAGCATAAAATTTTCCGCTAAAAATAAACAAAATCCTATCTTTGGTATCGTGTGTTTTCTCTTGAATGCGGACACAAAGTAAGCGATTTCGAACTTCAGTGATGCTATCAGCTTTACTTTTGGACTAATCCTTTTTGGAAAGGCATGAACCCCCTTCTCTCCCAAGCTATGTGTTGATAGTAAAGCTTCTATTTTTCTAAGGCTTTGGCATTAAATAAGCCATGAATGTTGATATGCCATTAAAAAAAGTTACCATAACATAACTATTTTTGGTTTAGAAGAAGATAATCTTTTTATTAAAACACACACATATATAAATATATATTTATATATATACATATTTTTTATATATGAATATATAAAGTAATTAAAATTGGCGAACGTAGTCGAGGGTGACGAGAAAGCTTCCTTTTCAATAGCTACTACACCTAGATATAGGGGAGGGCGCTACTCCTTTCCCTGGATTGCTCCACTTTACCTTTGATACATACCTTATATTACTGAGCTTTAGCAAGGAGGTATCAATTACCATTTTTAAAGTGTTTGGTATGACGCGACCTGGGATTGAACCCAGATCTCCTGGACCAATGGTGAACACTTTACCCACTCGGCCAATATATTTACATATATATATATATATATATATATATATATGAATACTGACAATGATGTAGTGATTAACTTTATATATATATATAGTCATGCATAATGTGAATTGATAAAATACCAGTTGTCTAATGCAATCGTTCTCCATAAAAATAGCCTTAAGCCAGACTTGATAAAATTCAAAAGAAATATGCATTTTGCGAGTAGTAGGCTTGTCCTTGATTGAGCGTGCTGCGGTTTGTGTATATGCGCAGACAAATGTGATTTTTTTTGTTGTTGTTCGTACAGCAATGCTCATCTTCGTTGCGCATGCGCGTTCGGCACCCAAGAGTGATCTTGAAGCTCCCCTTGATTGGAGGCCAAATGAGAGGCCGCTTCAATCTGCGAAACATTAAAGGTCTTTCTTTCTAAAAAAAAAAAAAAAAAAAAAAGATAAAGGCAGATTGAAAACTCAAGCCGGGACGTCGTGGTGACGGGTGGCAATGGACGCGAAGGAAGAAGAGTGAGGATGGTGGTGGGTAGAGTGGAGAGGTGGAGGGGGAGGCTGGGATAATTCCAAGAGTCTTCGCTTTTCTCTCCGTTCTCTCCCTGCAATACTTAATTTCATTCTTGATTTGCTTCAAAGTATCAAAAATGGATTCGCCGTCTTTTATCAATTTCCAATTTTTTAAGCTAATCATTACAATGTTGATGTTAGCGTAGCTTAGTTCCACCTCTTCACTTCTGTCCAGTCGATTTTTGCCATATTTGTTATTGGCGTTACTCTTTTAGAGCTGTTCTGATTTTTTAAAAGATTTTATTTATTTATTTTTAAAAAGATTTTATTTATTTATTTTTATTTTTTGCTGTCTTTAACTTTGGGTCTTGTTTTTGTCGTTTTCGTTGTCCTTTCTTTCCTTTATATTTCTTCACCATCTTCTTTCCTTCTAATATATTTTTCCTGTTTCCTTTACCTCGTTCGTTTTTTTTTAAGCCATCAATCCATCCTTCTTTCATCAGTTCCTTTTTTCATGTTTCTTCCTTTCTTCATTCCTTATTTCCTTCACTTTCTTCTAGTCTTCTATCTTTCCTTGTTTTTTGTTTTTTTGGTATTTTTTTTTGTTCTTCCATTTCTTGAAATTTCCTTTCCTTTCTACTTTCCTTTCCTTTCTTCCTTGTCTTTTATCCTTTCCTCGCCCACTTTTTCCTTCGTTTTTCTATGTTTCTTTACTTCCTTTCTTCCTTTTCCGTTGTTCCTTTTTTAGTTCTTTTTTCTTTCGTTGTCACTTTTTTTGTTTTATTCCTTCTTCCCTTTATTTTTCATCTCTATTCATAATTCCATTTTTCATTTCCATTCTTTCCTGATGCACTTCCTTCTTTCATTATTTTTGTCGTCACTCATTCTTTCTTTGTTTCGTTCCAGCTTTCTTCTTTTATTTATTTATCTTTTTCTTTTTTTCACTTGTTTATTTCTTTCTTTTTTCTTTCTTTTTTGTCTTTTTCTTTTTCTTTATCTTTCTTTACACCCCCTCGTTTTCTCTTCTTTGTCTTTGGTCACCCCTCATTTTTCTGGTCTTTCTCTCCTTTAAATTTTCTTCCTTTCCTCTCTCTTTCTGCAGTTTCCTTATTCTTGTTTTCTTCTTCCCGCTTTTTTATTTTTTTTTTAAATTCTTCTACTCTTCTTCCCTGTCGGTTGTTTCTTCCTTTTAGTTTTTTTTGTTGTGGTCCCTTCTTTATTCAAATCGTTCTTCCTTTCATTCATTTTTCATTCCTTGCTATTTTCTTTCATTCGTTGAAATTTCTTTTCTGAAACTTGCCGATATATTTTCCATAGTTCATTTTCGTTTTTCAGTTCTTTTAGACATCATCCTTCTGTCTTTTTTTTCATTTCCCTTTCCGTCTTTTAACCATTCATATTTTTCACGTCATTCTTTCGTCCTTCTTTCTTCCGGAGAATGTCCTCGTGGTGTAATGATTAAAGCGCGGAATCGTAGTATTCAAGTTCGAACCCTCTGGTGGTGTAACGGTTAGCAAGTTAGACTAGCCAACCTACACGAGTGAGTTCGAGTCATTAGGCGCCCCTTTCATTCGGCCTTGTGCCACATCGAGGCAAAGAGCTTTGTAAATTACTATTCAAGTTCGAACTCCAGTCCTGCTATTACGTTCACTTTTGGACAAATACCCTTGGGAAATGGTGCCCGTGGTATAGTCGTTATCGTCGTAGGAAATGGACACGGCGACACGAGTTCAAATCCTGGACGAGACTGATTGCATTTCACATGGCACAAATACCCTTGGGAAAGGTATGAATCCAATTATTCTCCTTCCAGCTATGGGTAAATAGTAGGACAGACTAGGTTCTTCAGCCTTGGTTAGGCAACGAGAGAAGGAAAACTCTGAACTCAAACCTGTTAATCTCCGCTTAAAAATTGACCTTGTGTCATATCCTGCCCGAGCGGAGGGGTTGGTAAATAGTACCCTTGGGAAATGGTATGAACCCACTTCTTCCAGCTATGGATTAAATAAAACCATCACTGTTCTTCAAGAAGGATGGCCTTGGCATTAATTAACTCACTAAGGTTTATATGCAATTAAACCGAATCTATTTTTCCCTTTTAAAAATAATTAGTTCAACCCTTCTTTGTTTCATTCGTTCCTTTCTTCACCCATTTTTTCATTCATGCCTCACGTATTTCGTTGACTCTTGAATTTCTCCCTTTTCTTTCCCTTCAAAAATGACTTGGTTAACACTTTCAACTTTCATTCGTTCTTCCCTTCTTTTTGTCATTTGTTTTTCTTTTCATTTATTCATTTCTTTTTTCCTTCTTTCATTTATGTGTTCATTCGTTCTATTTTCCTTCTTTTATTCATGTTTCATTCGTTCAAATTATTTTCCTTCATTTATGTTTCATTCGTTCTATTTTCCTTCTTTTATTTATGTTTCATTCGTTCAAATTATTTTCCTTCATTTATGTGTTCATTCGTTCTATTTTCCTTCTTTTATTTATGTTTCATTCGTTCAAATTATTTTCCTTCATTTATGTGTTCATTCGTTCTATTTTCCTTCTTTTATCTATGTTTCATTCGTTCAAATTATTTTCCTTCATTTATGTTTCATTCGTTCTATTTTCCTTCTTTTATTTATGTTTCATTCGTTCAAATAATTTTCCTTCATTTATGTTTCATTCGTTCTATTTTCCTTCAAATTATATCAATTTTTTTTCTTGCTTACTTTCCTATTTCTAATCTAAGTATTAAATTAAACGCTACAGAAAAAGTCCTTCATATAAATATCTATTTTCACTTTTTCGTTTTCTTATTTTCCATAGATTTTTCCCCTTGTTCAACTTTTTCTTTCTCTTTCATTTCAGCTTATTCATTCTCTTTTATTGTCTTGCAATTTCTTCTTTTCTTTGTTCTTCTTGACAAGGTCGACTGCGGCTGCAGAATAAAACCGATTGCATCGCTGCAGATGAGTAAGACTCCACTAACGAGTGACCTGTGGCCCAGTCGACAAGGGCTGCAGAATACAACGACTGCATCTTTACAAAGGGGTAAAACTCCCCTAACGAGTGACCAGTGGCCCAAACGGCTGAGGTTTCAAAATACATTGACTGCATCTCTGCAGATGGGTAAGACGCCACTAACGAGTGACCTGTGGCCCAGGCGACTGAAATTGCAGAAAAACCGACTGCATCTCTGCAGAGAGGTAAGATTCTTCTAACGAGTGATTAGTGGCCCAGTCGGCTTAGGTTGCAAGATAAACCGACTGCATCTTTGCAGAGGGGTAAAACTCCCACTAACGAGTGACTAGTGGCGCAATCGTCTAAGGTTTTAGTGTACACCGATTGCATCTCTGCAGATGGGTAAGACTCCACTAACGAGTGACCAGTGGCCCAGTCAACTGAAGCTGCAGAATAAAACCGACTGCATCTTTACAGAGGGGTAAGACTCCCCTAACGAGTGTCTAGTGGCCCAATCGACTAAGGCTGCAGAATACACTGACTGTATCTCTGCAGAGGGGTAAGATTCCCCCAACGAGTGTCCCGTATATGACACTAAACAATCTAATGGTGAAGCTGCCGTAATACTGGAGCTTTAGGGAATGTGGAGGACCCCTTTAATGCTATTACTCCCAGGTCCACCCTGGCTCGGAGTGGGAGCATCTGATAGGGTCCTCTCTATCGGTCGAATGTTTTTGAATAGAACTGAACTGTGTACTTATGCTAAACTGAATTGTTTGAAATTAATTTGGCGCTAAATGACCCGAAAGGGTTGATACGCCGTAAAACAAAACAACCAAGCAATCCTGTCTTTCATTTTATTTTGTCTCAACCTTCCTTCTGTCATTCCTAACTTCCTTGGGTTTTCTCTCTCCTTGATCATACTAAATTATCTTTCCTTTCTTCTCTTCTCTTTTCTTTTGTCTTTCCTTGTTTTTTCCTTCTTTTCCTTATTCGTAGTTTTGTTTAGTTCTCGATCCCTAATTTTCCTTCTTTCTCTTCTTCTTTTCTTCCGTTCTACAATTATTCCTTGTCTTTGGTTCCTTCATGGCCCGAATTTCTCCACTTTTTTCTTCCTTCCTTCCTTTCTTTTTTTCTTTCTTTCTTTTGCTGTTTTCTTGTTCGCCTTTTCTTCCCTTCTTTCTTCCTACTTTCTTCCTTTTATCTTTCCATTCTTCCTGTGTCTTTTCTCCACCCCTTGTCTTTCTTTCTTTCTTTTTTTTTTTTGTTCGCCTTTTTGCTTCCATTCTTTCTTCTTCCTTTAATTTCTTTTATCATTCCACTTTTCCTGTGTCTTTTCTCCTTACCTTCTTTCTTTCTTTCTTTCTTTGATTTTGTTTTTTCTTTTCCGTTATCCTATTTACCAACCCCTCCGCTCGGGCAGGATATGACACAAGGTCGATTTTTAAGCGGAGTTTAACAGGTTTCAATTCAGAGTTTTCCTTCTTCTAGACTAGTTGCCTCACCGAGGCTGAAGAACCTAGTCTGTCCTACTATTTACCCATAGCTGGAGGGAGAATAATTGTATTCATACCTTTCCCAAGGGTATTAGTGCTATGTGAAATGCAATCAGTCTCGTCCAGGATTTGAACTCGTGTCGCCGTGTTCATTTCCTACGACGATAGCAATTACACCACAGGCACCTCCTTTCTTTTCCGTTATTGTTTTTGGCCCTTCCTAGTTCGTTCTTTCTTTCTTTCTTTTTTTTCTTTCTTCCCCTTCATTCTTTTTAACCTTCTTTATTTCTTTCTTTTTCTTGTTCGCCTTTTTGCTTTCCTTCTTTCTTCCCCCTTTAATTCTGTTTACCTTCCATTCCTCCTGTGTCTTTTCTCCCTCTTTCTTTCTTTCTTTCTTTCTTTCTTTCTTTCTTTTTGGCCCTTCCTTGTTTTTCTTTTTTATTTGTTTGTTTGCTTCTTTCTTTCTTTTTCTTTCTTTCTTTCTTTCTTTCTTTCTTTCTTTCTTTCTTTTAGTGGTTTCATTCTACTCCCTTCTTTCCTTCCTTTTGTTCCTTTCTAGTCTTCTTTATTTTTTTTTCCCTTCTTTTTCTTTCTTTGGTTATTTTCTTCTCATTCAGTCCTTTATCCTTTCCTTGTTTTTTCCTTTTTTGTTTGTTTGTTTCTTTCCATTCTCCTTGTGTCTTTTGTCCCTTCCTTTTTTTCCCTTCTTTCTTTATTTTCTTTTGTTTTTTACATCTCAATCATTTTTTCTTTCTTTTTTTTTTCTTTCTTTTCTTCTCATTCATTCTTTTTTTTACCCTTCCTTGTTCTTTCTTTATTTATTTGTTCGTTCATTTTCTTCTTTTTCTCCTTGTTTCCTTAATTCCTTCCTTTCTTCCTTCTTTTTGGCGTTTCTTTTTCTTTTTATTTTACTTTATTTTTTTTCCCATCGTCTCTTTTTCGTCTTTGGTCAAATTCTTCTTCTTCTATTTTTTTTTTTTATTTTTCCTTCTCTCCTTCCTTCTTTTCTTTCTTGTCATTTGTTATATCCTGTTTTTTTCCCTTTCTTTCTCTTGTTTTCTTTCTTTCTTCCTTCATTCTTCGTTTTTTTTTGTCCTTCTTTTACTTTTCTCTCTTTTCGTCCTTCTTTCATTCATATCTTATCTTTGGTCATTTCCCTGCTTTTTTCTTTCCCTTCCCTTTTTTCTTTCCTTTCTTTCTATCTTTCTTTCTTTCCTGTCGTTAATACTTTTCTTTTCCTTTCCTTTTCTTTCCTTCTTGTCTTTTGAAATTTTCTTTTACTTCCTTTCATTTTTTTTTCTTTCGTCTCCTCCTTGACTCTCCTGATTTCCCCTTCTTTTCTACTTTCTCACCTTTTATTTCAACCTTTAACAATATTTTCCTGATACGTTCTTCGCTCATTCTTATGAGTCTACCAGATATTAATCCGATCGTATTCCTATAGCAATGACCCTAACAGGTACTACCTTTGCTGTTCAAAGTCGACCTTGGAGTAATCTCAACGTATATTTGACTTCATAAGCTACAGGAAATAGGCTCTTTAGCCTTTGTACTGCCACCAGTCTAGGAGAGGGAAACTATCAGATCAAATCAGCAGTGTCCCGTATAAAAATTTAACTTGTGACGCATTTTGTCTATGGGCTTGGGTTGGATAAATATGTACTGAATCAGCTGTCATTTTCTTTTCTCTTATGTTTTTCTTCGTGCAAACAATGTTTAGGCTATAGAATAATATATTACATACCACCAAAAAATAAATGTCCTTAACTTTCCATTCACTTCCATCTTATAAAGTCCTCTCTGTGGGGTTGGTTTGGTTTGGTTTGGCTTGGTTTCAGGCATATCAACAATTGTTTGTTATTCAATGCCAAATCCTCTTTATATATACATATTAAGTATATATGATTTGGTTTGGTTGGGTTTATGGCATATCAACCATTGTAGGCTATTCAATGCCAAATCCTCTTTATACATTTATACTAAATATAAATGATTTGACTTGGTTCTGTGGCATATCAACCATTGTTGGTTATTTAATGCCAAATCCTCTTTATACATATATATTAAATATATAGGATTTGGTTTGGTTGGGTCATATGGCATATGAACCATTGTAGGCTATTTAGTGCCAAATCCTCTTTATATGTATTAAGAGGATTTGGCATTTTATCGAATATATAACATTTGGCTTTCTTTAATGGCATATCAACCATTATTGGTTATTAAATGCTAAAATCCTCTTTATACCTATATATCAAATAAATATGATTTGGTTTGGTTGGGGTTTATGGCATATCAACCATTGTTGGTTATTTAATGCCAAATCCTGTTTTTACACATATATCAAATAAATATGATTTGGTTTGGTTGGGGTTTATGGCATATCAACCATTGTTGGTTATTTAATGCCAAATCCTGTTTTTACACATATATCAAATATACAATTTATAAACGTATTTTGTAGATACATAGAGTCAAATTATCAAACAGTTCTATTTCATACAATTCAATTTAGCAAAAGCCAACAAAGTCAAAATAACTCAACAAAGTTAAATGGTTACAAGTATTTCTATGCATCATTAATTGAATTAAACATGAGCCATTTGTTTACACACAATTAAATGATCAAACACATCTATTTCATACAATTCATTTTAGCATAAATCATTTTTGCACTCAGTTTAAATGTCAAACGGTTCTATTAGACCCATTGCTACGACCCTATCAGGTTCCGCCACACCAGGCCAGAGTGGACCTGAGAGCGATGGAAATAAAAGGGTACTCCACATTTTCCAAAGCCCCAGCGTTACTGAAGTCTCACCATCAGGTTTCTATTTGACACATAAATGGGATTTTAACAAGTTTCTTCAATCCAGATGAACGTGGACCTGAGAGTAATGGTTGAAAAGGGGTACTCTACATTTCAAAAAACGCCATATCCTCAAGATCAGATTCAGTTTAGCATCATCCGCAGGACACTCGTTGCTATGGGGACCCCACTTCGTGTATGTAATCGGTATATTTTACTACTCCAACCATAGCGCAGCTATATAACCGAGTTAAAAAGTCAACTGAGCTATATAACCGAGTTAAAAAGTCAACTGAGCTATATAACTGAGTCACAAAGTCAACAGAGCTATATCACTGAGTCAATTTGTATTTGATAAAAATACTTGATACAATTTAACTATGTGAAAACAAATGTTTATAACAGAAAAAGAAGGCGATACAATAAAGGATTACAAAAGAACTTTGAAAATATAAATGTCCATCAATATCTTTAGATTCGTGGAGGCTTTCGTGGTGTAATTATTACAGTCGTAGGCAATGGATACGGCGAACCGATTTCAAATCTTGAACCAGACTGTTTGTATTTTGCATAGCGCTAATAACCGTGGGAAAGATAATAATGCATTTATTTTCCCTGCAGATAAAGGTAAATAGTTGGGAAGACTAGTTTCTTTTACCTTAGTATGGTAACTGCTCTTGGAGAAGGAAAACA